>OY992877.1:186960160-187502660 GCA_963921405.1 Cepaea hortensis
GCACACTAAGCATATCAGGAAATGACGAGAGATGACGACGACTCACTGTGGAAAAGATGGGGACCTTGCCGTGCATAAATAAATAAATAACTAGTCGCATAATCAATCAATCAATCATGTGCCATGCCGGAAAGCGTGGGCGGTCATGACTCGCCATTTCACTCGATCACCAGTGTCGTGGATCAGCTCAGTGTTCCTGTCTCGTCCATGTCATGTGGCCAAGCCATCCAGGTATTTTCCTCTCGGTCTTCCTCTTGGTCTGTTCCCCTCGATCTTGCCAGTTGTCACTAAGTTCCCCAATCCATTTCTTCTCATAACATGTCCAAAAATTTTTGACTGTCTACGTCTAATTTCTCTAATCAGTTTACGATGTTCATTTGGCTCCTGTAGTACTTGGTCATTGGTTTTTCTGTCTGTCCATGGTATTCTTTGCATTTTCCTCAGAAACCACATTTCTGCAGCCATCAGATGCTTTTCAGCTTGACTGCTCATTGTCCAAGTTTCACATCCATACAAAAGAACAGGCTCTATGTATCCCCTCAACACTCTTTTTCTCGTTTCAATTGACATCTTCTTATTGGTCAGAATGTTTTTCATCTTGCTAAAGGCTACTTTCACCATGGCGATTCTTGTTCTAATCTCTTCAAGCATCTCCCATCAGATGTTATAACTGTTCCAAGATAATTGTACCGATTCACTTGTTGAAGAATATTTCCATTTACTTGTATATTACATTGTGGCACTTCTTCCTTCCTACTGACGAAAGATAGCTCCAAACCAATTTTGAAAATTGGAGTGAAGTACGAGAAAGTAACTTTTGTCTACATTTTATGTAGATGTAAAATAAATGGTTGTTGTATCAGTGAATATTACTTATTTGTGTGCTGAAAGCCTTTTGCCGCGATGTTCATTTATAATTGTGTTTTAGTAAAACTTAACATTTGACTTCTCATGGATCCACCCAGTGAATGGAAAGACACTTGAAGTCAGTGATCTTTCTCACTTATGGCAATTAATAACAGATGGTGGCAAGCGTGGGGTAGAAATAAGAAAGAGGATAGGATGGCCGAAGCAAGTTTCAAGGCGAAGGAGGAGGAGGAGAAGAAGTGGGGAAGGTGGAGGAGGAACAAGAAGAACAGGAAGAAAAAGAGGAGGGGGAAGAAGAGAAACAGGAAGAGGGTGAGGAAAAAGTAAGAAGGCGAAGACAAAAGGGGAAGAAGGTGGTGGTAGAGGGGGATCAAGAAGGAAAAAAAGAGGAGGGGAAGAGGAAGAAGAAAAAGATGCAATTGATCTTCTAGGGAGGTCAGCATGGCCGAATGGATAAAAGTCAATGACCTTTCTTACCCATGGAAATTAATAACAGATAATGACAAGCGTGAGGCAGAAATAAGAACGAGGACAGCAACGACCGAAGCAACATTCAACAGAATGAAACAGCTTCTAACATCCAAACAGTTGAGTTACGAGTTAAGACTTAACACAACATATAAACATGGAAAGACACTACAGTGATTACATTAAGGCATAATAATTGAATGAGAAAAATGGAAATAGGAAAGAAAAAAAAATGAGAACACGAAAACATAAGTGAATAAAAAATAAATGAACAAAATGTGCCTCTTATCTCAGAATTCCAGGTCGTGAAACTAATATTGTGTACATGTCCACAGCTTTTACTGAAGTCACACTAATTTTATTCATTGTTAAAGAACGCGCTGGAGGGAAAGGTGGTGGGAAAGCGTGCACGAGACAGACGATACACATGGGCAGGGCAACATCAAGAACTGGATGAAGAAGAATCTAGCGCCAATGCACCACGAATGCGCAGGATGGATGTTTTGAACTCAACACAGCCCAACTTCATAGCCGAGATGGCATTCGATGTCTCAGCCTACCTGGTAAACAAGAACTGGTTTGAATCCGTTAGTTTCTTTTGTTAGTAAAGATAAGTTAGGCTACGGACAGTTCAGGTGCTGGGCTGTTGAATCAGCATCTGTGTACTACCCCTGGTGTTATCGTATTTTAACATCGCAAACAGCTTGTCTTCAGTTCCCAGAAAGAACAATAACTGTGACACTGGCCCGCCTACACAAAAGGCCAACATTGTTGTAGATTTAAAAAAAAAAAGGAATTAATTCCTTTACAAGACGCCACACTCAACCTAGATTTTTTTTTCCCGTCTGCGATTTACAAAGCAATTTTTTTACGTTCAGTAGTTTTGTCATTGCTAGACAAATCAACGGTGAAGTTTAAGTGACCAGTGTAGGGAAGGAACCGCACACTCGACGCCAACACAACGTAAGTTTAAGCGCAAGCACATTAAGCATCGCAGCCAGGCTGACATCAAATGTGAAAGATACGTATTTGTTTATTTTGATATAGCAGGGTCAGGCGCGCGTTGTTGCTATAAATGTCAGATTAAATGCAAGTTGTTGAGTAACAAAGTGCAGCTAATCTCAGAACAGTATGTTTCGCAAGAATGCGGAATATTGTAATAAATCACGACATTATGAATTATCGCGACCAGTCTTCTTCCGCTGTACCTAATTCTTCTTTAATCGCAGGTCATACTCGAATTCTGGCATTAAAACGGCGATGATGCTTAGTTTCTTGACATTAAGACGCCGAGTTTCTTGATATTGTGACACTAAGTTTCTTGAAATGGTGACACTAAGTTTTTTTGACATTGTGACATTGAGTTCCTTGATATCGTGACTCTTGAGTTTCTTAACATTGTGGTGCGAATTTTCTTGATATTGTGTCACTGAGTTTCTTGACATTATGACGCGGAGTTTCTCGACAATGTGACGCCGAGGTTTCGTGTTAATGTGACATCTGGGGACAAGCTCGTTTTCTTGGTTCTTGGTCTGCTATCCATTCTACAGGTTGGGCACATCCCAAAGCTGCGGGCGGATCGGGCTATCTCCCCGGTTCACAATGGCCTAGCGGGGAGTGAGGTAGGGAGAATGAATAATTATTCCCTGATGATCAAGTCTTCTCCCTGAATATCCAGTTATTCCTATTTTGTGCTTTTGCTACCCCACATTTCGAAACGCTGTTGTGGCTTAGGGGTAGTATAAACTGTTTCACAATCCGACATACGGGTTCGAAGTCATCCGCAGGCAATTTGAGAGAATAACGCTTTACATTGGTTTTCACGATGGAACCAGAGTGGGCAGTTCAGAAAGTATTGGCAAACTATTGAAGGAAAAATTGCTTAGAAAATGACAAATAGCTAATAAATGCTTGAGTTGACTGCGATGTCCTGTAACGGACATGCAAGTAACTAAAAAAAACCTACACAAAAAACCCCCCCTAAAACTAACACTTGCAAAATACGTCTATGTAACCACCCCGAATAATCAACCATATACCCACAGATTTCAGGAGGTTAATTAGGTGCGCTCACAACCTGAGACACATTTGTTCGGTTGTTTCCCTTGCGACGTCCTAGCAGTGAAGACAGCAAGCTGCAAGCACTGATAGATTACACATGCCCATCAGGGTTCGAACGGTGCACTTTTATATAACCCCCATTTCTATAGGTCGTGTACTATAATCGAAAATTATAGCAGGTAAGTACTAATGACAAGAATATGTTTTTAATAATTAATGCAAGTATCGATTTATACATCAAACAATCTGAAACATGTTGCAATACCAATATGTTTTTTTTTTAAAATTTTCTTTCGACGAAGCAATTAACAACAGTTTTCACGGGGAGGCTCCGTGGCGAAGTGGTTACGTCGCCTACTTCTCACTCCGAAGGTTGTGTGTTCGATCCTGGTCAACGTCTGTCGGTTCACTGAAGCAAATTTTTCGGAGACTGACACCTGGGGGTGATTGCTGGAGCTCCGGAGTTCGTGATTTGTGCGACGCTTTCGCCATCCCCCCATCCACCCTCTTTCCCTGCGGAAACGACCCAGCCATAAAACCCAGTACAGTGAAGTCGAACCTCTTGCTTTTTAAAACGTTTTGGTTTTCCTAATTCATGTTGTACTGTTTTCGTAGTAGCAACGAAGAGGTGGTTCCTGAGACAATTGTTGCAAATACCTCGGGATGTCAGAGTAACCAACAAGAAGTGCCCGGATGAGGCTAATGAAACTAGAACATTACATACTGCTATAAGAAAGAGGCAAACCTCATTCTTTGGTCATGTGATGAGAAGAGAGGAATTATATAGTATTGTGACAACTGAAAAGTTCAGTGTGAAAAGAGGCAGAGGCAGACCAAGCGAAATGCTGCTGGATAGGCTGAGAAGGTGCATGGAAGAACAGCATCAGAAAAGTTGATACCGAGGACCGAGATCTGTGGAAAGACGTGCACGCCTACGTCAGCTGGCTAAGAACGTGATAATAATGACTTTGAATGTTTCTTTATGTCTGTATGTTATTTTGCAACTGCTTTCAGTATGGAAAATTTGTGTTTATCAAGAAATATTTGATTAACGTTGTCAGTCGTGTTACATAAGTTTACATGATGGCAAATCAGGTAATTTTGTTATTTTGCTGTGGAAAACTCAACAGTGTTGAAAACTTGACAGATATGAAGATAAAACTATGAAGCTATTACACACACCAATCTGGGAAAGACAGCGGCGAACGGGATCAATAAATATTATTTGCCAGGAATAAAAGTGATCTACATGCTCAACATGTTGTTTAATGCTTAAGTGGAGCAAAATAAATTAGGCACCAGCGGGGCCCTCTTGCCATCGAGCAAACACACACCCTGGCCAGTTCGACACTGTTCACAGGCATGTAGGTCATTAAGGAAGAATTTAGGTCAGAGAATCAGGTTTGTTAAATTCTGTTTGATTAACATTGTGGATTATACGGTATGTTATTTTAGATAATTTTCTCGAGTGCTTCTTTATGTCTGTTAAACAAATGCCGATTGAACAGGTCTCAAAGACTGCCAGCTGGGACTGGAGCACCAAAGCAAACTCTAGCACAGTGGTTGTCAATCGGTGTGGAATTCCCCCCCCCCCCCCCCAGGGGGGAATTTTAGGGTTTCCAGGGAAGGGAGGGGGTGGAATTAAGATTATTTCAAGATCGTGTTAATACAAGAACCGATTACTTGATATTGTTTTCCCCTTCATACTGTACGGTTCTGTACCACTCACCTTTCTAAAATTCAATTTTATAAAGTAAGTAGACCCACAAATAACGTTTTATGTGGACGTCTAGACTTGTTTTAGTATGTGCTATTAAATTTAGCTTCCATTATTACGTATACTGTGTAGGGGCGGGAGCGGGATTTTTAGGTAGGAAATACGAAAGGGGGGAATGACGTTCTGAAAATATGGCGAAGGGGGGGGGGGGGGCACGGGCCAAATTTTTAGACAGGAAATACGAAAGGGGGGGGGGATGACGTTCTGAAAATATGGTGAAGAGGGGCACGTGCCGAAAAAGGTTGAGAACCACTGCTCTAGCACATGCCACACGGCTGCACAGGTTGCCGGAGAAAGTAATTCTGGTCTACAGGAGCAATCTTATATGACAAACCAATAGGCGGGTAAGATCTCAGGTGACCGTCTTGTTTGGCGCCAATACCTAAACAGACATCCACTAAACGTTGATTCAGTGAGACGGCGGCGGCGAGGGGGCGGCGGCGGCGGCATCAGCAGCAGCAGCAGAAGCAGCAGCAGCAGAAGAAGAAGAAGAAGAAGAAGAAGAAGAAGAAGAAGAAGAAGAAGAAGAAGAAGAAGAAGAAGAAGAAGAAGAAGAAGAAGAAGAAGAAGAAGAAGAAGAAGAAGAAGAAGAAGAAGAAGAAGAAGAAGAAGAAGAAGAAGAAGAAGCAGCAGAAGGAGAACAAGAAGAAGGAGAAGAAGATTAGGAGGAAAAGAAGAGTAGGAGTAAAAAAAGACATTTGATACCATACTATTCGCCTTCTTGTAAAGGATGTATGAATGTTATACCCGTACTTAATTATATAGTAGAATTCTAACTCTCTTATACAAACCACACACGTGCTCACATGTAGTGTACACGAGTTGGCAGAACATGAAATGTAGCAGATACAATTTCCAGACAGATACTACTATAAGAGTGTACAGTATCAAGACTTCACACATTCTAGCTAACTGAATAATTAGGCGGGGGTGTCTACTTCCTTTCTTTGCTGCCTTTCCTTCACAGATAATTCTCAGAACATTCTGAAACATTTTGTGGACGATCGATCATAGAACTTTACCACGGGTGGAAGTTGTGGATGACTGCATTGAAAAAAAAAAAGAGCAGTGACCACCATGCTAAGGAAGCTCGCAGCTTTTGAGAAGTGAGATTTTTAAGAACATAGATACATGGCAGTACAAGAAGAGACACCATGGACAGCTGGCACATCGCAGACCTAGAAATATCGACCGACACCAGATGTAATAGTTAGGATTTTTCACCGAAAAAGGTACGAGTGCGGTTTGATCAGGGTTCGATGTCAGCTCCCGACGTCTGCTACAGGAGGGAAAGACTGGCTAACATTCAGGCTTACAAAATCTGATCGTCCTAACACTTGACATACTCACAACAGGCTCTTGGTGCGGGACTTCCCCCTGACAACCCAGCTAATCATGGGAAATGACTTGGGAAGTAAAGACGGCCAGCTTGATAGTGACCACATCACCCACCGCTAGCCAGCTGAGCTGTACAAATATGGGTCTAGTATCATACACAACTCTTGTGTGATTCCAGTGCTAATATATGGATGTGACAGTTGGAAATCAACGGTAGCTTTAGATACTAAATTAGACAATTTTGAGAACAAATGTCTTAGAAGAATTCTAAACCTCCACTGGACATATTTTAGAACCAATACGCAAACAAGACAAGAGACTAAGCAAAATATTGTATCCAATTTTATAAGAAAAAGCCGTTAGAACTACATCGGCCATGTACTCAGAATGGACAAGACAAGACTCCCCTACCAAGCCCTCATATGGACACCGGTAGGGAAAAGAAAACGGGGAAGACCAAGAGAGACCCTGCGTAGAACCATTATCAGAGAAGGCTCATTCAACAGCGAAATAAACATCCAAGATCTACAACAGGTGGCAGCGAACCGCCAGGCACGGAGAAACATGACTTCTGCCCTATGCGCAGCCTTGGGCTTAAGATGAAAGGCTAGCCAACCAACCAACCAACCAACCAACCAACCAACCAACCAACCAACCAACCAATCAACCAAACTAACGAACTAAGGAACTAACCTAACAAACCTAACCTACCTACCTACCCACCTACCTACCTACCTACCTACCTACCTACCTACCTACCAACCAACCAACCAACCAACAAACTAACCATATACCACACAGGTCGTATGGCGAGTAAAAGTGCCTTATTTTACTGACAAGGAATCTCTGGCAAGTCGATAGAATGATCTAGCTGGCTGTCTGCGAAGACGCTGTCACAGACACCGCTATGTCAAGCCGGTTCACAACAATGATTTGTATCGCTAATTTCTCTCTCTCTCTCTCTCTCTCTCTCTCTCTCTCTCTCTCTCTCTCTCTCTCTCTCTCTCTCTCTCTCACACACACACATAGAGCGAGAGAGAGAGAAACAGAGAGACAGACAGACAGAGAGAGGGGAGGGAGGGAGGGAGATAGAGAGACCGAGAGCGATAGAGAGAGAGGGAAGGAGAGAGACAGATGAAAAGGCAGCCCTGGTTAGGTACAATCGTGGGTGAAAACATACACATGACCATGGCTAGAAAATAAGCAAACTACAACCAACAAAGCAAGGGACCGTAGCGCAGTGGATAACATGTTGCTTATCTGTACACCCGGTGATCGTGTGTTCGAATCCCCATTGAAGCGAGGGTTTTAAAAAAAAATTGATCTCGGCTCCCAAGTCTACCCAGCATCAAACGGACATCACACCACCCATTGGGTGTCGGTTGATCTATACCGGTATAGGACAAGCACCATATATAAGGTGTAATAGGTATATGAGGGCTATAGGCCTTGGTCAGCAACTGGTCAAGAAGCGATGGACAGACGATCAGTTAGAGCATAGCTTTGCTGACCCGGAAGCTTCTGAAGTTTGTCTTGTTCCAGATTATGGGTATTACCTTTCCTTGGAGTAAGCTAGGCAGGTCGAGAGAGGGACCATGCTGCAAGGGCAAAACGTGGACTCTACAGTTCAGCCCAAGCTTTTATGCTATGGAGAGGTAATTATGCTTTTTTTTTTTTTAATGCGCAATGTAACAAACTGTCGTCTGTCAAGACGGCCAGGTGCCAGTGGTGCAGTAGGTAAATGATGCTAGCTCATTATTTGTTGTTTTCACCATTCATCACTAGACGGGTGATGTGGTAACTATAACTACGGCTATCTTTACTTCCCAGGAAATTTTATGGTACACATTTTAAGCTGGATCAACCCGAGAAGCTGGGTCAGACAGAGAGTCATGTCAATTTAAAAAAAATCCCCAACTTGAAGGGGATTCGATACGTGACTACCTGGCCCACGGGCAAGCGCGTTGGATACTGCTGTACCAGGGTAACTCAAAGAAAACAAGGGTGAATGGACACAAATTATAGTTATTCTGTTAGCATTAACACAATACATTGGTACTCAATACTTTAGAGCAGGGGTGGCCAACACGAGGCCCGCGGGCCGCATGCGGCCCGCCGGGAGTCATGTTGTGGCCCGCGGAGTGGGAAACGACGATGTGGTCGAAGCTGTAGCACGCTTGCTTGTTTACTTTAATTAATAAAAAATAAAAAAAAAATTAAGTGCGTAGCCCGGCAGGAAATATTATTTCTGAAATTTGGCCCACCTGCTGAAAAAGTTGGCCAACCCTGCTTTAGAGCAAAACACTGACTGGGCGAGGAAAAGAAGTGGCCACCTCGACCCTTTATGCAATGGTCTATAATTCGCGAAAACTGCCACTTCACAACCCTAATGTATTTTAACAAAATCGTTTTACTAATGAAAACAATGTATCCCCTGAGTGAATTTAAACACAGTCGCTATAAATAAAATATTTCACGATTTCTTGCCTGGCGTATGTGGCTGCATCTCGTCAAGTGCATACTGCAGAGTTATAATTCATATGAAGAGGGGAAAAAACGAATAATACTTTGGCTAAAATATGATGTACATCATCGCTGATATTACGCAAATGTGTAGAACATTATATCCACAAAAGTCTTACACTTACCAGGAAGTCCTTCTGTTTACATAGTAACGGCTCTTTTTACTTTACCTTTGGATCATTAATTGTGAACAGTGAACATTAGACTTCTACATTATTTTAAATTAAAACACTCACGCGGGATCTAGTAACGCACGCTTAGAAGGTAAATTCTCTAATTAAATCACGAAACCATTTTCTTGTAAGAACCCTACAAAATAACCAACCTCAGACAAAGAGATTGCATGATCCACGGGAATAAAAAAGCTAGAAGGACATTAGTAGGAAGAAAGTTTACGACTGGCAATCACATCCAGTAATATAAGACTACCGTCAATTAAAATGGCACGGTATTGCCCAAGTGATGTAGTACAGAACCCGAATAAAACATATAATTGTGTAAAATCAATATGAAAATGGGTATTTTACAACGTAACTTATAGTATATAGTGCTCTACTTAAAACACAGAAAAACTAGTAAGCAAGTCCTACAGAAAACAAAAGAAAATCGTAATCTGATTCGAGAAATTAGACGCAGACAGTCAATATTTTTTGGGCAAAATATGAGGAGAAGATGACTGGAAAACTTAGCGACAACTGGCAAGATTGATGGAAAAGAGCAAGAAGACCGCAGAGAGATAAATACCTGGACGTCTAAACCACATGGTATAGTCAAGACAAGACCACAAACTTGATCCATGACTCTGGTGATCGCGTGAGATGGCGAACCATGACCGCTCACGTTTATCGGTATGGCCCACGATGATGATGATGAATTTAAGTAAACCACCATTCATATATTGTGACCAAGCCTAGCCTAATTATAATCGTTGTGTATCTCTCAGTAGTCCTTGATATCTTTGCAAACTTGTTCATTTGATCGGCATGTTGTCCAACCCTTTACAGTCTTCGATAATAAAGGCTTCGAAGTATGTTTTAGTTTTAAAAAGTCGATGATGATATGGATGACGACGATGATGATGACGGTAATAATGATGGTACTGGAGTAATTAAAAATCTAATCTACAAGGGATTTATACAGACACTAACATAACATAACAAATGCTGATCAAATTGCCAAGTATCAAACTGTATGCATAACAAACAAGAGGTGACATACTATCACTTTTTTTTTTTTTTTTTTTAAATTCGCATATCCTTTACAGGGCATCGCTGTCAACAACAGCATCTTTCAGCTGTCTGTTGATTTCTTGGCAAGATTACGCTGAGTAGTTTGCCATTGCTTTCTGAGCGGCAGGCTCAGTTATCCCGCAAGTCACCTGCGGGGGTAGAACCGCTCCCAGCTCTCGCCTGCTACGAGACTGCGTGATAAACGGGATTACGGAGAGAAAGTGTTGTAACCCCTCGGCCAGAGAGACCGGCATCACTTTTCTAATTCTATCAAATCAGTCGCTGTGGCAATCTATTTTATATCACGGGTTATTAATCAACGCGGTGTGATGTTTAGGGGTAGAGAACACGTTTCACAATCCAGCATACCAGGATCGAAATCAGCTGCTGACAATTTGGAAAGAGACCGCCTTGCGTTGATTTTTCACAATGACACGAGCGTCGGTCGTTCAGAAAGCAATGGTAAACTAAAAAGACATTTTTCATGGGATTTCCAGGAAGTTGTGATCAACCCGAGTCTGATTTTTTAGACAACTTTACGTTCAATGGCAAACAACAGAACATGTAAGTGCCTAGGAAATCACTAACAGTCAACAAATACTGAGGTCGACTGCGACTTCCTGTAAAGGACATGCAACTAACATTATGCTTACTGTCTGTCTTTGGGAGATATCTTTCCTCACCGACAGGAAGACGAAGGGAAAGCTAGTTAGTGCATGCACGATATAGGATGTAAGGTAACTAGGACAATAACAAAAAAATGAATACCTTTACTTTTATTGTGGTGAGTTGCGTTATGCAGCATATGGCTCAGTCTCATCTTCATGGTCGGAGACGATGCCGACAGCAGTTTCGCAGCATCCGGAGTTGTTGGTGCAGACGAGGACGTGGTAACTGGCAGAGGCAAAGGTGCTGGAAGCGCAACCGCTGACGATTTTGGCATGATAAAGGGTAATCCAAATGTTACATTACAACAGACCTGTTACTGTCTATTGTGGCCTGGTGTAGTACAGAAACATCCTACGAAGAGAACAGCTCGTTTGTGAAGTTACGCTGTATCCACAGGAATTGCTCACATCCAAGCTAATGATGAACGTCTAGACACTGCCAGATATGACCTGGTTACATGTTACATTCAGGGCAATTCACTCGTGGCTAAGTTATTAAGTTACGGTCTATCATTTGTGTACAGTGTGATATGAAAAATAAGCACAATGTCGTTTCACATAAGGCAGTTCACATCACGGTTTTGTAAGCTCGTAATAACTAATGTAAAAATTAGAAACACAAAATTAGAAATAGAGAACCTAAGACATTCACTCATTCACCCACACATAAGCGCGTGCGCGCGCGCGCACACACACACACACGCTCGCACACACACTTCTCTTGCTCCTCAGATTCCTAGTGGAGTATAAGCCTACAACCTTACATGTCAAGCTCATTGTAAGCCAACCGATGCTTAGTTGGATGTTTGCTGGAATTTGTCTACGGCAGTGGTTCTCAACATTTTTTGGCCCACGCCCCCCCCCCCCGTTTTACCATATGTTCATAACATCATCCCCCCTTTCGAAATAACTCCCTATAAATCCCCCCCCCCCACCCTTACACAGTATACATAAAAATGGAAGCTAAATTTAATAACACATACTAGAACACGTCTAGACATCTGCATAAAAAGTAATTTACGGGTCTACTAACGTTATAAAACGAATTTCATTAGGGCGAGAAGTACAGAACCGTAAAATTTAGAGAGAAAAACAATATCAAGTAACTGGTTCTTTTATTAATGCGATCTTGAAATAATCTTAATTCCCCCCCCCCCCCCCCCCCCCCCCCCCCCCCATGGAAACCCTAAAATTCCCACCTGGGGAAGGGGGAATTCCCCACCGGTTGAGAATCACTGGTCTGCGGTGTCAGAGCCAGTTTCAGACCAACTCTCCCTGGTGGCCGTTTACGACATGCACAGGAGATCTACAGTGTCACCATTCTTTACTTTCCCTTCAGGGCCCCATGAAGGGATTACGAACGCAATTCACAATTCCGCATACCGCGTTTAAAACACAACAGAAGCAGACCGCATTGCGATGGTTTTCATACAATGGTGTGAGTGTCGGTAGTTCAGAAAGCAATGGCAAACTACTGAACGTAAACTTGTCAAGAAACCACAAACAGCCAAAACATACTGGGGTTGTTGCGACGTCCTGTAAAGGATATGCGACTAATATTTTAAACTGTTGACAGGCATGGTTTATATTTCGGTTAAACCTGTCCATTGTTAGTTGAATAAAGACGCATTTATAAACTTTCGTACAGTACAGAACTCACTTCTCCGCGGCCCAATCAATAAAACAAATGGACAGCCTCACAGTCCAGCTACACTAGCGGAGACACGAGGATCTACTTTAATTTCTCTTGTGATCAACTGGTGAAACGCAGGCACCGTCCTGCTAATTAAGAGAAGCTATCACATCCGGGATTCTTGTATTTGTGCACCAAACTACGACCAGTCTGCGACGTCAACAGTGAAGGAAGCTATACGTGGGACACAACCTAAATTAGGTTGCATGTCCCTTGCAATCACCCTCCCTCCCTCCTCCCCAAGTCTCTCTTGGCTGTTTTGATTTACTAGACAATATTACGTTTAGTATGTTGTCATTGCCGGTCTCACTGGCGAAGGGTTTAAGGACGTTGTTCGTAATCCCGTGTACTCTCGTACGAAACACAGATGCGCGAGATTCGGCAACGGATCGCGTCGCGTTGGTTACTTACGGAGGTATGTGAGCCGGTCGTTCATAAAGCAATGGCAAACTACTGAACATAAAACTTGCCAAGACATCAACAGCAGCTGAAAAATGCTGGTGTTGACTACAATGTCCTGTAAAAGGATGTGCGGGGAAAAATATTGCCATTGATTTCTAAACGAGAAGTTAACAGTTTAGCCAAACTGATCTAAAAACCTCTTTTTTTTTTTCTTCGTCTCGATAGCGATATATTGCATATAACATTATCTTGGGACATGTTGTTTTCCATTTTCTATTCTATATTCTCTCTTTGTCTCCGCTGCTTCCAATTTCTGAGTTTATTGTACTTTTTCTTATGATTCATCTTCTTCTTTCGTATCCTTGTAAGGTGCGTATATCTGCAATGTTGTCTATTGTATAGACTTCATTCTTTTCTTTTGTTATTTTTGTTATTGGTTTGTTAGTTCACACAGTGGTCCAAAAATTCAAATAAATAGGGGTTACCTGTGCATGATTCCCAGCTCTCGGGAGCCTATATAAGACTTTTAGTCACATGATTCACTGAATTGTGCGATGCTCCCTGACGTCCATAGTACCATATTCCTTTGGTACAGAATGTTCTAGAATAATAGCATCTGACAATAGTCTTTCTATTTGATGAAGTGACGAGAAAAGGTATTGGCTGCCATACTATATCCTGATACAAGCTAGTTGATGTGAATTAAACTCACTCTCTGTCTCACATACACACACGCGCGCACGCGCGCGCACATACACACACACACACACACACCAAGCCACCCATCCACGCACCCATATAAGCACCCACATATTTTTATAGAAGAGAGAGAGAGAGAGAGAGAGAGAGAGAGAGAGAGAGAGAGAGAGAGAGAGAGAGAGAATAAGTAAACGTAAGATCTTTTTGTTACATCAAGAGCCATCATTAGCTACTTCTAATCGATCGAGCGCGCAAAAAACAAGGAAACACATTTAGTAATGAATTGACACTGAAAGGCAATTTGGTAAAATCGTGACAAATAAGACAGCCCCGGGGTGACAACATTATTGTGTAAAAACTACAAGCTTGTTCTTCTTTAGTTCCCCTGAAATTGATTGTTTATATCTGCAATGTGGTCTCTTGTATAAACTTGACTGTATATTTTAGTTCACTAAATGGTCCATGGAGTTTTATCTTCCACTGTTGTTTCTCTGAGCAGAATACACGCTAATGTGGGACCCCGTTGCTGACTCAAGTAGACGCGACACGGCGGTATCTCTTATCCTACTGTCTAACGACAATTATTTCTCAAATCTTACAAAACCAAAATAATTTTTCCCGAGTCTATGGGTGCTGTAATTTAGCTGTAATTGTTAACCATTGCACGGCTAGCGGCTGAAATCCTAGCTGGCATGTATGTATGATATATGTGCAAAAGTTCCGAGGACAAAACTTACTCTTGCACGCACTCACGCACGCACGCGAGCACGCGCACGCACGCGGGCGCGCGCACGCACGCGCACAGACAGAGAGAGAGAGAGAGAGAGAGAGAGAGAGAGAGACTACCCAAACAACAAAGCTTGATTCTGACAATTTACTCTCTCCTCCTCTCATCTCTCGTTAATTTCCCCTACGTATGTTGTAATGTGTAAGGAAAGACAATGCGCCATTCGAGTAAAAATGTTTGAGTTGTCGCTTAGCTGAGATAAGTATACACAAAAAATAGCCACAAACACACCACTTTCTGATATGTACACATGAAGAATATTAAATCACACATGTCACTGATCGACACACACTTACAATATCCAATCACACATAACACTTTGATCGACACAACAAAGAATAGATAGTCACACATTACACTGATCGACGCCACACTAACTGTATCCACTAAAACAAGTCACTGTAGTCGATACACACTAACTATATTCACTCACGCATGACATTGATCGACACACACACATGACACTGTGGTCAGTACACACTAACATTATCCATTCATACAATACATTGTGATTGTCACACACTAACAATAAACAAATGACACATGACACTGTGATAGCCACACACTAACAATATCCACTCACACATGACACTGTAATAGTCTTTAAAAAAAGTCGCTTAAAAGTCGACAGGGTCGACTTAATTGCACCGGGTTTTATCCCATATGGCTCGGTCTCTTTCCGCAGCGCGGAAAGCGTCGCACAAAGCACGAACTCCGTAGCTCTAGCGACGACCCACAGGAGTCTCCGAAAAATTTAATTCGTGAACCGAAGGACGCGGCCCGGAATCGAACCCACAACCTTCGGAGTCCGAGTTAAAACGGCTTGACCACTTTGCCACAGAGACTGTGATAGCCACACACTAACAATATCCAGTGACACATGTGTTGATAGGAACCAACAGAACTGAACATGGGAAACCATTAAACAATGACATGCACTCCCAGTAAGTGCCTAATCTCATGACCCACTTCCGTGTCTAGGCCAAGGTCTGTATGCCAGCATGGATTTTACACAAAACTGCCAGTGAAGGGACCTAACTTATGTTAACGGGTCGGGGAATCGACAATATAAATGCCAAATCCCCAACCGTCGGGTGATGGACCCTAAATATAACTTATCCTTGATTTTGAACAGGGTAGGGATAATTGTGAAATATAATCGAAACCGTAGTTTCAGCCAACAGACTAATTGTCAATGCCAGTTTACAACGATAAGCATAGGGACCCTCAAGATGTTCCTGAAAATACTTTCTGTTGTGTATTCTAGACGCGAAAATTGTTATCGACCCTTTCGAGGGATACGATCAGAGTGTTTCACGACTTAATGATCTCCTGAAAACAAAACTGAGGAGCCAAAACAATTCAGGAGCTATAATCCGCAATATATATTATTCTCTTTGCTTGTACAATATAACAGATCGTCTTTTCGTAATCTCTCCATGTTATCTCCCCACTTGTATATCCGTGTGTCGATTACTGGCCTGATATCGACCTTTCATCCAGTTTGATTTTTATTTTTACAAATCTCAAGGAGCTGTACTCTAAATATTTGTGTCTGAAGGAGTTAAAATCATAAGATTATGAGGCAGACTGGGATGTTATTGATCTCAGTGCTGCTAAGTTGTCGACTCCTCCCAGGCCCATACCATTGATGAAAACGCTCAAGGGAAGACAACTGAGATAAATACTTGGATGAGGTGGCCACATATGGAGAGAAAAACACAAACCTGATCAAAGACGTTGGTGATCGTGTGAGATGACCAACCATGACAGCCTACGTTTATCGCCATGGCGCGCATGACAACGGTGACGACAGAGAGTTTGGAAACTGCTGGAGACGACTGTGGTAATTTTATTCGGCTTTGGGAAAGTGCAGGACACTTAAAGAGAAAGTGGTCAATGGTTTAAAGAGACTTGAGAACAATGCCCGCGCGGACGTGCATGTCGGGGATTAATATGGTTTAGATGGCTATTCATTCAAGCATGACCTATTCGAAATTGAAAAATAAGGCTCTTTCGGGATTTGATATTTAAATATTGAGCACAACCCAGTACTGGCAACGCTGATCGTATTCTGGCATTCCGGTATGACTGGCGTGTGAAACGGGTGTGTAACCACTTGGTTACTTGGAGTTTGTTTTCGGGTCTGGTCAAGGATATGCACTACTGATGAGCTCAAATGAGAGCGAAACTCGAGTCTAGTGCTTCCACACTGACGTGGATGTGCCTTAGGTTCATACCAGAATACGATCAGCGTTGCCAGTAGTGGGTTGTGCTCAATATTTAAATATCAAATCCCGAAACAACCAAATAAATCAATTTGATTATTGCTCGCTGGTTTTAGGCGGCCTGGTGTGCCTTGCCAGTGAGAAGACCTGATCATTCGGGGCCACATCGATTAACGGATGTCAGTCGCGGCGATCGGGCATACTCTTGAGCTATAGCCTACGATGGGTTACGTTGTAATATTCTGTTGTGATAATTTGGTCGCGTCCAGCGTGGTCTAGTGGTTACACACTCGCTCCACACGCCAGTGTGGGGGGGGGGGGGGGGTTGATTCCGGGTTCGGTCAAGGATATGCACTACTAATGAGCTCAAATGAGAGCGAAACTCGAGTCTAGTGCTTCCACATTGACGTGGATGGACCTTAGGTTCATACCAGAATACGATCAGCGTTGCCAGTAGTGGATTGTGCTCAATATTTAAATGAGGCTCTGCTTTTATTTTTCCTGCTAATGTTATTGGCTTTTGGTTGAAGAATTTCATTAACATTGTTAAGAGTTAAGAGCCCCACCCATTGTTCCAGTTGCCCAGCTGTTCAGCCAGTCCCCTCCTGTGGTGTTGATGAGAATCTGTTGCACTGTCCTCAGACTGCAAGAACGGCCCTTTTGCTGTTTTACGGATCCTGCTTCAGCAAGTCCGTCTCATTTCCCAGGAGGACGCTGTGACTGGGAATCCAATGTAATGCTTTTCTGATCAAGCGGAAAGCTGTCAAGTTGTGAACTGCTCTTCTTAAGAGGAGCCACAATCGGAACAGTAAGTAAATAACCCCAGAACACGTCCCACGGTCCATCGGACGGACGGTGCTGGACCAATATTTATGTAAACCAAAAAGAGCCGGCCGCTCAGAAAGCAATGGCAAACTACTGAGCGTAATCTTGCCAAGAAATGAACAGACAGCTGAAAGATGCTGCTGTTGACAGCGATGTCCTGTAAAAGGATAAGCGAATTAAAAAAAAATATTTATATAGACCAATATTTATGTAGACCAATATTTATGTAGACCAATATTTATATAAACTAATACTGATACAGACCAATATTGATATAGACCAATCAGCACTCAGTAGGTACGTGGTCAGTATCAAGCCAGCTGTCTTTACTTCCCAAAACATTTCCTGGTAGCTATGTTAGGTTTCTCTGGCCGAGGGGTTACACCACTTTCTCCGTAATCCCGTTTATCACGAAGAGTCTCGTAGCGGGCGAGAACTGGGAGCGGTTCGTCCCTCCCTGGTGACTTGCGGGATAACTGAGCCGGCCGCTCAGAAAGCAATGGCAAACTACTGAGCGTAATCTTGCCAAGAAATCAACATACAGCTGAAAGATGCTGCTGTTGACAGCGATGTCCTGTAAAAAGGATATGCGAATTTAAAAAAAAAATGTTAGGTTTGGACCACCTGGCAGTCCAGGCCAGTGATACACATCCGAACCGCACCGATGCAGATCGAACAACCGCCTGTCAGGGGAATGACCAGCCACGGGACTGCCGCAGCTCCGTGAACATCCCGTGTAATGCTATAATGATGAAGTGGGATGCTATAATGAAGAAGTGGGATGCTATAATGAAGAAGTGGGATGCTACCTCTATCCTCTTGATCATGTTCATTGAGTCGCTAAGGAAACAAGCCCTAGTGAATGTCTGTGTCTCGAGCCATGTTATTGCTTTACTTACTGCCATGACTTCCATGGTCAGGCTACTTGTGGTTTCAGTGAAAGCACCAGAGTCCTCCTTCACAATTCTCCCTCCGACCCGAGCTGTAAAGGCCCATGAGCTTCTCACATGTCGGACGACCGACCCATCTGTGTAGATGACCGCGTCACCGTCTAGCGAATTCTCGAAAATCAACGCTTGTACTTCAGCCTCAACAGCAGCCGGATTTTCTTGTCTGCATTTTCTATCTAGTTCGATGCAAACTGAAAAGGATGTGCAGAAGTCTGTTGGCACTTGCACCCACTCCTCGCCAGGTTCTAAGTCCTCAAGTGAACACACCTGTTGAAGAATGTCTTCGGCTTGACCCATCCACGACCGTCCTCTTTTTAACCTGCTGCCCTTCGCCTTCCTAATTTCACTATGCAGTGGATGTTGTGTGTTTGCGTTAATTCTGAGGTAGGCGCGTGCCCTGCAAACTTGTATTCTCTTTTCAATGGTTGGAAAATCAAGAAGGTAGCGCATCGCCCTGCATGCTGTATCTCTTGTACATCCAAGAATAATGCGCATAGCTTCATTCTGTATCCTTTCCATCCTTTCTATCTGCTTATGGCTGAGAGTCAAGATTGCCATTGCATACTCCAAAACAGACATGACCAGCCTCTCGTACAGAAGACATAGATGGCGCTGCTCACAGTTTGCTGCCGCCATCACCCGCATCGCTGCCAAACCCTGCTTGGCCTTTGTTATCACCTGGTCTAGGTGCACATTATAGGCAAGGCTTCGATCAAACCGTATCCCCAGGTAATTCATTGCCTGCGTTCTTTCCACCGTCTCTGAACACAGCATTACAGTTGGTGTTGGATTGTTGCCTTTGTTGGGTTGACCATTGCCGCAGCTTCATCACACCAAGTACTTATGCGATTGAGTTCGGTTTGTAGTTCCACAGCAACCTCCTCTCTATCCTTACCCTGACGATACACTAAAACATCATCGGCATATGACAATGTCCTGCCAGGTCCAGTGATCTGCTCACTGGTGATTCTCACTGTGTAGGCGTTGAACAGTACCGGAGATAATGGTGATCCCTGTGGTAGGCCAGGATATATTGTTGTTGGTTCCGAAGTCCAACTGCCACATCTAAAAACTACTTTCCGTTGGAAGAGGGCTGCAGCGATCCAACTAAGGAGGAATGGACTTACGTTTAGTTCAAGAAGCTGAAACATTAAAAAATCCAGTGGTACTTTGTTGTATGCGTCCTCAAGATCAATCGCTGCAGCAACGGTTTCAGTGCCTGAGTGGAAACCTTCATAGACATCATGGGCAAAGACTGCTGCATTGGTCCAGGTTTCTCTTTTTGGACGGTACCCACCCAGGGTAGGTGGGAAAACACCTTGCCTCTCTAGTTGGCTTGATATTTTCCTGGCAATTACCTTCTCCAGCAGCTTGCCTATTGTATTCTGCATGGTTATAATTCGATATCCCTGAATTTTTGTGTGGTCTTTGTCAGGCTTCGGCAAGGGAATCAGATAGCTGTGTAACCATTCCTCCTTGATGCTAGCACTCCCTATACTGTTGTTGTACATGTCTGCTAGTTTCTCTAGCTCATTGTCGGTACACCTATTTATGTCGTCGTATCTTATGCCATCAGGACCTGGAGCACTGTTTTTTGATCGTCGAAGCACAGCCTTGATTTCTTTCACTGTCACTGTGTCTTCATCCGAAGTGTTCTGGGCCTTGCATCTGTCTGAGGTGACCTCCTTGGCCAGATTTCGGCCTCCCATGTCTGTCTGGTTGCTCTGCTCAAGGTAGCGTTCAAAGAAGGCTTTGCCCTTGTCCTCGTCAGTCCTCTGCCAGATGAGGTCAGCACCTTGGAAGTCAGAAATGTTCTTATTCTTGACTACACCACTCATACTTTTATGTAGTCGCCAGAACAATTTCAGTGACTTGTCTGTGCTTACTCTTTGACACACCTCTGCCCATTTTTCGCTTTTAATCACCGTGACCAGTTTTTTGAAATAGCTTACTTTTGTGTGCATCTCTCTTTCTAAGTGCAAGCAGGGACTAGGATGACCAGCTCTGTTCTTCTTGGCATTTTGCCATCTCCTTACAGCACTACGCTTATCCACCCAAGCCTTCTCCACCTCGAAACTCCACAACGGTGGCTGCTCCCAGCTTTTTTTCCTGCCCAGAAACGTTCTGCGCTTGTCACGTCTTATTTTACTCACCACATCTTGCCCTGTACTGTCATACTGGAACGTCTTTACCTTTAGCTTGTGCTGCCTGGTTCTGCCTTTCTCCACCAATATGCTGCAAGGGTGGTGGTCGCTGCCATGGTGTCCTAGGACACCCCATCTACACACTGTAGTGAGTAAAGGTGAAACTAGCGCCAGATCAATAGCACTGTCCTCATCGCCTGGACGGCTTGCTGTCCTGGTGAAACAGCCACTGTTGATACAAACCAGGTCGATGGTTTCCAGTGCAGTCTCGAGCTCCTCCCCTTGTGTATTGGAGGAAGTGTTTCCCCATGATCTGCCTTTAGCGTTGAAGTCACCACAGAAAATAACATTTCTCTCGTGGCCTAATATGCCACTTAAGCACTGCCACTTCTGGGCGTCCACACTCGCATTGCGGGCATAAACATTAACCAACACGAATGGTATACTGGAATAAACTCTCAACGCCTGTATTTGTATATCGTCACTGTTCCAACTGGACATGTCTAGCTCTGACGCCACCATGCTGTCGCGAACGAGAATCGCCGTTCCCAGATGTCGTCTGTTGTAGAAACATTTGAAGCCGGCAATTCGGAGTGGCTGATCGCCCAGTCTCGTCTCCTGGAGTGCTACAATGTCGTTCCTGTAAACTAGGGTTTCTAAAATAGAGCCCCGCTGTTTTACACTGGCACAGTTCCAATATAGAATACGGATGTTCCTGAGTCCTAGACGGTGACACTTGAGTCTAAAACGTCTCAAACCACCGCGCTTACCTTGCTTCTTCCTCCCTGCGCGGCTACCGCGCCGCTTCGTTATGTTGACTGCTGACCGCTCGGAAAACACACGTTGTTCCGCCATGTTGAAAAAACGTAAACACAGACAGCTGAGAACCACACACGCTGCTGAAAATTCACTCAAGGAAAGCTTCGCTCGATGCACGAACTCCGTAGCACCCGCGCAGATCTTGAGTAGAAACTCCTGGTTTTACATCCTGGCACACCAATTACACGCAAGAGATGAATAAATCCATCCCCTACGCGAAAAAGTTAACGAACACAAAACAACACGACCGTCCGTCGCCATCTTGAAATGAAGTGGGATGCTATAATGATGAAGTGGGATGCTATAATGATGAAGTGGGATGCTATAATGATGAAGTGGGATGCTATAATGATGAAGTGGGATGCTATAATGATGAAGTGGGATGCTATAATGATGAAGTGGGATGCTATAATGAAGAAGTGGGATGCTATAATGATGAAGTGGGATGCTATAATGATGAAGTGGGATGCTATAATGATGAAGTGGGATGCTATAATGAAGAAGTGGGATGCTATAATGATGAAGTGGGATGCTATAATGATGAAGTGGGATGCTATAATGAAGAAGTGGGATGCTATAATGATGAAGTGGGATGCTATAATGATGAAGTGGGATGCTATAATGATGAAGTGGGATGCTATAATGATGAAGTGGGATGCTATAATGATGAAGTGGGATGCTATAATGATGAAGTGGGATGCTATAATGATGAAGTGGGATGCTATAATGAAGAAGTGGGATGCTATAATGATGAAGTGGGATGCTATAATGATGAAGTGGGATGCTATAATGATGAAGTGGGATGCTATAATGATGAAGTGGGATGCTATAATGATGAAGTGGGATGCTATAATGATGAAGTGGGATGCTATAATGATGAAGTGGGATGCTATAATGAAGAAGTGGGATGCTATAATGAAGAAGTGGGATGCTATAATGATGAAGTGGGATGCTATAATGATGAAGTGGGATGCTATAATGATGAAGTGGGATTCTATAATGATGAAGTGGGATGCTATAATGATGAAGTGGGATGCTATAATGATGAAGTGGGATGCTATAATGAAGAAGTGGGATGCTATAATGAAGAAATGGGATGCTATAATGATGAAGTGGGATGCTATAATGATGAAGTGGGATGCTATAATGATGAAGTGGGATGCTATAATGATGAAGTGGGATGCTATAATGATGAAGTGGGATGCTATAATGATGAAGTGGGATGCTATAATGATGAAGTGGGATGCTATAATGATGAAGTGGGATGCTATAATGAAGAAGTGGGATGCTATAATGAAGAAGTGGGATGCTATAATGATGAAGTGGGATGCTATAATGAAGAAGTGGGATGCTATAATGATGAAGTGGGATGCTATAATGATGAAGTGGGATGCTATAATGATGAAGTGGGATGCTATAATGATGAAGTGGGATGCCATAATGATGAAGTGGGATGCTATAATGATGAAGTAGGATGCTATAATGATGACGTGGGATGCTATAACGAAGGGGATGCTATAACCAGGCGCGATGCTATCCAGTCGTTCATTGCTCTTCTTACTAGAAAATAATATAGTGAAAGAAACAATTCGGGCAGAGTGAGTTAATTTAACTATTCTCTGGACATAAATAACAAGTGTACAATGTGCGTTACTGCAACGTTCAGCAAAAGAAATGCAACTTAAGAGAACAAACGAACGATCGAACAAACAAACAGACGAACAAATAAACGAACTTTATTTTCAAAGGGTCAAAAACTGGGCACGCTTGTCCGTCAGATAAAACTAATATGCAGAAAGACATATATGTTAATGAGGAAAAACTGGAGGTTGTGGAAAATTTCGAATATCTTTGGTCATTCATTACCAACAATGGTGACACAATGAAAGAAGTTAAAAGACGAACATCTACTGCTCTTCAAAAACTAAAACAACTGAATAAATTGTGGCGTGGGACAGATAGACCTACAAAAGTTATATTTTTAAGAGCACGCATTTTCCCCATTGCAACATACGCCCGTGAGACCTGGACATTTACTAAACACGCTGAACAGCGCATAAATGCCTTTGAATATAAATGTTATAGTTAGTTAGTTGGTTAGTTAGTTAGTTAGTCGACAGATCATCCTCATTGCACATCGAAACGTTCAGTCCATAAGTGCTCGGATCCCCTCCTCAGTAAATCCCGCAGCGTGTAGCGGCTCACGACACCAGTTCTGTGTTGGTTTATTACTCTTCTTTTGCTTCCCGCGTAGTGTTCTTGTTTGGCCCACCTCTTTTAACTTGCTGTTCTCGCAGCCGGACCATGGTTGCAGATTCCCAATCATCGCTTGGTTCTCGTAAACGACTTACTTCTCGTAGAGCATTTAGAATGTCTTCCTAGTCAATGGCTCGTCCGCCTTCCACGGTAGCCCTACCTGCAAGCCTGTCAGCTCGCTCATTTCCTTGTACTCCCGCATGCCCTGGCACGAAGATGAAACTAATCTTTGCCAACCGAGACCGATCCAGAGACAGCAGCCATTCTCTTCGGACCCACCCCATCTCTATCAACCTGAGCATACTCATTGAGTCACTAAGGACACATGCCCGATTGAATGTCTGTGTCTCGAGCCATGTTATTGCTTTACTTACCGCCATGACTTCCATAGTCAGGCTGCTTGTGGTCAAATCAAAATCGCCAGACTCTTCCTTCACACTTTTCCCTCCGGCCTGAGCCGTAAAAGCCCATGAACTTCTCACTCCTCGGACGACCGACCCATCCGTGTATATGACAGCATCATTCTCTAACGAATTCTCGAAGATCAGAACTTGTACTTCCGCCTCCACAGCAGCTGGATTTTTTTGCCTGCATTTCCCTTCTAGTTGGATGCACACTGAGAAGGATGCACAGAGCTCTGTTGGCACTTGTACCCACTCCTCGCCAGGTTCTATGTCCTCAAGTGAACACACCTGCTGAAGAATGTCTTCGGCTTGACCCATCAACGACTTTTCTCTTTTTAACCTGCTGCCCTTTACCTTTTTAATCTCGTTGTGCAGTGGATGTTGTGTGTATATGGAGCTCCTGAGAATATAGCATACCACTATAAATGTTATAGACGGCTTCTAAGAATATCATGGATACAGAAAAGAACAAATGAATCCACATGACAAGATCTGAATACTGAAAAAGGTTGGCTACTAAAGACGATACAACAACGAAAATTGAAATATTTTGGTCACCCGAAACGTTATGAAAGTTTGGAGAGAACAATAATGGAGGGGTATATGCTCGGGAAGAGAGGAAGGGGAAGGCCAAAGAGAAGATGGGTGCAGGATGTGGCGGATGATCTCCAGATGGGTGTATCGGACGTGGTACATATTGCTTATGACCGACAATGTTGTTAGGGGAGCGAGGTTCTGCAAAGGACATGCTACTGAATGAATGAATGAATGAATGAATGAATGAATGTCGTCAGTCATACAATTGAAGTGTCGACCTCCAATTGTTTTTGTGTGAAGCGCTGTCATTTGGAGGTGACAGGTTCGTATCCGGTGTGGCCAGTTAGCTAGTTACATATCCTTAAATAATAACCTTTATGGAGTCCGTTGTAAGATGTGTACACCGTGTCCTTGTTTAGCATGTCTCATCTTTGCGCAGGAGTCACACATAACCAACTGTTTGTATTTCATATTGTTATGATAAGAGAAGCATCGACTGCAGCAGGATATAACTTATATCCTGCTGCAGCCGGTGCTTCTCTTATTCAGAAGATAATCAGGTCAGATTGCGCGTCAAAAAGGTGTGCATAAATGATGCAACTGCATTGTGATCTACATACTTTCAAAACATGGCTTCTGTACTTCGTGTCAAACAACGGTTCTCATACCTTTAGCTACAATCACTACCGTGAAAGATTAGCTAACAGTATCCTTTTCTTATAAAAGTACAAATGTACTTTTTACAATCCCTTAAAGATCTCCGAAATAAGAATTACAATAAAATCTTAAGACTAACACAGTAATGCATAATTTATTTAAAATAAAGGCATCCTGTTGAAACAGATATACTGCGTAAATGAATCAATGTATGCGAATATTGTTTTTTTATTGGGGGGAGGGGGGGGGGTCTTGTCTACATACAGGTACAGGTGTTTACAATCTTTTAAGTGTCGTGACAATCTCGTACTAAGGGATATAACTAAACTCTTAGAATTCTAACACATCATTCACACGAATTGCTGATGAGAGACAGCAGTAGAAGATTGTTACATTTACACGTATTGTTGGTGATAAACAGGAGTGGAAGATTGTTATATTTACACGTTTTGTTGACGAAATACAACAGTGGAAGATTGTTACATTTACACGTTTTGTTGACGAAAGACACCAGTGGAAGATTGTTACATTTACACGTGTTGTTGACGAAAGACAACAGTGGAAGATTGGTACATTTACACGTGTTGTTGACGAAAGACAACCGTGGAAGATTGTTACATTTACACGTTTTGTTGACGAAAGACAACCGTGGAAGATTGTTACATTTACACGTTTTGTTGACGAAAGACAACCATGGAAGATTGTTACATTTACTCGTAATGTTTATGAGAGGCAGCAGAGGGAGACACTGACAATGACAGCATCAATGGCACACTCAAGCGACTCACAAATAGGTTTATTGGAAAGAAGGAAAATAATAAATTTACAATGATTCCCTCCACATTACAGTCATCTTTTTCAATTGTAAGCATGTAAATTACCCCGAACGAATTCAACAAAGCCTATTTACTCGGTTTGTATAAGATACAGCTAGAGGCGGTATGCATTGACGTATATTAACGAGTCGACCGGCATACTATTATGTATTATACACCTCTGAGTGTACACATATGATAATGAGGAGCTATTAAGACACGATAGTCATCTAAAGGAAGTAGACATAGGCAAACCAGCTCTCGGTGTAAATGGTTCGTTGGCAGTACATTCTCTGGTAAACATGTCCCTAAACAGGTCCCCGTCATGGGTCTGTGACGTGATAGGTCCATCACATTTTCTACAGGGTTATTTGCAATGCTTGCTTGCTTGCTTGTGTTTGTTGGCTTGAGCTTCAACGCGAAGTCCTATATGTCGGATGAAGGCATCCTGTTGTCCAACATCAGTGTTATGTCATATAGGACCTGAGGTTTGCATGAGTATCCGTTGTCCCACGTCTGGGTTATTGGTGTGCAGACTGGTGGTTCCTCGCCGTACAGACAGACACTCTCTGACTTCGGAGGAATCGGAGATCCTACTGACTTTGGCCAGGGCCCCGAATAGACCTATTGCCCAGGACGCTCGACGAGGACGCGTCAGTCTAGGCCAGTATATAACGCGGCCCTGGTGCCTTGGAAACACCTTTGCGTCCCGGTGTATTTGTAATGACTGTGAGGTATTTGAAAAATATTGCCGTTCCTCTGTGGAGTTCATGCGATATAATAGATAAATACAAAACTTGGAATTGCAATATTTTCAAAAATCCCACAGTCATTAAAAATACACCTTATAGATCTGAATTTAGGGAAGAATAGATGGCCAGTCTTTCTCTCACTTAAGGAGACGATGACATGCAGGAGTCGAACCCTTGTCAAGCAGCTATTGTGACAGTATCAGCGCAGCTCCATATCAGCTACGCTAATGGGTCAGCTAATCCTCTGGTATTAAATAAATGAATACATTGTCCCGTAAATGTTTCCTGCTATCGATCTCTGATGTGGCTGGGCCATCACAATTTGTAAGTCAGAATACAAGGAAGAATATGTGGCCATTAATTCCCTAAGTTTAAATTCTTCAGCCAAATACATTGGCTTTCAAGAAGTCCGAGCACTCAGTGAAGTTGGTATAGACACTGTCTCCACCCATCACCAGAAGCACTGACAAGGGCTGGCTTGTATCTCAGTGAAATTGGTGTAGAGACTTGTCTCCACCCAGAACCAACAAGCACTGACAAGGGCTGGCTTGTGTCTCAGCGAAATTGGTTAAGAGACTTGTCTCCACCCAGAACCAACAAGCACTGACAAGGGCTGGCTTGTATCTCAGTGAAGTTGGTGTAGAGACGTGTCTCCACCCAGCACCAACGAGCACTGATAAGCGCTGGCTTGTATCTCAGTGAAGTTGGTGTAGAGACGTGTCTCCACCCAGCACCAACGAGCACTGATAAGCGCTGGCTTGTATCTCAGTGAAGTTGGTGTAGAACGTTGTCTCTACCCAGCACCAACAAGCACTGACAAGGGCTGGCTTGTATCTCAGTGAAGTTGGTGTAGAGACGCGTCTCCACCCAGCACGAGCAGGCACTGACAAGGGCTGGCTCATAGCTCAGTGAAGTTGGTATAGAGACTGTCTCCACCCAGGGCTGGCTTGTATCTCAGTGAAGTTGGTATAGAGACTTATCTCCACCCAGCACTGACAAGGGCTGGCTTGTATTTCAGTGAAGTTGATGTAGAGACTGTCTCCACCCAGCACCAACGTATCGTGTCTAATGGGACTGTGTTATAGAGCTCCCACGCCCCTCTACAAGCTCAGAAACCACGAGAGTGTGCAAGATCAGTACTGGAATCTCACATCTCCAGACAGGCCTGTCATGACTTCACCATGACATGATCCAGCACAGCAGGTTTGAACTGGCTGCGATTAGGTTTGGGTTGGTCACATAACACCGAGAGTATTGATGCATCGAATGGGTAAACAGACATCCCTAGATAAACAATCACAAATTAATCGACCCCTGTTCATACACCGTATTCGCGAAACTTCGTCCAGACATGCATGGACATGAGTTTGCCTACTCCTTCTAACCCGTACTCTCTCAATGGCGCCCTGGTTGCACTGTGATTAGTGCGCTTGCCTGCCAAGACAGTAATCTGGGTAAAATCCTGGACAAGGACAGGATTATGTTTTCCGACCAGTACTCATAAATATGGGAATCATTTTCAGAATACTGTGGGAATTCTCGGCAGCATCTTTCTTTTGACTACCCCACGCAAGTAAATATGAAAGTGAAAACAACATTTACAATCTCCTGGTTTACACGTCACTAATCCATTTTAAATGTTAACTCCGTGACCGGTGAGCACCCGCGAGCTACTAGGATGACCAACCATACTGGGATGACCAACCATGCTGGGATGACCAACCATGCTGGGATGACCAACCGTGCCGGGATGACCAACCATGCTGTGATGACCAACCATGCTGGGATGACCAACCATGCTGGGATGACCAACCATGCTGGGATGACCAACCATACTGGGATGACCAACCATGCTGGGATGACCAACCATGCTGGGATGAACAACCATGCTGGGATGACCAACCATGCTGGGATGACCAACCATGCTGGGATGACCAACCATGCTGGGATGACCAACCATGCTGGGATGACCAACCGTGCCGGGATGACCAACCATGCTGTGATGACCAACCATGCTGGGATGACCAACTATGCTGGGATGACCAACCGTGCCGGGATGACCAACCATGCTGTGATGACCAACCATGCTGGGATGACCAACCATGCTGGGATGACCAACCATGCTGGGATGACCAACCATGCTGGGATGACCAACCATGCTGGGATGACCAACCATGCTAGGATGACCAACCATACTGGGATGACCAACCATGCTGGGATGACCAACCATGCTGGGATGACCAACCATGCTGGGATGACCAACCGTGCCGGGATGACCAACCATGCTGTGATGACCAACCATGCTGGGATGACCAACCATGCTGGGATGACCAACCATGCTGGGATGACCAACCATACTGGGATGACCAACCATGCTGGGATGACCAACCATGCTGGGATGAACAACCATGCTGGGATGACCAACCATGCTGGGATGACCAACCATGCTGGGATGACCAACCATGCTGGGATGACCAACCATGCTGGGATGACTAACCATGCTGGGATGACCAACCATACTAGGATCACGAACCATGCTGGGATGACCAACCATGCTGTGATGACCAACCATACTGGACTGACCAACCATAGTGGGATGACAAACCTTTCCAGGATGACAACCATTTTAGGATGACCAACCATATTAGGATGACCAACCATACTGGGATGACCAACCATGCTGGTATGATCAACCATACTGGGATGACCAACCATGCTGGGATGACCAACCATGCTAGGATGACCAACCATGCTGAGATGACCAACCATACTAGGATGACCAACCATGCTGGGATGACCAACCATACTAGGATGACCAACCATGCTGGGATGACCAACCATACTCGGATGACCAACCATGCTGGGATGACCAACCATACTCGGATGACCAATCATGCTGGGATGACCAACCATACTCGGATGACCAATCATGCTGGGATGACCAACCATACTCGGATGACCAACCATACTAGGATAACCAATCATGCTGGGATGACTAACCATACTCGGATGACCAACCATATTAGGATGACCAATCATGCTGGGATGACCAACCATACTGGGCTGACCAACCATGCTGGTATTACCAACCATGCTGGGATGACCAGCCATGCTGGGATGAACCATACTAGGATCACCAACCATGCTGGGATGATCAACCATACTGGGATGACCAACCATGCTAGGATGACCAACCATGTTGGGACGACCAACCATGCTGGGATGACCAACCATACTAGGATGACCAACCATGCTGGGATGACCAACCATACTAGGATGACCAACCATGCTGGGATGACCAACCATACTCGGATGACCAACCATGCTGGGATGACCAACCATACTCTGATGACCAACCATGCTGGGATGACCAACCATACTCTGATGACCAACCATGCTGGGATGACCAACCATACTAGGATGACCAACCATGCTGGGATGACCAACCATACTCGGATGACCAACCAGACTAGGATAACCAATCATGCTGGGATGACAAACCATACTCGGATGACCAACCATACTCGGATGACCAACCATACTAGGATGACCAATCATGCTGGGATGACCAACCATACTAGGAGGACCAACCATACTACGATGACCAACCATGCTGGGATGACCAACCATACAAACGGCAGCCACCATTACTTTTCTAGAGAAAACGTTGCTGGCCATTTAACGAGCATGGATGGGCAACAATTTGGGAAGACACAAAATAGCGCCATTAATACGGCCTACTGTATTGTTAAGCTAAGTCAAGAACAACGTCACACCGGTTTCTTAATATGGAAGTATAACACTATAAAGGATTGACTTTACAGCACCAGTAAAATACACAGAAACATTACTGTTACAATTCTGTTAAGTCTACATGTGATAGTTGAAAGCACAAGCGAATTCTTTCAGAGCGAACGAATGTAATTTAAACTACACACCTATCACTGCTTACTTACAAACTACTCGTGCACAAGTTCACAAGAAAGGACATTCACGCGTAATACACCGTAGTCTTAAGCCGTCTGAAAGCCACAAGCGTAAAACTACACGAACCGCCGACACGGACAAAAACACAATTTTAGGCGAGCAGTTGAAGGTCCTGGAAATTCATACTCATCTATCCAACATTTAAATGAACTATTTACCTTGTGCTGGTTCTATAATACTAACATCTATGATCTCAAAACAATGACTGAATAGTGAGAAGTTACATGTGAACAATGTTAAATGTAGGATAGAAACAATAAGCAAATCAACCGTTAACTGTGTTCACTTTACGCACGGTATGAAACACCAATACACAGTGGGAAACGTGACTCACAGACACCTGTTGCATGCCTTATTAATCTTATCTTAGACACTACTACCACACACAGTCATATAGCTATATGGTACACATAAACAGGGATACGTTGTTGCTCCCAAATAGGCCAAATAATTATGTAAAAATGACATACACACAAAGACAACGCTGATAAAGAAACTAGCACAACAGTGAACCAGGTTGATGGTAATTACAGAACCATACAGAGTGCCCACAAAGTTCTTATTGAATATTAAACTAAAATAGCTATAACTATTTGCATGGTAAAACATTTGCATATCCTTTACAGGACGTAGAAGTCAACCCTAGCATTTTTTTGCTATTTGTGATTGCTGGGCAAGTTTACATTCAGTATTTTGCCCTTATTTTCTGAACGACCGACACCCGTCCCATTTAATAAAACCAACACAAATAATCCGTAGCTGTGTTTCGAAAGCGATATGCGGGATTGCGAACTGCGCCCGTAAGTCCTTCGCTACGGAACAGGATTGCATGGTAAACGCGATACAATAAACGAAGTTTGACAGTTGAATACCGGCATTAAGGAAACAATAGCTATTTGTGTCAATCTGGAAACTTGAATTGTTTCCGGTCCAAATCATGATCATATAACGTATCCGTTGCAGAGTGTCACTGTCATCACGGCCACAGGAAAAATTCTCCACCCGTCGCCAGTTCCCCTCCTCATGCATGTTCATGATAAAGCTGTCTTCAACGTCCTGTGTCTCCACCCGTTGCCAGTTCTCCTCATGCATGTTCATGCTAAAGCTGTCTTCAACGTCCTGTCTCTCCACCCGTTGCCAGTTCCCCTCCTCATGCATGTTCATGCTAAAGCTGTCTTCACCGTCCTGTGTCTCCACCCGTTGCCAGTTCCCCTCCTCATGCATGTTCATGCTAAAGCTGTCTTCAACGTCCTGGGTCTCCACCCATTGCCAGTTCCCCTCCTCATGCATGTTCATACTAAAGCTGTCTTCAACGTCCTGGGTCTCCACCCATTGCCAGTTCCCCTCCTCATGCATGTTCATACTAAAGCTGTCTTCAACGTCCTGGGTCTCCACCCATTGCCAGTTCACCTCCTCATGCATGTTCATACTAAAGCTGTCTTCAACGTCCTGGGTCTCCACCCATTGCCAGTTCACCTCCTCATGCATGTTCATGCTAAAGCTGTCTTCAACGTCCTGGGTCTCCACCCGTTGCCAGTTCACCTCCTCATGCATGTTCATGCTAAAGCTGTCTTCAACGTCCTGGGTCTCCACCCGTTGCCAGTTCCCCTCCTCATGCATGTTCATGCTAAAGCTGTCTTCACCGTCCTGTGTCTCCACCCGTTGCCAGTTCCCCTCTTCATGCATGTTCATACTAAAGCTGTCTTCAACGTCCTGGGTCTCCACCCGTTGCCAGTTCACCTCCTCATGCATGTTCATGCTAAAGCTGTCTTCAACGTCCTGGGTCTCCACCCGTTGCCAGTTCACCTCCTCATGCATGTTCATGCTAAAGCTATCTTCAACGTCCTGCGTCTGTCGTAAGGACGGTATGTTCATGCTAAAGCTGTCTTCACCGTCCTGTGTCTCCACCCGTTGCCAGTTCCCCTCCTCATGCATGTTCATGCTAAAGCTATCTTCAACGTTCTGCGTCTCCACCCGTTGCCAGTCCCCCCCCCCCTCATGCATGTTCATGCTAAAGCTATCTTCAACGTCCTGTGTCTCCACCCGATGCCAGTTCCCCTCCTCATGCATGTTCATGCTAAAGCTATCTTCAACGTCCTGCGTCTGTCGTAAGGACGGTATGTTCATGCTAAAGCTGTCTTCACCGTCCTGTGTCTCCACCCGTTGCCAGTTCCCCTCCTCATGCATGTTCATACTAAAGCTGTCTTCAACGTCCTGTGTCTCCACCCATTGCCAGTTCCCCTCCTCATGCATGTTCATGCTAAAGCTATCTTCAACGTCCTGCGTCTGTCGTAAGGACGGTATGTTCATGCTAAAGCTGTCTTCACCGTCCTGTGTCTCCACCCGTTGCCAGTTCCCCTCCTCATGCATGTTCATACTAAAGCTGTCTTCAACGTCCTGTGTCTCCACCCGTTGCCAGTTCCCCCTCCTCATGCATTTCATGCTAAAGCTGTCGTCAACGTCCTGTGTCTGTCGTAAAGACGATCGACCCCTGCCTCTGCTTCCAGAAACCATGCCTTCCATCATTGTTCTGTTCAAATGCAGGGTGTATTTTTAATGATTGCAATGTTGCAATATTATGCTGCATGAACTTTACAGAGAGTGAAAACAAATCTTGGACCGGCAATATTTTCAAACACTGAACAGTCATAAAAAATACACCCTATATATGTGATATTTAGTATGGTAAAAGTAATTCCATTTCCCAGACATTAAGCCGACAGTGAATAAGTTCTCTCCGCTGTTCATATCTTTTAGAATGTCACTGTTTTCTCTTGTCATTGGGTCCACGATATTCTCAGAATTGTTATGCACATTTAATTTCAATAACTCCGATTTCCCTCTTAAATGCTTGAGAAATGGCCCATGTCTCACAATCGAAAGTTGCCACAGGAAAGATGTGTTTTCTCAAATATTTTACTTATAACTAGTTTCCTGTGTTGTAACTTTGACAATTAATACTGCTTAAACACTGCATCGCTTTGATTTCTTTTGAACATTACTCACTGTGCGATTAATTAATTTAAAATAACAAAGACATTTACTTCTTCTTTCGCGTTTGTCAGAGTATAACGTTGGTCACCATGCATCTATTTACCTCTAACACTGTAACTGCAGTTTCAGTCGACATTCGATTTCATCCAATAAATTGTGGACTGGGAGTTGTCTTCCCTTAACTTTAGAAGTGACTCATATTGTTAAGTCAACTGTGTCCCTCACTCAGCTCCCAACAACAGAAGATGGACATTATTTCTAGAAACAGAAGGAGTTTCATATATTCTTCTGTCCTGTATTCCTGTTGAGGCATAAATCCTCAACCAACTCACACCAAGGTGTCCTATCTTTTGCTGTCGCCTGCAGCTCAATCAATGTTCACCCAGTTCATTGACATCCGTCTCTAATTATCTTCCCCATCTGTTTCATTTGCCCTGTGGCTTCCAATGAAAGAACTTTCTAGTTATACAATTATCAGGGAGCTTCATATAGGAATTCATTAAACAAGGTTTCAAATAATTCTTAAATTGACAATGGAAGTAAAAAATAAGACACATAAATAAACGAACATCAAATTAAAAGTTAGCTCCATGTCTTTTGCAGGATGTAGCAATAAACCCCCAGCATTTACTGGCTGTTTGTGATGTACGAGGAAATTTTACTCAAGCCTGGCTGATGAGGTTATTGCGGTCGCGTTTAAATGTCCCCTGAGCTGACGGCGGGGTAGTGGATTCTCTCAGCACTCTGGTCAGTTTAGCTTTAACCTTGACTTCTCGTTCAGAAAGCAATGGCTAACTACTGAACTAGAATTGTCTAGCAAATTAAACTGGGGTTCATCGCAACGGATAAGCAACCAGTTTGTTTAGGTTTCAATTGAGTTTTGAGCGGTCGACGCCACATAGTACCGAAATCAATGCAAATCTGCTTCCAAATCGCCAGCGACTGATTCCAACCCTCGACACGGCATTAGTTTAGTTTAGTTTTGTTTAGTTGACGGATCAACATCACGGCACACGGTTGTAACCCACTGTCGTGAGATGGCTGGCAGGTATCGCTCCTAATGGATTAAACGACAGAAACAGTTATGTGAGAAAGTTACGCTCCTGTAATTTTCAAAGGACAGCGATCGTGACTTTAAACACTAGCCGTACGTATTGGACACGGAAGCGAAGTCCCGTGGGGGAACGGAGGGTTGTCTACCGGAAAAGTTCAAAGACCAGAGTCCGTATTGGACTGAACAGAGAATCACAGATGTCTAGAAGATGGTTTATCTCCGGGAAGTTCGGAGCAAGATCAAACAGTTGGATCGCGTTGAAATACTGTGAACAGAGTCCTTTGATCAAACGGAAAAACCACGGTAGAACGGGAGATCGTCTTTATTAAAGACGGTGATCAGTACGGTTGTACGGAGATCAAACGACCAGGGAAAATAACAGAGACTGATGGGTTAAGAACAAAACAAGTGACGCAGTCAAGCCAATAACTTTGGACTGAACTTACCGTTTTAAAAACCAGTTGAAGATTGCATTTAAGACCGGCGGGGTGTGGATTTAATTCAGTGCCGTAATAGAATATATATCACAGAGTCTAGGTTGTGTAAAGACAACCAGCCCTGTCCCTTCATGGGAATTAAATGATTTAATTCTAAGCCTGAATTAGTAAATCAGGTTCCCTACACTTGAAATTGAAAGTGGTTACCAATCTTAGCAGAAGAAATTGGTAATGCTCGGGGGAAGTGATACAGGATATGAAGTGTGACCGTGTTTTAACAAGAAGGGCAGACCAGTGTGAGTTAAGATGCCCAACGAAACTGAAGCACTCTAACTATGTAATATAGACCATAGAGAAAGGAAAAGACGATCATTAATATTTTTCCATGAGTGACAATCCTCAGTGTATAAACAATATTGTTGGACCAGTGTTTATATTCATCAATGCAAGGACTATCTTACTGGCCGATATATAGGGTGTGTAAAACTAGAAGACCCTAAGTAACGCAATCAAACATTGTTGATCAGACAGTCACCGGAACTATAAATATTCCAGAGTGTCGAATGTGTACTAGTGAAAAACACGAACTACCTTAAAATTCAGTGGAGACTATATTACTCAAAAGGTTTCCCGAACAGATTGGCAATAAAACGATCATCAGTCAGAGAGAAGCAGCCCGGTGAGATATTTCATTGTCTGTGCTGTGCGAAGTCGAATGGCTGTATCATGATGACAATTGGGATGCTGATCCTAGAATAGATCCTGTCACACATTCAATATAAATAACACCACATATATTCACACCCATACATCGCACACACAACTGACACTTTTCTACAATAAATGTCTTATCATTTTGTTCGAAGCCTGTGTTAGTGTGGGTATGTGCTGAATGAACGTTAAGAGGGGTAGTGTATGTTGAAAAGAGAGAGAGAGAGAGAGAGAGAGAGAGAGAGAGAGAGAGAGAGAGAGAGAGAGAGAGAGAGAGAGAGAGAGAGAGAGAGATTAAAAGACTTTAAATAAAAAGGGGGGTATGTAGACAAAGGTCCACAAGCAGCGGAAAACTGGGAAAAGGATATTTCACAGGTGTGCTTGTTAACTCCACTTTCCCCTGAACTGACTCAGAAAGCATGCTGAGTAGGGTGAGAACAGGCAAGCTTCGTGCAGAGTGGCTTGCTTCGCTTTGGAGGTCACGGGTAGCAAGCATCACCTGGATCTTTTCTCCTGGGCATGCCGGTGTGCTGGGGAATGAACAGGCGGACAGATTGGCTGGCTCGGCAGAACTTGGTGGAGTATTGAGGCATGACAAGGCAGATGTGGTTGCGGCCTTGTGGGAGCACGTGTACACCTCGGAGGAGCAAATGGATCACCATAGTCTGGTTAGAATGAGGCAGCGAGGAGTGACGAGGAGATCTGGCCGACGCTCGACGCTCAGAGGAAAGGCGAGACGGAGATATAATCAGATTGCTACTGGAACTATTAGTGTTGGAACTCTTCGCTGGTTGCTGAGGATGGGGACAGAGCGCTTATGGGAATGTCCCGAATGCTGTGATGTCGGTTCCTAGATCAATCAATCAATCAATCAAATCCACTTCCCCCCCAGGGACGACAAGCGACACCCACAAGTGCTCCATTTTACTCCTAACTCAAGCCGAGTCCGGAGAATCTCAGCTCAGTGCATGCAGTCCGTAGCACCGGCGAGGATCCTGAAATACTTTGGGTAGATTTTAAACTCGAAACATTGCCCGTGCAGCGCCGTTAGGCTACTATTTTTCGATCTCCAACGGCCAAGGGATTTTTTAAGTGCACCACAGACGCCGACGAGCATCAAACAGGAACTCAGTAGTCAAACTGTCCAATAATCTCTACCATTCTATTATTTGCCGAGTCATACAAGGACACTCAATCACCATAGTGGTATTCAGTTTCTTAAACGTATCACCATGGTAGACTGAGCAATGAACTGTAAGTAAAGAACTCTTTTATACGCCTTAAAGCCTTTTCGGAATATGGTGTTTGTGACATTTCCTGTCCAGCCCCTGATAAATTCCGAAACACTGCAAACATACAGAGAGGCAAATACTTCAAAGGGTACCCGAGACAACCACACCTGCGGTTTTTAACTTTAACATTGGTCCACATCATCCTTCACCTTGTAGAAAATTGGCAACAACAGGAGTTATACAAACAGCTAAAAATAGCTGTGAAACCGAACATCTGGCGTTTGATCATCGGCAATGACAAGGGTGACAACTGGAAAAATTATTCCTCTGTGTTTCATATTATCCCCATATGCTTCTGCAAGACCTGAACCGTCAACATTACACGCCCTCTACCCCCCCCCCCCCCCAATTCCCTGAACATCACACCCTCTCCCCCCAATAAGAGTGACGTCATGTTCGCGGGGAAATCTAGCTTTACCATTGTAAGCGGCTAGAGTACTTCTTATTATCATAATATATGTTAATAGGGGAGTTCAACAATTGTTGGCAGAAGTTGTACATCGAGGCGCAATCGTCAGAAATGCTTTGACAGAAGAAGACATGTTGGCCAGTCGGCTGTTGTTGTGGTATTGTGTATTTTAAATTCATGATGGTTTTGGGTAAGTTGAAAACCATAGTAAACTTAAGAGAAGTATATCTAAATTTATATTAGAGTTTTCTTTGTGCATATCAAAAGAAAATCCTCGAAGAATTAAGTGCATTTTCTTTTACTTAGGGAGATCGTGAAGAGATGTCTTTCTGTTCAGTTCATGCCCTTTATAAGCAATGATATTCATGTTTTCTAGTTATTCAGTCTTCCTGTGTAAATAATGATTGGGAAAAGATCTACCTTGCTACTTTCTATAATATTATGTGCATTCTTTTATGGAGATACTTTTCTGGAGAATCATGTATAATCTCTTCGTCTTATGGAGACTTTGCTTTTCTGTTTGGGTATTCATGCATAAAGAATCAATAATGAGTTCATTATAAATACATGAATATGAGATGGTGGTACCTTATAAATATAATGTGAGGCTGACTATACACTTATACGGAAGAAGAGAATAAATATCTAGACGGAGAAATGACATCACTCTTGCTGATGGCCACCATATATCTCAGAGTCAGAGTTTGGAGAGCATGAGAATGATCCACCTCCATAAGGCAGGAGTGAGAGAGACATATCATGTCAATATAGGGAGGAGGGACTGCATCAGATGTTGAGGTGATGGGGCCCGATAAGGCCAGGTCTAAGTGACGCACCTTTGGGTCATAATCGCTTCACCTCCCCCTCTCTCTTCCTCCCCACCCTCTTTCGCACTCTCTCTTTCTGTTTCTGTTTCTGTCCCTCTTCGTCTTTTACTATTTTCTTTTTCAGTTGTTTCTGTGGGGATGGTTATATTGTTTGTCACATATTTTCTTCAGGAAACGGTGGTTTCTTCATAAGGCTGAAAATTTCTTCATTGGGCAGAAAATGGGGTATTTTCAAAAATGATGATGAATGACAACAGGAGAGTCATAGTCCTCAAGGCAGGAGTTGGAGAATGCCTTTCCAATGTGGGAAGAGCGATTTCCCCTTAATCACCACTGGCCTCTCCATTATCCGAACATCAACTCCGGCATGATAAACGCAGCTGGGCCTCTTTTATTACCACTTCATGTTTTTACCCGTGCCAACACCCGCATGATTCTGAACCTAGTAATTCCATCCCTGACTCCTACATAGGAATAAACATTCATACTCCTATATGGAAAGGAACCCTCGCACCCCTGTGTGTTAAAAATAAACATTCGCCCACTGAGTTTATGAATGAACATTTGCTCCTATTGTTTAATAATGGACTGTTCTCCGGTGTTATTTAAGAACATTGACAGTTTCCAGTGTTTGGTTAATAATGGACTTTCACTCCGTTTAATCTAATCATGGACTTTCACGTCGTTTACGTCAAACCATGAACTTTCCCCGTGGAATCTAGAAAACCTTTAACATCTCAATGGAGCTAGGAAAATGTTGATTTAATTCCTTCATCAAAACATCATCTGGACTGTTAATTAATTAATTAGATATAATTGCGATTTATTTTATTGATATGTTATTGTCCCTTTTTAATGTGGCTGTGTATTATTATGTCATGTCACATGAACATACATACACTTTCCCCTTCCCACAGGTTATCCCAGTATAATGTATTTAAGAGTTGTTTATTTATTTGTTATTTGGTGTTTGAGTCTTTTCTTGTGTGTTCTCATTGATATTATTTGTCAAGGGACAACATTACGATTGAGTTGAGTGTGGGCTAGATAATCACACGGATCCTTGGTATTCAAAGAGTGTGTGCTATCCTCTCGAAGGTTCGGTAAATTTCTAGTGCTCTATTGGCCTCTGTTAGGAAACATCATTTTATAATTAGTCTTATTGAGCCATTCCAAGTTTCTTATACAGTTGGCTATTAGGATATGGGGATTCATTTCCCTATATCTTCAGTAACTACCCCACAGTTTTAGACCCATATTTGTTTTATTGATATGGTGTGTTGTGTGGTCAGTACCACACCCGCCGCCTTTACTTCCCAAGACGTTTCCTGGTAGCTATTTTAGACTGGGTCGACCTGGGAGCCCAGATCAAGTTTAAAATCCATTTCGATGTGGACATGTAAATGCCTAGCCATTATCATGGCTTCCCTAGCTATGTAATTTCATATAAAACTATGGGTTTTAATTTTGTAGCTTCCCCTTAACTTCCAACTTATAACGAGCGACTTACACGCTGTACATATTCACTTATCAGTAGCTTTTCTAATGTTTGCAATGTTTCCAGCGCAGAACGATCTTACGGCCTACAATTTCAGACTCCTTCCTGTCAAGGGGGGGGGGGGGGGTGTCTTTAACAAGCTCCTCGTGTACACGGATTTTCTTATTTTTCATCCTGATTTAAGACAGCGTCTTTTATTATCCCGTCAATAGTTCGAAGCATAACACAGAAAGGCTTCCGTCTGCAGAGGTGAAGCTTGAAAAACTAGTTTGTTTAACACTCCATAAGAAATTTGTGGGATACTCTGTAACTGACCATACTCGAACTGTATCTGTGTATGTAACACTACCATTAGCTGACGTAAGCATCTTTCCCCGATTGCCACCTCTATAGCGGTTATGGATTATTATTTATAACCTGTAATACGAGAGGGACCATACAAGGCCTGTGCATCACGACTGATTTCTAAAGTGGTGCTTGCTAACTAGAACGCACACGCTATAGACATCTTAGAGAGGGCGGTTTGCACGGTGGAGCCTAGAGCGGGAAAATGGGCCATTTTGTTCTTAGTGCCACAACAAAGATAATTATTGTCCACGGCAGGACACTGGTAGATATTATTTGTTAGACATTCACATAATTAGTTGGCTGGTTGATTGCTTTGTCGGTTGGTTGTTAATATTCACATGGTTGGTTGGTTGGTTAACTGGTTGGTTTGATTGAGTGGAAGGCCTCTGGAAGAACTGAGTTCTAACTTTTGAGTCTGTTGAGTTGACGTTTGGTCATCTGAGTCCTGGGCAAAGCTGCATATATCGGTGTGAGGCTTGAGTAGGGACTTTCATCTCGATCCAGAACCGAAGTACTGTTAGCAGGGGGATTGTGTTGCATGGCTCTGCTTCCCTCTCCAAAGCACAAGAACATGAGGGTTACACAACACCGATGCTTGAGCTTCACATATGCGGAGAGGTATATTGATCCTTGAAAAGTAACCCAGATTTGGAACACCGTTTAAGGATGGCGCACCACTGTGAGATATGACCAGGTCTTAAAAGAAGTAGAGCACCCTGTTTCGTGGGAGAGAAGGAAAGGGAGCCATTGTTCTTAAATTGTTCAAACATTGTTCTCACTTAATTTGAGCCCAGTGACGACATTCCGTTTAAGTTTTCTGCACTTTAACAGGGCAGAATACAACTATCACAACCGTCTCCAAGTTTTCATCTTTCTATCGTCATCGTTGTCATGCGTACCAGGCCGGTAAGCGTGGACGGTCACGGTTCGTCACCTCACACAATCACAAGTGTCTATGTTCTTGGTCTGATATATGGCCACGCAGTCCAAGTATTTATCTCGTTGTCTTCCCCTTGCGCATTTCCAATCATATTTGCCTGTTTTGACTACGTTTTGAAGTGTGTTTTTCCTCATAATATACGTCAAAAAAAAAAAAAAAAAAAACTTCAACGTCTATTTTCTCTCATCAATTTACCGCTTTCATCTATTTTTCTATAGATCGGATCCGAAGAATGACATTGGAATTTCAGGAGTCGACAACTCAGCAACACAGAAATCAATAACATCTCAATCTGTCTCATAATGTTACATATTATAATTTTAACTCTTTCACACATAAATAATCATTACTTAGGTACAACTCCTTGTGATAGAAAGAGTCTAAAAATATATGTGACTGAAATAGTTAAAAAAATCGATCACCTTGAAAGATGTGATATTTTAAAAAAGAAATCAAAGCCAAAGTTGTTGAAAGGTCGAAGGCAGGCCAGCAGAAATCGACAGACGAGAAATACAAGTGGGGCGATACCACCAAAGGACAGCTGAACAGCGATCTGTTAGATTGTACAACCAAAGAGAACACTATGTATTGCGGATTACAGCTTCTCAATCTTTATTTCAAGAGATCATTAAGTTGTGAAACACTCAATTGGTATCCCGGAAAAGGGTCGATAACAATTTTCGCGTCTAGAATACAGAACATAAGGGATTTTCACAAATAGCGTGAGGGTACCTATGCTTATGGCTGTAAACTGATAAGGACAATTAGTCTGCTGGCTGAAAACTACAAGTATACTGTTGGGGATGGGACATTTATAGTGTCGAGTCCCGCCTGTCAACATAGTCAGGTCCCTTCACTGGCAGTTTTGTGTCAAAGCCATGCTCGTATACAGACTTTCGCCTATACACGGAAGTGGGCCAAGAGAATAGACACTTAATGGTAGGCATGTCATTATTGAATAGTTTCCCCGTGTTCAGTTGTTGTTAGTGTGTGGCTACCACAGTGTCATGTGTGAGTGGATATTGTTAGTGTGTGGCTACCACAGTGTCATGTGTGAGTAGATAGTGATCGTGTGTGGCTATCACAGTGTCATGTGTGAGTAGATATTGTTAGTGTGTGACTATCACAGTGTCATGTGTGAGTGGATAGTGTTAGTGTGTGGCTATCACAGTGTCATGTGTGAGTAGATATTGTTAGTGTGTGGCTATCACAGTGTCATAAGTGAGTGGATATTGTTAGTGTGTGTCTATCACAGTGTCATGTGTGAGTGGATATTGTTAGTGTGTGGCTATTACAGTGTCATGTGTGAGTGGATAGTGTTAGTGTGTGGCTATCACAGTGTCATGTGTGAGTGGATATTGTTAGTGTATGGCTATCACAGTATCATGTGTGAGGGGATATTGTTAGTGTGTGGCTATCACAGTGTCATGTGTGAGTGGATATTGTTAGTGTGTGACTATCACAGTGTCATGTGTGAGTGGATATTGTTAGTGTGTGACTATCACAGTGTCATGTCTGAGTGGATATTGTTAGTGTGTGTCTATCACAGTGTCATGTGTGAGTGGATATTGTTAGTGTATGGCTATCACAGTGTCATGTGTGAGTGGATATTGTTAGTGTGTGGCTATCACAGTGTCATGTGTGAGTGGATATTGTTAGTGTGTGGTTATCACAGTGTCATGTGTGAGTAGATATTGTTAGTGTGTGGCTATCACAGTGTCATGTGTTAGTGGATATTGTTAGTGTGTGGCTATCACAGTGTCATGTGTGAGTGGATATTGTTAGTGTATGGCTATCACAGTGTCATGTGTGAGTAGATATTGTTAGTGTGTGGCTATCACAGTGTCATGTGTGAGTGGATATTGTTAGTGTGTGGCTATCACAGTGTCATGTGTGAGTAGATATTGTTAGTATGTGGCTATCACAGTGTCCTGTGTGAGTGGATATTGTTAGTGTATGTCTATCACAGTGTCATGTGTGAGTAGATATTGTTAGTGTGTGACTATCACAGTGTCATGTGTGAGTAGATATTGTTAGTATGTGGCTATCACAGTGTCATGTGTGAGTGGATATTGTTAGTGTATGGCTATCACAGTGTCATGTGTGAGTGGTTATTGTTAGTGTATGGCTATCACGGTGTCATGTGTGAGTAGATATTGTTAGTGTGTGGCTATCACAGTGTCATGTGTGAGTGAATTTTGTTAGTGTGTTTTGATCACAGTGTCACGTGATATTCAGAGTATCCATGTTTCACCCCTTAAGGCGCATTAGTCATATGGTGTTGGGATAATTTGGTAAAATGACCAATCATCACTCTGTTGGTGGTGTGGTCAGTATCACTCCAGCCACCTTTACTTGCCCAGACATTTCCTGTACCCATTTTAGGCTAGGTCGACCTAGGAGCCCAAGTCACTTGAAAAAAAAAAAAAAATTCCAATCTAGCCTGATGCTAATCGAACCGATGGCGTCTAGCTACAAAGTTATTGTGGCTCCCAGGTTTTGTCCAGTGTAATGCCCGGCCCTGTAACCTCTGTGGCCCTGACCTTCAATTAAATTAAGGAACTACGACCAATCTTCACCTCCGCACAGGCATCCTGATCAGACACTGATCTGGTGATCGAAGGGAGGATTAATAATGGGGTCCGCTCTGATGTAGCTTGCTGAGGTGTCACTTCTGGCTATGGGAGTGCAAGAGAGTCACAGTAATTCTGCAACAATGATGGTAGAATATCAGCACCCAAGTCTTGTACTCGCTATTGGAGACCTCGGAATGCCTACCCGGATAATAGAATAAAGGGTCGTGGGTCGATTTAACTGCACAGGGGTTTTATCCCGCATAACTTGATCTCTCTCACAGAACAGCAAACCGCCTGCCGAAAGTGAGGCACAGAGCACGGACTCCGTGCTTGTTTACAGCGTGTCACTGGCGAAAATGATTTGCATTGGCAATGTTGCGGTGTCTGTATTTGTTGGCACAGCGGCGTCAATAAATAACATTCCACATCATATCACTTTCTGTTCCATATTTCTCATCTCCCCCCCCCCCCCTCTTCTCTTGCTGCCTCCTCAGCCTCCGCTTACTCCTCCTGCTGACCATCGTCACCACGTTCTTCCGTTTTGACTAGGTCTGGGGCAGACATCGGTGATCAAGACTGCAATCCGCTCTGTAATTTTACTCCTTCTTCCTTCTTCCTCCTTCTTCCTTCTTCCTTCTTCCTTCTTCTTCTTCTTCTTCTTCTTCTTCTTCTTCTTCTTCTTCTTCTTCTTCTTCTTCTTCTTCTTCTTCTTCTTCTTCTTCTTCTTCCTCCTTCTTCTTCTTCTTCTTCTTCCTTCTTCTTCTTCTTCTTCTTCTTCTTCTTCTTCTTCTTCTTCTTCTTCTTCTTCTTCTTCTTCTTCTTCTTCTTCTTCTTCTTCTTCTTCTTCTTCTTCTTCTTCTTCTTCCTTCTTCTTCTTCCTTCTTCTTCTTCTTCCTTCTTCTTCTTCTTCCTTCTTCTTCTTCTTCCTTCTTCTTCTTCTTCTTCTTCTTCTTCTTCTTCTTCTTCTTCTTCTTCTTCTTCTTCTTCTTCTTCTTCTTCTTCTTCTTCTTCTTCTTCTTCTTCTTCTTCAGCGTTCCGAGCCATTTCTTCAGCGTTCCGAGCCATTGAGGTTCTTTGCTGCAGATACAATCCGTCTCCATTCGTCTCTCTGGTTGACCTTCTCTTGCCAGTCGTTGATTCCAAGTGCTTGTAGGTCTATAAATATATTATCTCTCCATGACTGTGAATCTACAACAATGGCCAGACTGCGCGAGCAGCAAATTAAAAGAGGGGTGGCCAAACAAGAACACTACGCAGGAAGCCAAAGAAGATTGATAAACCAACATAGAACTGGCGTCGTTAGCCGCTACACGCTGCGGGATTTACTGAGGAGGGGATTCGAGCACTTATGGACTGAATGGTTCGATGTGCAACGAGGATGATCTGTCGACTAACTAACTGACTGACTATATATTATCTCTCCACCGTCTTCTTGGTCTACCTCGGGGTCTACGGTAATTTTACATGTTGGTACATTTGGTGCTGTTTTTATTGCTACTTGTTGCCCAGTTGTAAAATCGTCCACATAACCTTTCTCGGTCACTGTTATCTTGTATATAAATTAGGATCGTCTGTCTGTCTGTATGTATGTACCTATGTATGTCCTTTATTTGTTCGCGAACGGCCCATCCGATTGAGATGAAATTTTCTACACGCCTTCCTTTCAATCCAGCGCTGCCAACTGTGATATTTTGTTAGTGTGAAATCGCCTGCTTACTCAGTATTATTTCATTTTTCATTTTTCATCATAATTTCATATATTTCAGGGGACCTAACTCTGTAAAAGTTATTTCAAGGGGCATAACTTTTCCGTATAACTTATAGTCATATTGTGGCATCGTTTTCAAAGATTTATAAACTCTTTGTCCATAGTTATGTACCGGCATATGAGTTATAATAAATAATGATACAATCTGTAAGGCATTTTCAAAGTTTTCATAAAAATAATGTACAATGCATAACATTGTAACTCATCTTTTTTTGCTTAAGAAGTTACTGTAGTCATGCAGGTGATTAGAAAGAGTTTTCATTATAAATAATGGATGGTGTGTGGAAGGACATTCTTTTAAGTTACTATTTTTGTTGTATGAATTTAATGAGAACTTATATGACTACTTATATGAATTAAATGAGATGCTCCCCACCAGGGACTGGGCGAAGCCGGACAGGGTCAGGCAGACAGATAGACAGACAGACAGACAGATAGATAGTCGGGAACGGGAACTTATATGACTACTTATATAAATTAAATGAGATGCTCCACACCAGGAGCTGGGCGATGCCGGGCCGGGTCAGACAGACAGATAGACAGACAGACAGACAGATAGATAGTCGGGAACGGGAACTTATATGACTACTTATATGAATTAAATGAGATGCTCCCCACCAGGGACTGGGCGAAGCCGGATAGGGTCAGGCAGACAGATAGACAGACAGATAGACAGTCGGGAACAGGAACTTATATGACTACTTATATAAATTAAATGAGATGCTTCACACCAGGAGCTGGGCGATGCCGGGCCGGGTCAGACAGACAGACAGACAGACAGACAGACAGACAGACAGACAGACAGACAGACAGACAGACAGACAGACAGTCAGTCGGTAACGGGAACGAGAACTTATATGACTACTTATATGAATTAAATGAGATGCTCCCCACTAGGGTCTGGGCGAAGCCGGGCAGGGTCAGCTAGTTATATATAAATTTACACGTGTAAGTAACAGGGGACGGAATCACAATAAGTTAGCGTGTCAACAAACATAAAATGCCGACGGGAGTCAAATCCATTAGTACACAGATAAACCGTTAAAACAAAGCAACCCCTAACACAAATGCAAGTAATGCAAGTAAACCGACTACGTGTTCTATGCCTGAAAGCAATTAACGCAATGCATTTGTTGAAAGCCCTGTTCCAACAGTGATAAGATTCACAATGGATTGGTGAGCCGAAGTGGTTTTCACACGTTTGCAACGTAACCTACGTGTCCAACTGTGATGATTTTCTGTGGACATTCATGTGTACTAAGTGTGAAAGCTGCCTAGTTGCCAGCAACGATAGAGTAGTGTCTAACATCACTGTTACTGCTGTTCATTTTGTCTCACGTACTGATCAGTTTGGTAGACTCTGTGCCATGGTGTCTAGCCGATTGTCTGTCAGGGTTCGATTCCGTAACAGGATAGCTCTTCAACATTGATCCGGGCTTCCCACCAAATGGAAAGAATGATCAAATCACTTAGAAAGAAACCAAAACCTGCTCAAAACGACTACCACCTTATGGACAGACTAGAACAAATAATTATACTGCGCTTCAGAATAGGACACAATAGGTTACGCAACCACATGCATACAAAATTCACGAATGGCGAATCAGCCACGTGCACATGGAAATTGGCTTCGTTCGACAGCCGATCACAAATTCCAAGACTGCCCAAAATATGACATATGTAGGCAAACCTTCTGGCCTTCTGACCAACAGTGGAAGATGAACTCTATGGACACTGAGTAAAATAAAGATAGTTAAATTCGTACAACAGACAACATTGCAGTTATAGACACATTTCAAGCGAACGAAAGAAGAGGAGGAAGGTCCAGGTCGACCCAGCTACAACTGGCACCATAAAATGTCTAGGCAAGTGAAGGAAGGGGCGTGATGGGTGCTTAAGTTACTGGAATGTCGATGATCTGTAATCACACGAGTCTATCACCATGTGCCAGACGCGCCCAAGGTGTATACAAGGAACCTTGACCTGACTGACCCCCACTTATTAGTTTGGGAAGTCGCGGCGGTGTAGTGTATAGGACGCTGGCATCTCGGCTTGGTGGTCATGTGTTCGAATGCCCAACGAAGCGGAATACAAATTGATTGACCTTTGCTCCCAGACTGACCCAGCCTGGAATGGACAGCAGGAGATGTCAGGGGAGTAAAGTCGGCCGCTGTGATGCTGAGCACATCACTCATCGAGTTCCGTTTAGTCTATAAACTATGACATGGTTAGCGCCATGTATCCAATAGGCCTCAAGTGTCTAATGGGGTCTATACACTTAATTATTATAGAATGCATTATTAATGACTGTGGGGTTTTTGAAAATATTGATGTTCCAAGTTTTGTATTCACCGTCTGTGAACTCATGCAACATAAAAGATAAATACAAAACTTGGAACGGCAATATTTAAAAACAACAAAACCCACAGCCATTAAAAATACTCCCTGTACTTTACCTGTGTTGATCTCAGGGAGTTTATATAACAGTGATATATGTTCAATTCTAAACAGCTATTTAAAGGCGACAAGATCAACTCCGTTGCACTGGGTTTTATCCCATATGGCTCGGTTCCTTTCCACAGTCTGAATAAGGTCATGTCACTTTGAGACGCACGGAAATAAAGTTATAACTGGGGAAAGGTAGGCTAAGATAACCGTAGATCAGAATAAGTTTAGTACAGCGCTTCAAGAATGAGGTAAAAAATTAGTGAGGTAAATAATTAGTGAGGTGCTGGACTTAGAATGAGTTAAATCAAGTCACCGCACATAGAGCAGACTCATATAAGTCCTGAATCTCTCGCAGTATATGCCAGCGTGTGTGGGTGTTGAAGCAAAAAGGTTGTGTAAGATGACTTACGGTCCCCAACATGGCGGTTAGGCATTGAGCCGTTAAGGCCCCTGGCGTGTTTATGCTTATGGCTACGGTTTGCATTCGCATTTTCCTCATGTAGGACTGGTAGTACATGGTTCCGTCGCCCTGCTACTGAGTGAGTGCGTGACGCGACACTGTGAGCTGCGAAATTCGTGTGAAATGCTTTTACATCTGTCAGCGGTTGTTTGCACAGTGAACTGCATGTTCGGAAGAATGGCCGGCTGTTGCTGAATAGACTGGTTTGCCTTTTCGGTTCACGAGTGCATTTTTCAGGAGACCCAGGAGTCGTCGCTGGAGCTACGGACTTCGTCCTTTGTGCGGCGCTTTCGGCGGGTCGCCCTGCGGAAAGAGACCGAGCCGTGTGGGATAACACCCGGGTCAATGAAGTCTTTCTGGTGACTGTCGATTCCATCGACGATGAACTATTTTCGTGGACGACTTTAGTGTTGACATTGTGGCAGCGGCATTATGCATAGTATAACTGTGCGGGATGTTGGGTTGTCGAGACTCCTATCTATTCCACTTTTTACAATGGGAAGTGAGGAGAATTTTGTGTGATATTCACTGGCACAGAAACAGAGCATAATGTGGGATACCCGTTGCCGTGAATTTGGAACCGCGACTAACTAACTAATTAACTGGTTGTGTAAGCACCAGATTCTTCTTCACCTTATACATTCCTTATCAATTATTCCAAACTCCATTACGAACTGAGAGGTCGGCGTAACCGGAGGTTTAACGAGCTCGTACTAAAACTTTCTGTGCGCTGGCGGAGAGATAATGAGTTGGACGTAAACATTGAGTTCTCATTCAGAAAGTCATCGGAAACTACTCAACTACTGAATTACCTATTAAATCACAAACAACTAAAAGAGGCTAGGAGTTATTCCAATGTCATGCAAAAAAATAAGCAATATTAATTCCGAAATGGAACAAGAAACTGGAAAAAGAAACTGACAGTTTTGAAATACGAATGTCATATTAAAAGCCGATTTCTCAATAGATAAATTATTAATTTATTCTGACATATGTTTCTTGCTGTTTGGGTTTTTAAAGTCGACATTGCACTCCGGGCAAACACCTCGGATTTGTCCCACCATACCTCCCTGTTTCAGGAGTCTCCGAGGCGAAGTGGTCAAGCCGTCTGCCTCGCACTCCGAAGATTGTGTGTTCGATTCCGGGCTACGTCGTTCGGTTCACGAGTGCATTTTTCTCGGAGACTCCTGGGGGTCGTCGCGAGAGCTACGGCATTCGTGCTTTGTGCGATGCTTTCGGCAGGTTGTCATAAGGAAAGAAACCGAGCCACATGGAATAAAACCTGGTGCAATGAAGTTGATCCTCTCGAGTGTTGAGACTTTTAAAGACTTGCGGAAACACTTCAAATTCAAACTCAAGCATCTTCAAATACGTTGTTCCATATGCTACTGTCTTCAGCTATCAGTCGTTAATAGTCTTCAAAGTTTCTTCTTAGTCCATCGTGGGTGCTCCGTTCGTCACTTAAATTATGGAAGAAACGGATACGAATCTGACCATACTGCAAGGACATCACATGAAAACGGGTGAAGTCAGACAAGAGTGTTATTTAAAAAAATAAGTTGCATGTCCTTCACAGGAAGTAGCAGTGAATCACAGCATTTTCACTGTTCGTTATTCCTGGGCAAATTTTACGTTCAGTAGTTTGCCATTGCTTTCTGAACGACCGGCTCCTATACCTTTTTCGAAAAAACCAGCACCGCTGTGTTTCGAACCCGGATATACGGGCTCACAAACCGCGTTCGCAAGCCCTTAGCCACAGAGACCGGTAACAGTGTTATACAGGGGGACAAATAAGAATAGTAAAAGAACATTGAACTGGTGTCGTCGACCGCTAAACGCTGAGGGAGATGATGAGAGGATCTGAGTTTTTATGAACTGAGTGGTCAAACATGGAGTAAAGATAATCTGACGACTGACTTACATTAAAAAGAGAATTGGAATGGCCAAACACGCTTTCGGCAGCAAGAAATCAGTAGAACATCTTGAGAGATTAACACCACATTAAAAATTAAAATTGTCAAATGTTATGAATATTCAACACTAATATACGGCGCAGAATCTGGACATTAGACAAGCAATTAGAAAGTCGTATAGAGGCCCTGTAGATGGGGATATACATAAGAATATGTCGTATTTCATGGAAACAAAAACAAATACAGAGGTTATAGAAAAACTGGGAATGAAAAGAGAGTTGATGAAAGAAATAAAAAAAGAGACAAGTGAAATATTTCTGACACGTTAAAAGACATAACACCCTCATAAAAACTATACTGGAGGGCAAAGTTGAAGGCCAGCGAGCAAGAGGTAGACAACGATACAAGTGGGGAGATAACATCAAGAGATGGACGAACATCAATCTCACAGAATGTACAATCAGAGCGAGAGACAGGCAATGTTGGAGATCCATTGCAGCCAACCTTCACTGTGGAGACGGCACCCGATTGATTGAACTTACATTTGGAAAGCCATATGTCAGTTGATTAAACTTCAGTGCAAACTAGTTTTAATGTGGATGTCTACTGCGGTTATCTTCTCTTGCACTCTTGAAATATCCTGTTCTGTATCGCTTCCCGTGCTTCGACTGCCTGTTAGCTGAGACAATTCACTTAGGGCAGTCTTGAATTGTCTTATTTTCTCTGGTATGTTCTGTTGACCGTTTGATAGCATCTCGATTACTTTGCCTAATGCATGACCATTGTTATCCTATATCACAGTTTCTTGTTTCTTTGCAGCGGCGTAGCCAAGATTTCAGGTTGTGGAGCACAGATACAAAATGTCATTAATTTAGAGTTGTAAAAGACGCCAAGTAAAAGTTAAGGACATTTGTTCCACGCTTTATGGCGTATTAAGCATATGGTGTGAGCCACACACTTTTATAAACCAATCACCACTCCATGGATGACGTGGACAATACCAACTTCGTCCGCCTTTACTTCCCAGAGCATTTCCCAGTACTCATTGTAGGCCATATCGATCTGGGAGTCCAGATCAATTATAAAAAAATCCCGCCTCGATGGAGATTTGAACATATAACTACAGGACCGATATGAAAACGTGCTAGCTACTGCGCTACTGTGGCACCCATTAGTCAAGTAGGACACACAGTTTATAATGTCTGTGTGTATGTATGTGTGTTCGCTTCCACTGATAACCATGGATGGGCCACTGTTTCCTTGGTTTCCCTTTTCTCTGACGTGAATATGTGATTTATCGACATGTGGTTGCATTTTTAATCACAACATTCATATTTTAATCTTATGACTTCATTTTTGTATACAGGTTGACTTTAAGACATTTGCGATACATAAACCAAACCCTAGGCAATTGCTTTGAATGGGAAGGCTTTAAGATGATTTGAACGCAAGACATTGAATCCCTCCAGCCATAGGACGACCCACAATTCCGAAAAAACCCGCATAGATTAAAATGCTACCATATCATCTCTTGCCCCCTCCCCCCGCCCGCCATAGCAAGTTAAAAACAACGAACATATACCAATGATTAACAACAATATATTTCCTAAATATGGCAATAAAACAATATATTTCGTATATGTGGTAATTTAGTAGTTACCTCTGCTATCGTTCTGTAATAAATATTTTGTTTTCATTACGTAAGCATTTATATTAGGGCTGCGTGCTGTCACCCTATTTGTTTAACCTGTACGCCGAAAATATAATGAGAAATGTAAGAGATGATATAAACAGGGAGCTATATGATGCCCTAAATATTGGCGGTCATGACATACCGGAGATTCGATATGCTGATGATACAGTATTACTATCCACAACACAGAATGGCATAGAAGACCTAATAGCTTCAACCCAATTGAATAGCGAAAATCACAACTTATATCTTAACATAGCAAAAACAAAGATAATGCATACAGATAAAACTACTATGGAGAAAGAAATATACATTAATGGGGAAAAATTGGCGGTAGTGGACAATTTTGAATATCTTGGTTCATTGATTACCAACAACGGTGACACAATGAAAGAAATTAAACGGCGACTATCAATTGCTCTTCAAAGACTAAAACAGCTGAATAAATTATGGAGTGGGACAGATAGAACTACAAAAATTAGATTTTTAAGAGCATGCATCTTTCCCATTGCAACATACGCCTGTGAGACATGGACACTTACTAAACAAGCTGAACAGCGCATAAACGCCTTTGAATATAAATGTTATAGACGAGTTCTAAGAATATCTTGGGTAAAGAAAAGAACAAATGCATCCATACTTCAAGAGTTGAATATTGAAGAAGGTTGGCTATTAAAGACGATAAAACAAAGAAAATTGAAATATTTTGGTCACTTGAAACGTCACGAAAGTTTGGAGAGAACAATAATGGAAGGGTATATGCCTGGGAAGAGAGGAAGAGGAAGGCCAAAGAGAAGATGGGTGCAGGATGTGGCGGATGATCTCCAGATGGGTGTATCAGACGCGGGACATCTTGCTTATGATCGAGAGGTTTTCCGGAAGGTTGTTATGGGAGCGAGGTTCTGCAAAGGACATGCTACTGAATGAATGAATGAAGGAGAGGAGCGACTGGCTGAGTGGCTAGAATCCCGGATACTTTTTCGGGAGACCCGGGTTCAAATCCTCGGTACCGTATGGAGTTTTTCTTTTCTATCGGGGGCAAAAAGAAAACTAACCCGCACAGTTCGCGGCGACTGCACTAGCCAGACGGCCTTAATTTCTCAGGCTCAAGACCCCCCCCCCCCCCCCCCCCTACCCCAACCATACACCGTAAGATACTTTATTGGCAGTACATTACAGTTTAAATGACAGTTTACATTAACTTGGAGAGTGGGTGAAAGTCATGGAAGAAAATTCTGTGTAGTAGGATAAGGTAAATTTCCCTTTATTATTTCTAATTTGAATGTTTCATGTAGAAATTTAATTATTAATCTTTGTGAAATTTTAGTGGTGAAATTATTTTTTCTCCATTCAACAATAGTGACTTATTGCATAAAATATTTTTCATTTTCTGAAATACAGCTGTTGTTTGCATAGGGGACAGAAGATTATCTCCAGTAGGTTTGAAATTTGCCCAGTCAGCAGAAAACCGGTTGTGGTGTATTCAAAGAGAATATTTAGTGTTAATTGGTATGAAACGTTGAAAGTCGGTTAGAAGATGTGGTAGATGGTATTTAAGTACCCCAGGAAGGTTAACCCGCTCAACAAATGCCCGCAGAAGTCGGATGTGTCGGCGTGACGGCGCAAGAACGCAGCTCTGCTGTAAACAGACACAACGCAATTACGTCCGAAAACAAAAACAACTTCCGAATGAACGCAGCAGAAGAAGAAGTATTCAAGTGGTCAATAAGACAGATGTGGTTTTAAGAATAACCGACAACATAACAGACACTGTTGGTTGGTTGGAGACTTGACGTTATTGGGGATGTGAAATGACAAAGTTAGATAGAGGTGGATGAAGTAAGAAATGTTATTTTAGCTAGACTTCGAGAAAACCCGTGTAATGTTGAGAGATGGAACAAAGGCAAGTTAATGTAGTGGTCATTGTGGTATGGAAAGTTGAAGATGTCAGCCGTGGGAAATGGACCCTTGATGACGAACACCCAGCTGATATCGAAACTATCCAAGGTGAAGCCACAGGCTGCATTGTCATAAATATTGTTATGATTGTTTCATTGGAGCTCATGTAAAGCAAAAGTTTGGTGCTCTTGGTGCTGTGATATGGAAAATGTGTGAAGCTATTTATGAAAGACAGAACCACATTGTGGTAAACGAAAAACCAAGAGTGTGGAGAGATGTGTCATTGGTCTGCATAGCTGCTTCTTTAGCAGATACGTTGGAATGATAAGTTGAAGCTTTCAGTAATGTAAAAGTGGGAAAGTGCTGACGTTGATGATTATGTAGTGTGACATGCCTTTTCAGATACAAGTTCAAGACACTCTTGACATAACTACAGAAGCTACATTTTTTTCGGGTTTGGATAACACATTTTGTTTTATTAATATGGTAGACCTATTTCTTATGTTGCTATGTCTATTTCTTAGTTTGGTCAACACATTTTCCTAATTTTTATATGTTTGGTTGACATATTTCTTTACTTCGTCAATATTTTCCTCACTTTTTCACAATAGTCACTTCTAAAGTTGAGGGAAGACAACCCCAGTCCACAAGTTATTGGATGAAATCGATGTCGACGAAAACTGCAGTTACAATGTTAATTAAGAGGTAAATAGATGCATGGCGACCAACGTTATACTCTGACAAACGCGGAAGAAGTAGTGAATGTCTTTGTTGTTTTAAATTAATTAATCACACAGTGAGGAATGTTCGAAAGAAATCAAAGCGATGCAGTGGTTAAGCAGTATTAAGTGTCAATGGTACAACACCAGAAACTAGCTATAAGTAAAATATTTGAGATAACACATCTTTTCTGTGGCAACTTTCGATTGTGAGACATGGACTATTTCTCAAGCATTTAAGAGGGAAATCGGGTTCCTACTTTTCATAGATTTGGATAAGATAATTATAGGTGTGGTTGAAATATTTCTTTACTTTACCAGTATTTTTCCCATTTGGCAAATAATTTTCCCTACTTTTTATAAGTTTGGATGCAAAATGTATTTACTTGGCCAATATTTTTTCCATTTGGTTAACAAATTTTCCTACTGAAGAATGTCTTAATTCTGAATGGGAACTCCACAGGATTTATAAAACTCCATTGCCAACAGCCCAAAACAAAATCAGACGAAACTATAGTCCCTAAACTCAAGGTATTCATCCAGCTAACCTTTCAAGGGGATGACGTATGCAACGTCTACAGGACCGGCTCAGTACAGCAGAAGGTCGAACATTCTGTGCTGCAACTCCAGTCATTATTTACAGAACCATACCGATTCTGACCTCAGCAGTAAAAGAGCCTGTCTCTCTGTACGCCAAAAACAATTGCATTTACCAATTCACATGTAGGTGCAAGTCTACCTACATCGGCAGAACAGAGTGGCAGTTGAAAAAAAAAGAGTTGCTGAACACATACCTCAATGAGACTACAAGATACTAAACAACGGGCGAGAGGAGCATAGTGGGGCCGACACACCGGAAGCTTCCAGATTCATCAATTGCTAGGCATATGCTCGAAAACGGCCACGTGATTTATAATGACAGTGCCTGTCGCATGTTGTTTAACACACAAAATACCCGTTTGCTAAAGTTTGCTGAAGCCATAATGACTAAACTACATAAGCCAGCTTTGTGCAAACAGAAAGACATGTTAGTCAGTTTAAAATTACCGTGATAGACAACTGACATTACTGTGCGAACATGTGTACATTTCAGCTTCAAGGATTTATATAGTTATTTTAATTTACGTTGTGTGAATTCTGCAGTATGTACCTGAGGAGATGCAGCGATATATGTCAGGCAATAAATCACGCAATCTATTGTTTGTGTCTTCGTTATTCAAATTCACTACAGGAAAACATTGTTTTGAAAATATTTCTTTACTTGTCCAATATTCTTTCACATTTGGCTAACAAATTGTCCTACTTTTTATAAGTTTGGATGAAATATTTCTTTACTTGAAGAATATTGTCCACATTTGGTTAACACAATTTCCTACTTTTAATAAGTTTGGTTGAAATATTTCCTATTTCGGTCAACATCTTCCCCATTTGGTTAACAAATTTTCTTACTTTTCATAAAGTTGGCTGCGGTATTTCTGTATTTGGCCGAAATTCTTTCCATTTTGATTAAACATTTTATAACTTTTTATAAGTTTGGCTGACCTTTTTATAAGTTTAGTTAAAATTGTCTCTTTTTGACCAATATTTTTCACATTTGGTTAACAAAGTGTTCTACTTTTCACAAGTTTGGCAGAGATATTTATAAGTTTCGTCGACATAAATCTGTATTTGGCCAATATTTATTTCACAGTTGGTTAACACAGTTTCCTACTTTTCATAATTTTGGTGGATATATTTGTAAATTTGACCAATGGTGTTCCCATTTGGCTAGCATATTTTCTTATTTGAATGTTAAAGTGCTACATAGAACCTGTACATTTATCTGGATGTGATACGGGAGATGAGCAGCCTCATAGAAAAACATGGCAATTGGCAATGGAAATGTGTTTCTGGGGAAAATTGTAATGACACGTATGGACAAACAGAGAGGTAATGACAGTGCAAATGCCCGATCTGAGTCGTGATAACTACGGTGATCAGGACAGCTCGTGATATGTCATTTTACATGAGACGCCTGCGTCGCGACAGCTTGTTGTGTTCGTATGTAATATTATACATCTGATAACACGTGCTAGCTGTTATGTAAAAGGTACGCTTTCCCCCAGCTTGGCCTCGTTGATCAAATCTCTTCTCTACGTCAACGAGAATGATTTAGTCGGACACTGTGATGACATGGTTATAGTTGTGTATACTATAGTCGAAACTGTCTTATGTTGTATTGGTGTCTGGATGTTCTTTAATGCTACTCAGTGACCCTACACTACATGGACATAGAAAAGAGAGAGAAATGAGATCATTTTAGCCCTCGGATGCACTGTTGACGATGTAGTGGAATCACTGCAATACACAATGAACATCATGAGCTAGGTCCGCTGGTTCGACAATTGACAGGACACCCATTTTCTGTAGTACCCTATTAACAACGAGCCTCGGATGTACCCCATACGCACGTGATCGTATGTAGAGCCATATATGACCAGATGTAACCATTACCCAAGTGTCCGGATGTATCGTTATGCATGTGACCGGATGCACCGCCATCTTCGACCGGCTTTAGCCAGTGAGCACGTGTATTGAATTTACCACTTACACATGTGACGGGATGTAACTATTACCCACGTATTCCGGATGTATCATTATGCATGTGACCACCAAAATCTCCGCACAGCCACACATAAATCACCACACACTTTCGACCACGGTGTCATCTACTCTGTAACGGCTACCACTGTGTCATACCCTCTGCGCAATTACACACAATTAGCCACGGCGATCACTTGATCATACATACGGACGCGGCGACCAGTTGGTTATACATTCAGCCAAGGCGACCACTTAGTCATACATTCTGTCATGGTGACCACTTGATCAAACATTCAACCACGGCGACCACTTGGTCACACATTCGGCAACGGCGACAAAATGATCATACATTCAGCCACGGTGACCACATGACCATACATTCGCCCATGCCGAACACTTGGTCATACATTCGGCCACTCTGACCACTTGGTCATACATTCAGCCACGCCGATCACTTGGGCATACGCACAGCCACGCAGACCTCTTCGCTAGTCACTTTGTCACCTCGTCTATGCCCTGCACCACGACGACCTCCTCGCTAGTCACTTTGCCACATCGTCTCCTCCATACAACCACACTGCGACTCGATCAGGACACCCCCATAACAACGGAAACCCATCTAACACCTACGCCACAGTCACTTCCCCATTCAGAGGAACAGTACTGTAACCCCACCATACACGCCCACAATGATATGCACACACATCCCGACCACTACGACCCTCTACAAATCACTAATAACCGCTATCTTTTATTTTCAATTGAAAAAAAATAACCATTCACAAATAGAACATATGATTTCTCTTTAATAAAAGGGAGGAAATCACAATAATCAAGTCGATTTGTTATTCATGATTTACACCCCTAAACCCAATTTTGAAGGGGAAAAAGACTGTACAAGGGAAATAATTCGCATTATTATTATGCTCTTATACTTTATAAATTATTTACAAAAGTCACCAGGTATGATAATTCAATTGAATATTTTGTTTTATTTTAGTAATAATTTCTATTAGACCTAGTAGGAATAAGACATTTTTCTATGTTAATTAGCTTATTTCTTTATGCTATTCTACCTGCTCGATAATATGTTAAAACACGATGGTATCTCACTGTATTTCATGAGGTTTTACAAGGATAGTAGCCAATTTGCTCACACTTTTCTGTCTTTTGGCTCACATCAAAGAGTAGTATTGCCCTCTCATGGTTTCTCGACCTTTTGGCTAAGATCAAAGTGTAGTTCCTGCACTTGATCTTACCAGGGGCCGGGATGATGACCCAACACAACAGATACACAGGGACTCGGGATCTATTGGCGCTGCTATGCCCCCCCCCCCCCCGGGAACCGTGAGTCCTTCTAACAAAAATTTAAAAAATTGCCATCTCAGTACTGCATTTGGTCTGGTCAGGGGCCGAGATGATAATCAAACTTCACACCTCATCACAATAGCTGTGGGTCTGGTAGACCACTGTGGGCAAATGCGCATAGACGGAATACAGGCCCGTTCCCTGCTCCTTCACGCCAATGCCGGCCTACGTCGTGTGCGTGTGTGTTTGTGTGTATGTGTGTACGTAAACACACACACACACACACTCACACACACACACACACACACACACACACACACACAAATACACACCAGACCCACAAACGCACATTAGACATGGGCCGGAACAAAAAATATTTATTAAATAATTTACGTTGTAATAATTACTCCCCAAACCGGAAGTAGTTAAGTACCCAAAACGCGCAAGATTTGAAAACTAGGTCAATTCTGGTGCATTTTATTTTACATCACGGCGCTGGTGCTAGACTCTTCATAGAGTAAAATATGCCGTGATTTAGCTGGTGCTGCACCAGAAAATATGCTTAAATACAACATCCCTTACTACTCACTAATAACTCTTGGATAGGTTTTGTGCTCAACCAATGTAGCCAAGACAGCGGCCTCACGTTGATACAAATGTCCAAGAAGTTTGCAAGCAACTCAGAACATTCCAGTAAAAGTAAAGTAAAAAACCTTACACGCCCCTTAAGTGTAATGGGCATATGGTGCACCACTCATACTTTAATAAATCATCTGGCACTTGGTAGACGTCGTGGTCTGCATCCAGCCGGCCGCCTTTACTTTCCTAGACATGTCCTGGTATCAATGTTCGGCTGGGTCGACCAGGTCAGTTTTAAAAGTTCAAATTCGCACCGATGCGAAAGGAAGCCATGACCACCGGACCATCAGGCAAGCGTCTAGCCTCTACACTACCGTTGCTCCCAACAGGCGAGCGTCTAGCCTCTACACTACCGCTGCTCTCAGCACAGAACACTGACAAACACAATCATAACAGTGAAATAACCACAGCCAAAACTCGAGAGAGATAAAAATTATCTATATGCAAATAAAAGAGGATAGCTCAATAAGACAAAATTGCCCTATAAATGATATGATTAAGAACCCAGGACCCGGAGCCAGACAGGCACTGTCCATAATTCCTAATCGATCAAGATGGAGTACTTGGAACATTCTAGACTGCCGATCTGTGGTGATTATTGTTCTTGTGAGCCGACAAATCTTGCAAGTACATCTGTTGTCGACTAGTCCTTATAGATGTTTGAGAGATGTCCAGTTAACGGAGGACACTGAGGGAATCGTTTAAACTCACCATTGCGTGCCTTGCCAGCTGGCGTTGACATTCATGTCTCTCCACGGTTTTCAGTCTTTGATGTTATGGATCAACTCTGCTGATGATATTACCCCATGCTACCGTTTCAGCCCATCCAGCATAATTTCTCTTGGTCTGCTTCTGCCTTTCTTCCCCTATATCTTTCAATTCGTCACGATGTTCTCCAATCTCTTATAATCACATGACCCAAGAAAGCTTGTCTCACTTGCTGAGACGACTACTATATAAATATCTACGCATGTATAGGTACTCGCAGGCGCGATAGCGTAGTTTATACGGAGCCACGTTGACAAAGTCATGGACGCGTTCGGGTGAGGGTTCGGCGCCTGTGTTCGTCATCCAGCTAAGCGAGGGAAATATCTATGCCTCTGTAAATTAAGACCTACAAATTGTGATAGCTCTATCACATAACAGTAGGTTAATGCAGCGTGACAATTATTGCTTGTTTTAAAAAGTAATTACTGGCAGTCAGAGGAGGATCGATGGCTTGGAATGAGAAGCAGGAATAAGAGGACAAACTTGAAAACAACCTCTTAAGTTCTTTAGGCACAAGAGGATTGAAACCATGGACTCAAAATGATATTACTACCTCGTTAAAATAACAAATGAACCTCGGCGCTTGACCAAGTACGAATTTATAAAAAGTTCTTGGCAGCTAATTCTGGAGTAGACCTGAAACATGGCTGTTGAATGTTTTTCTCTTCTCTACTGTCATTTCCATTCAATACTTATGCATTTCGTCTGTCTTTTTCTGAATAAAGCATAGTCCCACAAAGAATATTACACCAAGTTCTGCTAGACTTGTTTACGTTTGATTGAATGTTACACCAAATAAATTAGATTTGGCCAATGTTTAGTAAAGGAGAGCTTGGCATATGATACCACAACTTCAAGTCCGAGAATGGAGGTGAAGGCGGTTACTGCAGCTTTCCGCTGGTTGGAGAGCAAACTGTATACGCATGTTGTGATTGTAACTGATTCACAAGGCATGCTGTCAAATGTGAAGACTGACATCCTTCGTGTAGTATGGCATGCAACTATTCAGAGGTCGCGGGTTGAGAGTGTTACACTCTGGTGTGGTTGAAAATGAACAGGCTGACAAATTGGCTAGTCCCTTATCATTAATGGGTGATTTGATACATAATAAGGCAAATGTGGTGAAATCCCTCTGGGAGCATGTGAATAATGCAGAAAAACAGATAAAATATCATGGTCTAGAGAGAATGCAGCAGCAAGGGTTGGTCAGAGGATTTGGTCGACAGTCGTCACTCAGAGGTAAAGCAAGACAGACATATAAGCATATTGCAACGGGCACTATTAGTATTGGAACTCTTCGCTGGCTGTTGAATATGAGGACTTAGCACATATGGGAATGTCCCGAGTGCAGTGATGTCGGTTCTTGACTCAACCCAAACCATAAATCAGGTTTGAATATGCATAAATATCGCCCGTTTGTTACCGGGACCTTAAGGGATGCAAAGAACAATAACACTATAATCTACCTTTAATGTCGTAAGAGGCGGCCAAGAAGGGTTGGTGTGAGAAAATCTACGTCATTCCGTGGAAAACCTCAGCTGGAAGATCCAAACAGTCATGAACACGTCTAAAAAGGGCTTGGCGTAAGATGGCTGGGGACCTACGCTCTATTTGGTGATAACAAGTACACATTATCAGAGGAATCAAACTGATCAGGGTAGCACAGCGGTGTTTGCGCCAACTTGCCGAGACAGTGACGGTTGCAGTCTCCAGTGGTGGTTGGCTTCTGTTTTCCGACCAGTAGGGCTCGGAGATTCACCCAGCCTCAGACAGTGCGCACGGCACAAATGTCAGAATTGGGTGGGAATTGCTGGACAGGAAAAGCGGCGAGTAAGCAAACTGGCGCACCATCTCAATATATGTGTTCTTTACATTGTGCTAACCTCATGTTTCTGTATAGACCAATCGGCACTCAGTGGGTGATGTGGTCCAAATCACGCCGGCCGCATTTATGTCCTATGACATTTCCCAGTTCCAGTCAACTTGGCAGCCTATCTCACTTCAAAAGATCTATCTCCATCGGGATTCGACCACATGAACAATGGGCCATCGGGCTAGTGTGCTATCCAGTGCATTACAGCGGCTCCCCGGCTATATATACCCGATAACACTTTATATACAGTATATTTTACGTAACACAATTTCAAACAGCTTAAAACGTGCAACTAACTATATATGACGATAACAATGTTTATCCAGGGTAAAAAGTACAGCTAACTGTTTTTTTGGGCAACTTATGGGAAGAAATGAATTGGAGAACTTTGTGACAACTGGCAAGATAGAAGGGAACAGACCAAGGGGAAGACCACGAATTAAATACCTGGATGGCTCAGCCACATGGCATGGTCGAGACAGAAACACGAAGCTCATCCTCGACTCTGGTGATCGAGTGAGATGGCAGAACATGACCGCCCACGCTTATTGGCATGGCACATGATGATGATGATGAACTGTTTATAAAAAGGTGTAAAGGCGAGAGGATCGACTTCATTTCACCGGGTTTTATCCCCTATGGCTCGGTCTCTTTCCATATAGCAGCCGGCTGAACCCGTGATACAGAGCATGCATTCCTTAGTTCCAGCAACCACTCCCAGAAATCTCCGATAAAATCGCACCACTGAAACGAATGGCGGAGCCCGGATACGAATCCACAACCTTCACTGAGCAAGGTAAGCAGGTTAACCACTCGATACGGTAAGCACCATGTGCAGTTCTAGCTAACTGTGGACATATAACAGTTTATAACTAAACCAAAATGAATAATTAACTACATACCTATAACAATTTATATCCAATGTACACACACCTATTTATATTATAATTAAAAGGTAAAGACTCAAATGTAGGATATATACACCAACCAGAAAATATCTCGCAGAAGCGTAGCGTACTCACAGAATAAACTACACAATAACTCCACGTAATCATTGAATGGTAAACAATATGAAAAGCAAAGTTCGGAGATAAATCCTGCTGTGAACAGACGACAACATGTTTTCTTAGGAGCTGGCAGTCTCCGTGTTAAAAAGAAAACACGCACAGGTCATGTGAAAACACAAACAAGCTTAGCAAACAGGACTTTCATTGACATAGAGCCACGGCCCACCCCGTCACTGCAGCAGGTAGCCGACAAACTGTGTGACGTGTCTTTGGTTCCCACTGACTTAACTGCGCCGAAAAAAAAAACATTCCTTCTTCATAGATCTATGAAAAGTCTGACCTTTCACCAAATACTGAAAAAATGTGACCTTTCTTTGTATGTTGGCAATTCACTAACGTTTTAACAATACGCGGTTTTATATGTCTTCTTGCGAAAGGCGATTTTTAATATGGAAGAACAGTTCTTTACGCTGTTGTCATAAACCGGGAGCCAGCTATGGGAATTAATGGGCGTAGAATTTGTCACAAAATAAAAACGTCCACAAAATGATGATTATCGTGACCTAAAGGGCCATCTCCGCAGTGAAGGTTGGGGTAATGGATTTCTGTCCAGGGCAATGTATATTCTACTAGATCAGTGGTTCTCAACCGGTGGAGAACCCCCCCCCCCCCGACCCACAGTGGAGAATGTTAGGGTTTCCGGGGGTGGGGTGTGGCGGGGGTTGGATTATTTCAAGACTTGATATTGTTTTTTCCTCCATACTTCACGGCTCTGTACTTCTTGCCCTTCTGAAATTCGTTTTATAACGTAAGTAGGCCCGCAAATCACGTTTTAGGTAAACATCTAGACTTGTTCTAATATGTGTTAGTAAATTTAGCTTCCATTTTTATGTATACTGTGTAAGGGTGAGGGGATTTATAGGGAGGAAATTCGAAAGTGGGGGGGGGGGGGGGGTGGTGGCGTTCTGAACATATGGGCCAAAAAAGGTTGAGAACCACTGGGCTAGAGCGTTCTACAAGAGAACATCAGGATACAAAGAGAGGACGACCCAGGGAGAGTTGGCTAAATGGAGTAGAAGAGATATTGAAGAAATCAAATATGACGTTAGTACAAGCAACAAGACAAGTCGTTCATAAAGCAATGGCAAACTACAGAACATAACAGTGTCTAGAAAAATCAGCCTAATGTTGATCGGAACGTCCTGCAAAGGATATGTATCATTTTACTGACAATCTTGTATCGGAACGTCTTGCACAGGATATGTATCATTTTACTGACAATCTTGTAGGTAGCAGGACCCTGCTGTGGCTATGTGCAGTATTAGGATCATCACGTTTGGTAGGTCCACATTCTTGTAGACCAGAGTGCGAGGAGGAATAGGTGGCCAGGCTTTCCATCCCGTAGCGAACGTCGAGAGCTAAAATCGAAACCTCGCCTGACCCATTGTCATCGTGACATAATAACCATTACACCAACGCGCCCGCTATGTATGTGTCATGGCAGGATTATGGTTTTCCACTGCCCGAAGATTTCCGATTTCAGTGCCGTCATGATTTTCATGAATTCGAAATGCACTTTTCTGACTGTAATCAAATAAGAACCTTTATTAATCCTTCACCATATAGAGATAAACTTATATAGAGTTCACGACGCTCTAGCACTCAGACTAACACAGGTCTCCACAACACCAATAATACAGTTAAGAGTGGGCAGTGTCTAGGGGAATATGAAAGTATTACGCACTGATAAAGGAGGGGGACTGAGTCGGACTGAGTGGTCTCGAGGTATGGTCTCTGCCTCGAGTGCTGGAGGTCCCGAGGTCAAGCCCTGGTGAGGGCCGTGATTTCTTCACGTGGACTTCTAGTAACAAAATTTCTCCTGGTCTCTGGGTAGTGAGATCTGACGCCCGTGTGTATTGTTGCGCACGTAAAAAATCCCTTGGCAGTTGGAAATCGAAAAAGAGTAGCCTAACGTAGCTGCCCGGGCAAAATTTCGAGTCAAAATTCTACCTAACGTATTTCAGGATCCTCGCTGGTGCTACGGAGTTCGTGCACTGAGCTGAGATTCTCCAGACTCAGGCTTGAGTTAGGAGTAAAACGGAGCACTTATGGGTTACACCCGTGTGCCGTGATGTTGATCCGTCGACTAAACTAAACTAAACTAATGATAAAGGAGACATAAATCCATAACTGTTAGACAGTGTGAGAGGACTATTCACACCACGTGGCAAGCAATCGTATCCAGAATAACCATGAAAACACCAGCACATGGTTTAACAACATTTTCTGTAAAGAAGGAATTGAAAATGTCATCTTGCGTTAGATCAGACAGACAGTCAGAATATGAACTTCACATGAAACTGTTCACCACAATGAATGTCACTGGGAAAATAGATCACGCACATTTTACTGTTTCATTGACAATAGATGTTCACCCGTTATAGCAGTCAGGTTGGATGACTCATTATCAGAAACCAAGATGTCTCTGTAGTGAGTGGCGTATGTTTGTTGTTGTATTTGAAACCTTAACTAGAAGTGGGTTGTGATTCATCTGATTGGTATCCAAATTTGAAATAACTCTGACGAATCAATTACAATGAGCCAGATTTATAAATATCTTAAACACAGCAGTCCTCATAGCAGTCCATACATCCACAGCCAACAACTTGGTTCTTCTTTTAAGACAAGTAGTTTAGTTATGTTGCATATCCTTTACAGGATGTCGCAGTCAACCCCAGGAATTTTTTGCTATTTGTGATTTTTTGGCAAGTTTACATTCAGTAGTTTGTCACTGCCTTATGGACGACCACCACTCATATAATTTTATGAAACCTACCGCAAGACCGCCTGCTTCTAAATCGCACGCATCTGTGTTTCGCATTCGGTATGCTGGATTACGAATTGCTTCCGTAACTCCTTTGCCACAGAGCCGGTAAGACAAATAGTATATGTTGAAATGTAAATTGGTTGCACTCATACGTGCAGAAATGTAACAACATGGAACTTCATAATGATGTCATTGTGTTATTATGGTGTAATAAAAGGGTGTTCCTGTAATAATAGGAAAACGGGTGAATGGTAATCCGATCTCCTCACCCACTCTTCCAACCACTAACACATTTGTGGTCTTTTCAGATATATTTGATTAGAACAATAATTTAGTCTGTTAACAAGACACAGTCCTTTTGGGAATATACATTCCTAGCTGAGACGATTTATGAATAAGAAATATTAAAACAAATTGTATGTTCTTATATTTTGGCTACATTAACAGATGCGACGCTCTTATGAAAACCATACTAGAGGGAAAAGTCTAATGATGGTGAGCAAGACACAGACACCAAAACAGACAAGGGGACAATGTTAAGATGTTGAGGAACAGTACTGCCGCCAGTGATTGCAGGTAATCTTCACTGTAGAGACTGCACTTTATTGATTGATTGGCAGACAGGTTGATTGACTGACATACAGGTGGATTTATTAACTGATTGTCACACAATGCATCACCTAAGATAACGTATCAAAGTAAATATGGCTCTCCCCAAGTGGGCATGATAATCTCTAACCATAATCATTGTTCTCATCATCATCATATTCATCATCATAATCGTCATTGTTTCGTCGCAAACACACACACACATACACACCCACACACGCACGCACGCACGCACACACACACAAGTCCCCCCCCCCACACACACACACACACACTGACATAACCCGTCTAGGGGTATGGGCTATGTCGTTAGCACTCATATAAAGTATATAGTCAACGTGACCAGCAAGCTGCGCTGGACCATAATAATACGACTACACAACAGGTATCAATGGTAGCAATGTTAATCTAAAGGCGACTTTACATTTCTGGTTACACCACATCTACGAACTGCAAGCCCAATTATCACGTAAGGCAGGTTCCTTTTCTGTGTTTAATTTCATTCTTCTTTTCATAGTTTTCACGTATACTTCTTAAAAGCTAACGAACTATCACATCAACGTTCAGATATCACCGGACTTAAAACTATAACTAAAAATGGTGGCACTATGAATGGCCATTGTCATCATCCAAACGTGACCGGTCCAGCTCGGACTATAGCCACCAGGTGACACGGTGAGAGGTGACACGAAGTCTGTCTCCTGGCGCCCTTTCACGCCGCAATGCGTGCGGCTGAAGCACAATCAACTCCAAGTTATGACCCATCACTCATGTTCACATCTGAGTCATGACACACACACACCGACGACTGTCGTGTGCATCCTCACAAAATGGAGAATAACGTGTTATACATATACAATGTGTAACGTAAACAATATTGACGCATACAATGTGTAACGTAAACAATATTGACACAATTCATAAAATAATATTTCCTAACATCGATATAAACATGATGAAATAAGCAGTGCATAAGTTTTCATTCTGTGCAGGTTAAAATCAAGAGGTATTAAAAATGATAATATGACAAATGAGGATACACAAAAAATATGGAATAGCATGTTATGTGACATGCCATGCGCTCAACTCTCTCTTTTTGTTCACACACACACACGCGTGCGCGCGCGCACGCCCGCACGCACGCACACACGCATACACACAAAACACACGCAAACTCACTAATTCTCTCATTGTCTCACACTCTCTCTCGCTCACTCTCTCTCTCCCTCACTCTCTCTCTCTCACTCCCTCTCTCTCACCATCTGTCACTTTCTCTCACTCTTTCTTTCTCTCACTCACACTGACAGACACACAGACAGACAGTCTCACTCACTCACTCACTCACTCACTCACTCACTCACTCACTCACTCACTCACTCACTCACTCACTCATTCGCTCACTCACTCACTCGTTAACTCGCTCACTCACTCGCTAACTCGCTCACTCACTCACACACTTACTCGCTCACTCATAAGTGCCTCAAAAGTCGGAGTATGTTAGCTTGATAGCGAGGGACGCTGGTAATAGAGAAACCTAATCCATTCGCAAAAATCAGTCCAGTGCACTAGCAGTAATAACACGTGTATGGACTTCCACTTGGCTAATTTTATTAAGGCTTGGACTCCTCCTTGTTCTCTTGATTGATGTAAGGTCTTAGATATGACTGAGCTACCGTATGACAGTAGACGGTAATATATGCTTCTGTTAGCGCCGAATGTTGGGGGGCGCTTACCAAACCCGACACCTCACATTGTGCCAACGGCTTCGGGAGGAATAGCGCAATTGGGAGGGTCCAAGCCTTATCCTGGTGTGAGAAAATGCAACCTAAAGACAAAATATCATGGCAGGGCAGACCAGGCCCTAAGCCTTGGTTGGTAACTGGTATAGGATCGAAGCTCCGACAGGCGGACAGTTAGAGAATAGCTTTGCTGATCCGGCAGCTTCTGCAGCTTGTCTTGTTCTAGATGTATTGGTGTCACCTTTCCTCTGGAGTAAACTAGGCAGGCCGAGAGAGGGATCATGTTGCATGGGCAACACATGGTCTCTAAATTCAGCCCAGGCTTTGTGTTATGGAGCGATAACCCCATTTTATAAACTATCGTCTGTCAACTTGGCAAGGTGCCTATCATGTCATAGACTGTGCTTAAGTTTAAAACGAGCAACCGCAAAAGAAAGGAACCTAGGAAGAAATCTAGGGAGAGAGAACGAAACTAGGAAGAAACATAGGGAGAGAGAAAGAAAGAATAAAACTTAGGAAAGACCTAGGCTAGACGTTGGTTATGAAGCTCTCACGAGGCTGGCAGTCTTGCCATTTAAAACTGGATTCGAGTTACAGGCGGAAGACTTAACGTCCCCAGATTGTGCAGGGCGAGCATGAATGTCCAGGATATTACTTCGACGCCGAAATCTGCTGCTCCTCTCCTCCTGTTCTAGGAGGGCAACCCAGAATGACATCCACGAAGACAAGACCCCCTCCTGATCGACTCCGCGAAGTCAGGCGTGCGCCAGCAGGCGGTTCTGGTCTGTTGGCAAGACATGGTCCGCCTGGAAGACGCCAGTTGACTTACTGATGACAGGCGAATATTCAAGGAACATGGACATACACGCGATTCTTTATACTAACATTTCATGTACTCTGTCGTCGTCTGTAGCTGGGGGGTTTGTGACTGCAGTTTCATAATTCCAAGACATGTTAGTTACGCCGAACGACGTCACTGCCCACCGGGTATTTCCGCGCCTTATCCGTCTTTCCATGCAGCAGCCATCATAAAGTTGCAGAAACTCCGCCGCGGAGCAAGCGCGACATGAGGCATCCGATGATAAGAAGTAGTCCACCCCCCCCCCCTCCCTCTTCTTCCCATCCTCAACGAATATTTCGACTTCTTTATCTTCCCGACACGCTCATGGGACGGGCCCGTCCGAGTTTGGACTCCCAGACGTGTTTCTCCTGCTGTGAGTATCAACGTATGAGACGTTCGGTATCGTAGTTATCCCACATCGACATCGCTCAATGTGACTGCCCAGAAGTCATGTCACCCTCAGGGGCGAACAGTGAACGCCCGATGCGTCTACCAGCGTTGACACACCACCGTAAATGATCGTGGGAAAGCCAACTTCTTCAACCGGCAGTAGGTTTCAATCTTCACCTCCGCTTCGGTGGCTAGCTATGACCCTGTCGGTAGACGTCGTTGCTGCCGTGTTGCCCTCTTCCTACCACGTTCACAGCTTACGGAACTGCCCTCCTGCACGCTCCCAGCGGAAGCCAGCGCTTCCACTTTATTAATTCTATTAAGGCTTGGACCCCTCCTTGCCCTCGCCACAGCTGCGGGGTGAAGTTCTTGCAAGACGCCCATTCCACCACCTCCTTCTTTGCAACAGCCTTCCCAGAGCATTATTCTCCTCACTGTTCTTATGAGTAGGTTATGGTATCTCCTCTCTTCACGCAACTTCCATCTGATACAATGATTTCTCCTAGGTAGTTACAATTATCATCCTGCTTAAGGACAGACTTTCAGCATGGCCGAATGGATAAGAACGCTCACTCCTAAACTTCATGTGTACTGATGACGAGGTAGCGGGTTCAACCCCAACTCAGGTCAGTTGGACTAAAATGTTGACTTCTCGTCCTTGACTTGGGGACATTGTCACGGGACCACTGTAGTTAACGATAAGATGATAGACTAAAAGAGACAGTCTGTATTCACAGCTGCAATTGTTTGTTACTAGTGGGGAAACACGTTGGATCAAACGAAACTACCCGTCTTTGAGATTTTCCTAGGAACCAAGAAATTTGTCGGCATGGTTTAATGTGTCGCTGTTGAGAGTTGCATCAGTTGTAGAAGGGGGGACAACTATTCTTGTGAAGTTGGGAACATATTGTCTGCCGCTGGGGCCACCTGTTGTTGACATCGAATGACGTCACTCGGACAATCCCCGACTGTATGAAAACATAACTTGTTGCCGCTAGTGTGAACAAAGAGTTGGCCTAGGCAGAAGTGTTGGACTAGCTCTGTGCTAATATAGAAAAGAATCTATTGTGTTCTGTATCAATTAAAGTTGATGAGCATGTGTCTTTCATGGCAAAGTGTAGATTCGATTCAGGATAGAGCTGAGTTTCATAAGGTAATCACTAGATCGCATTTAGATGTAAATGATGCAGAACAGTCTAGTGATAGATACAGTAGGACCTGAGCATAGTGTTGTTGCTTTGTGGTTAGGTATTCCAGGAGTGTCGGCGACAGTAGGCAATCGCATTGTTAAAACTAACTAGTGTGAGAGGTCAATAAGCTCAGCTGGTTGGGAATAGTGAAATGGGATGATATGTAGAAAGATTGAGGATGGTTGGGGGATAGGGGAAATGTCCAATGGTAGGATCTTCCAGTGCGGTGTCTACTGGGGTTCTGCACGTCGCCTTTGGTCTTTCCTTGTCTTACCCTAATTCAGACCGATGTGATGAGCTCCTCTGCCTCATGACAGAGTTTGGTTCACTGTTAAAAATCTGAGTGAGGCCGTCGGCCTACACTCATCTAATAGGGGTCAGTATACGGTTGCTATCACCAGGTGTGTTCTCTCTTTCACAGGTTCCCCTCAGGTTATGAAGATAACAAGCTGAAACATCGCTATTGCAGATCATGGATAAAGTCATGGATAGTGCAGGAAGATTTATTCAGCGTCTTTTGCACTGGGCCCATGATAAAAAGGGTCTGAAGGAACATGGCTTTGTTGAGCCGAAACATATAAGTATCCGGCAGAAGACTTCTTAGTGATAGGGATCACGAGAACAATAGTGAGTTTATTTTCCATACCACATGGAACAAGAACAATAGTGAGATTATTTTTCATACCACGTGGAACAAGAACAATAGTAAGATTATTTTCCATACCACATGGAACAAGAACAATCGTGATTATCTATGTAGAAAGAACAATAGGGTTTATCTAGGGAACAGGAACAATGAATCTAGCGCTTTTACTAAATTATTAGATTCCTTTCGGGACTGTAAACAATAACTGTGTAATAGTGGAAACTCTAGGACATTTAGAAATGAATAAGGTTATTTCAAGGGACAGTGTTTCCGTGTTTTCACGATGCAAGGATTGTTAAGTCTCAGAACTTTAAGGACATTTAGCAACATTGTGTATGATCGATTCAGGATAAGCATCGGACTATATCCGTGATTGGTGACCAGATATCGGGGTTATCAAAAAGCTACGGGAGGAAGTCAACATCTAGCAGGAGGGACACATCGTTTGGTGAGGTCATTTTGTGCTGACTATGAGGATGTTGTATAGTCCTTACCGGGATGATCAGACTTTGCTCCTGAGGTGTCTTTGCAGACACACTAGAGTATACGACATACATTCTACACATACACTTCTCACATACATACACTTTTCTTCATTAAATTAATGTGTTATTAATTTTTAGAAGCTAGAGTTGTTTAGTATGTTGTTTTGGGGAAGTGTGAGAGGTGGCATGATCCAGTAGTGAGAAGGGGAGAGAGAAAGAGGTATCCTGAGACTGACGGGGTGCTGTGGAAGGAATCTAATGGATTCTCCAGAATAATGATATGGGGTTAAAAATAATGTGGGTGTTGATTCCCCTGACTCCAGGGACGACACTATAAAGAAATACACGACAGACATAAATTACAAGCACCTCAGAAGTCGGAGTGGGTTCGCTTGATGGCGAGAGACACTGGTAAAAAGGAAAGCTAGCTCACAGGCAAACATCAGTCACGCGTGGACTAGGCTCGAGTTCAAAGCGAACGGACGTTAAAACCAGGGCAGATTTGTTACAAATAAAGTCCGTGTATGCCTCATCCATCCATCCATCATGTGCCATGCCGATAAGCGTGGGCGGTCATGTTCTGCCATCTCACTCGATCACCAGAGTCGTGGATAAGCTCCGTGTTCCTGTGTCGACCATGCCACGAGGCCAAGCCATCCAGGTACTTGCTTCTAGGTCTTCCCCTTGGTCTCTTCCCCTCGATCTTGCCAGTTGTCACCAAGTTCTCCAATTCATTTCTTCTCATAACATGCCCAAAAAAGTTTTCACTGTCTTCGTCTAATGAGGAGTATAAAAAACTGAAAGTCACAAATTCTGTTACTAATGAATTTATAACACCATGATTTTAGTACACCGTGAGTTAATATGGGATTTCATCTGTTCACCTTTATCAGAAACAAATCTTGTCTTCGCCTCATTCAACCTGCTTGGACCTGCGCTCGTTATAATAGAGATGTTTATGTTCTGTATTTTTATCAACGTCTTAAAAAACCTTGTCCCTTCTTGTACATTTTGAGTAAGATTACTCATCCCTCAACACTTACCTCTCTCTCTCTCTCTCTCCCTCTCTCTCTCTCTCTCTCTCTCTCGCTCTCTGCAGTCTATCTCAATGAATGTAGGTCATTTTACCGCACTGAATAAGATCTCGAGTCAATATAGCCGATGTAGGTTGTTATTATGTGTAAATAAGATATAAACTGAATTACTATCATAGTCATCTTCATAATATAGACAAGTTATAAATTGAATTAATATCACATACGATGATGATTTCTGAAAGGCATTCAATAAATAGGGAAACATAATTATGTATCGTGGGTTCCTTCGGTGTATTATTGATTTAACCAAACTTCGCAGAACAAACATCAATCATACAAAGACACGTCAGCCCTTCAGCAGTGGGTAATTCGTGGTTAAGTTCACCATATAGATCCTCCTTCAGCGGCCAGAAAAGAGATTCATATTGTTCCCGGCACGTTTCTGTGCCCTGGTAAGTACTTTAGCTTTATGTAATGTTTTATGAGTACAAATTAAGACTCTTGTAAATGCAGTCATGTCTGAGTCAGATATGACTGAGCTACCGTGGGGCAGTAGACGGTACTATTTGCTTTCTGTTAGCGCCGAATGTTGGACGGTGCTCAGCAAACCCGACACCACACATTGTGCCAACGGCTTCGGGCGGAGTAGAGCAATTGGAAGGATAAAAGCTTTAAGCTAGTGCGAGGAAATGCAACATAATGATACATGTCATGGCAGGACAGACCTGACCCTCAGCCTTAGTCTGCAAATGGTCTAGGATGGAAGCTCCAACATGTGGACAGTTAGAGTATGGCTTTGCAGATCCGGCAGCTTCTGCAAATTGTCTTGTTCTGGACATATTGATTTTAACTTTCTTCTGGAGTAAACTAGGCAGGCTGAGAGAGAGAGAGAGAGAGAGAGAGAGAGAGAGAGAGAGAGATAGAGAGAGAGAGAGAGAGAGAGAGAGAGAGAGAGAGAGAGAGGGATCATGCTGCAAGGTGCAACACATGGTCTCTAAATTCAGCCCACGATGTGTGCTATCGAGAGGTATAGCTCCAGTTTACAAACTATCGTCTGTCAATATATCAAGGTGCAGTGAAATACATACAAACTCACAGCAGACCGAAAGAGACGGCTTGGTGGAACGATGGAAAGGAAGTCTTAATATTTAGGGTGTAGGGGGATAAAGGAAGGAAGGAACAGAGAAAGGAAAGAACGAGTGAAGCAATGACAGAAAATATGAAGAAAAGAGAGAGAGAGGGAGAGAGAGAGAGAGAGAGAGAGAGAGAGAGAGAGAGAGAGAGAGAGAGAGAGAGAGAGCGAGAGAGAGAGAGGTAATCCATCCATCATGTGCCCTGCCGATAAGCGTGAGCGATCAAGTTTTGCCGTCTCACTCGATCACCAGAGTCGTGGATCAGCTCCGTGTTCCTGTCTTGACCATGCCACAAGGCCAAGACATCCAGGTATTTACTTCTCAGTCTTCCCATTGGTCTCTTCCCTTCAATCTTGCCAGTTGTCACCAAGTTCTCCAAGTCATTTCTTCTAATAACATGCCCAACAAATTTGATTATCTACGTCTAATGTCTCTAATCAGTTTACGATCTTCATTTGTTTCTTGAAGGACTTGTTCATTGGTTTCTCTCTCTGTCCATGGTATTCTTTGCATTTTCCGCAGAAACCACATTTCCACAGCCATCAGATGTTTTTCAGCTTGACTGCTCATTGTCCACGCTTCACATCCATACAAAAGTATAGGTTCTATGTAGCACTTCAACACTCTTTTCTCGTGTCAATTGATATCTTTTTATTGGTCAGTATGTTTTTCATCTTGCAAAAGGCTACCTTCGCAATGGCAGTTATTGTTCTAATCTCTTCAAGGCATCTCCCATCAGATGTTATGACTGTTCCGAGATAACTGTACCGATTAACTTGCTTAAGAATATGCTCATTTACTCGTATAACACATTGTGATATTTCCTTCTTCCCAGTTACGACCATAATCGGTGTCTTCTTACTATTCAGTTCTAACCCTAGTTGCTCACTGTGTGCAACAACCGCATCTACTAAATGTCGCAGGTCCTGTTCATTGTCTGCAGTCAAGACTGTATGTATCATCTGAATATCTAATATTATTGATGCATCGTCCCCCAATGTTGATTCCTTACATATCTTCTATATTTCTGAAAATACTTTCACTGTACAGGGAAAAACGATCTGGAGACATTGCACATCCCTGTCTTACACCTCTTTTAAAAGGCTGATATTGACGTACAACATTATCAATTCTGATGGCAGCTTGTTGTTTCCAATATATGGTTTTTACAAGTCTAAGATCTTTTCCATCACTTTGTAGATCTTCAAGCATCCTTATCATGTCGACATGTCTCACTTTATCGAAAGCCTTTGTGTAATCAATAAAGCAAAGACACAGATCTGTGTTTACTTCTATAGAACGCTCAATTACTGTTCTCAGTATATACACAGCATTTACTGTACCCTTGCCTTCTACAAACCCACATTGTTCTTCTCCTTTTTCGGGTTGTATTTGTTCCCTAACTCTTTGCATGATAGTTCTCAGCACAATCTTTGCGATGTGGCTCATTATACTAATTGTTCGCTTTTACCACATTCCAAGGCTCCCGATTTCTTCGGGATTGCAATAAAGAAGTAATAACGCAGCATAATTCTCACACACGTAAATACATTACAGAAAGTAAGATACGTTTCGGTGGAAATAATAGAATGAAAGGCATACTGTCTAGAATATGGAACAAGTGAGAAAGGAAAGAATTGAGTGAAAGAAATGAATGAAGGAATGAAGATAGAATGGAAGGAATCTGCAACGGCATGGTCCAGTTCGTGTGCTGACCCCCTTTCGTGCCATAACTTTTAACAATTTCCTCTCGCTGTCTTCCGCTGTGAAATTTGTCACGTTTAAAAAGGAAGGCAGAAATAAAGATAGTAGGGAAGAAAGGAAACTTTTCCATAACTGAGATATATTAAAGCACGTTAAAAGCAAGCTGATGGAAATGATAGAAAGAAATACATAATGTTTCTTCAATAAAGCAATCTTATAATAAGATTAAGATACACGATTTCCTCTTTCTCTCATTATGTAACACGTGACGAATGTTAACATCGCGGTGGCCTGTGTAGGAGAGTTGTGTACGCTGGTATTGCTGGTTCATATCCTATTGACACACTTATCGATTCTGTCACTTGACGCAGGCATGATCGACACGATTATCTCACCCCGCATACATCACGAGCATGTGAGGATTAGGTGTGGGATTCAGATGGCCACATATCAAATGCTATTAAGCCTGGCTTGCAGGCTTGACTGACATAAAGCCAACGATCACTGACTGCATATTCCTGGGATGTACAGCCACGCAATAATTACAGTAACAGACTGTATATTTGTTTATTCAGGACAATTTACTGTAATAATGTTTTTTTTTTTTAAGTAACTTCAACAATTACCATCATCATCAAGTGCCTTGCCGACTGGCGCGGGTGATTATGCCCCTCGGCATCTTGCGATCTCCAACAGCATGCATCAGTTCGTGTGCTGACTCCCTTCCGTGCTATGATACAAGGCTGTCAAGAATTTTCTCTCGTTGTCTTCCACTTGCTCTCTTTCCACAAATATTTTCAGTTGTCCCATGTCTTCTCATTATGCGAGAAAAAAAATGAAGACTGCCTCAACCTGATGTTTGTGATTAGGTGATTTTGAGACTTAGCCTCCCTCATAATGTCCAGATTGCTCAGTTTGGCTGTCCTGGGAATTTTCAGTAATCTTCTATAAAACCACATCTCCAAATCCTCCAGGATTGTTTTTTCCGCTTAGTTTTTAATTTCCAGGATTCGCAACCGTATGTTAGAACTGGTTCTTTGTAACATGACATAATTTTTTATAACCTCCAATCACAAGAATTTATGGCATAAAATGCTCTTCATTTTATAGAATGCAGTTTTTGCTTCTCCTATTCTGTTTTTGTTTTGTTTGCGATCTACATAATAAACCTTATATCTGATGTTATCCACGTGTCTAGATATTTGAATTTCTGCACTTGCTCTAAAATAACATTCTTTACTTTAATTGTACATTAGGCACAATCTGTTTCTTTGACATCACTGTTATTTCTGTCTTTCTTTTATTCGAGCTAAGGCCAGTGTTTCTACTTTCTATAACCATTGTATCTATCATTTCCTGTAGATCGTTCTGAGTTGTTGCTATCAAGACCGTGTCGTCAGCATAACGTAAGTTATTTATATTATGTCCACCCTGTATATTTTCTGTAGATCTCATTATATATTCATTGGACAATGAGAACAAATCAGGAGACAATACACAACCTTTTCTGACGGTCTTCTTTATACACTGAAATGTTCCTACCAGGTTGTTGATTCTTATGGCTGCTGTTTGTTGCCAATATATGTTCTTTATCATTCGCATATATGCATTCTTGATAGATAAGTGGTGTGCGAAAGACGAGTGACCGGAATATTCGAAAGTAAGACGGGCTTGCGGGCCCCAATTTGTGACCCTTTGAAAATAAAGCTCGTTCGTTTGTTCGTGCACATACACCTGCGCCCTCTCATTGCCAATTACGGGGTGTTAGCACAGTCCTCGCTCGGCCGTAGTAAGGGCTATACGTGTTTTCTTACATGAATTGTCTTACATGAATTGTCTTACATGAATAATTTTACATGAATTGTGCAGAGTTCTATATTTGTTGGTTGCTCTGTGTCGAAGGGGTTACGGACGCAGTTCGTAATCCCGCATACCGCGTTCGAAACACAGCTGCGGGTGATTTAACAGCAGACCGCCTTGTGTTGTTTTTTAATGAAATGGTATGAATGACGGTCTTTCTGAAAGCAATGGCAAACTACTGAACGTAAACTTGCCAAGAGATCATAATCAACAAGAAAATGTTGTGGTTGTCTACGACGTCATGTAAAGGATAGGCCACTAGTCAGACGGGCCTACGTGCCAAATTCTTAACCCTCTGAAAATAAATATTGTTCGTTCGTTCGTTCCCATTATATTTGTTGGTTGGCCCGTAAGAATCAGGCTATGGTTGAAGACTTCTTCACTGTGCCAAGTTGGTCAAACGTTTTAATATAGTGGCCTCCCTTCGACAAGTCGATGACCTTGCCTGAAGTGACAAAATCAATTTTCTAGACTGCTGGTAGCCTTAAGGTTTTGGCATTAACTCTATAGCTGGTATAGTCACTTCTATTTAAACTACTTGTTTTATCTCATCTTCACACAGTGTCTTGTTAAGTTGCCGAAGAAAACAGAGCTTCTGATGATGAAAGAAAAAAAAAGGCTGGGGTCAGAATTTATGTTGTTGTTGTTCGCAGGTCCGCATGGCCGAATGGGTAAGAGCGAGTGTTCTTAACCATCCGGTATGCTGAAGCCGAGGTAGCGGGTTCAACCTCAACACCGGACAGCTGGGCTAAAATATTGACCTGTCGCCCTTGACTTGGGGACGTATATTACAGGTACCCCTGAAGTCGGAGTGGGTTCTCCTGATAGCGAGAAACACTGTTAATAGGGAAAGCTAATCCACACGCAAAATTCAGTCCATAACTACTATGAATAGTGTGTAGGCCCTACGCTTGAGTTTAAAGCGAGCGAGCGCAAATAATAATAATAATAATAATAATAATAATAATAATAATAATAATAATAATAATAATAATAATAATAATAATAAAGAATTGTTGTTCTCTACGTTCTCTAATATTTATTTATTTTCTTTGTTTGCCATCCCTACCTTATAAGCGTCAATCTGCATGCAGTCTAGGACAGGGCCTGGGGGAATTATGGCTGCCAGGCTAGTGCAGTTGCCGCTAACTGCTGGTTAGGGTCTTTTTTGTGTGTGACCCCGACAAAAACAAAATCCACCGCCTTACCGAGGATTCAAACCCGGGTCTTCAGAGTGGCAGCCCAATCGTTCTAGCCACTCGGCAAAACGCTCCTCAAAACTGAGTGCGTCTTACATGAAACTCATGACGTCAGAGGGAACCTGGTTCTTAGGTCCCGGATCCATGTAGGGTTGCATAATTGTGTTTTGTGTTTTTCGTTCGCTCGATTTGAATTCGAACGTAGTACACACATTGCCCAACCAAACACCAGTATACCAACCAAGCAAACACCAGTACACCAAACACCAGTACACCAACCAAACACCAGTACACCAACCAAACAAACACCAGTACACCAACCAACCAAACACCAGTACACCAACCAAACAAACACCAGTACACCAACCAACCAAACACCAGTACACCAACCAGCCAAACACCAGTACACCAACCAACCAAACACCAGTACACCAACCAACCAAATACCAGTACACCAACCAACCAAACACCAGTACACCAACCAACCAAACACCAGTACACCAACCAACCAAACACCAGTACACCAACCAACCAAACACCAGTACACCAACCAACCAAACACTAGTACACCAACCAACCAAACACCAGTACACCAACCAACCAAACACCAGTACACCAACCAACCAAACACTAGTACACCAACCAACCAAACACCAGTACACCAACCAACCAAACACTAGTACACCAACCAACCAAACACCAGTACACCAACCAACCAAACACCAGTACACCAACCAACCAAACACCAGTACACCAACCAACCAAACACCAGTACACCAACCAACCAAACACCAGTACACCAACCAACCAAACACCAGTACACCAACCAACCAAATACCAGTACACCAACCAACCAAACACCAGTACACCAACCAACCAAACACCAGTACACCAACCAACCAAACACCAGTACACCAACCAACCAAACACTAGTACACCAACCAACCAAACACCAGTACACCAACCAACCAAACACCAGTACACCAACCAACCAAACACTAGTACACCAACCAACCGAACACCAGTACAACAACCAACCAAACACCAGTACACCAACCAACCAAATACCAGTACACCAACCAACCAAACACCAGTACACCAACCAACCAAACACCAGTACACCAACCAACCAAACACCAGTACACCAACCAACCAAACACCAGTACACCAACCAACCAAACACCAGTACACCAACCAACCAAACACTAGTACACCAACCAACCAAACACCAGTACACCAACCAACCAAACACTAGTACACCAACCAACCAAACACCAGTACACCAACCAACCAAACACCAGTACACCATCCAACCAAACACTAGTACACCAACCAACCAAACACCAGTACACCAACCAACCAAACACCAGTACACCAACCAACCAAACACTAGTACACCAACCAACCAAACACCAGTACACCAACCAACCAAACACTAGTACACCAACCAACCAAACACCAGTACACCAACCAACCAAACACCAGTACACCAACCAACCAAACACCAGTACACCAACCAACCAAACACCAGTACACCAACCAACCAAACACCAGTACACCAACCAACCAAACACCAGTACACCAACCAACCAAATACCAGTACACCAACCAACCAAACACCAGTACACCAACCAACCAAACACCAGTACACCAACCAACCAAACACCAGTACACCAACCAACCAAACACTAGTACACCAACCAACCAAACACCAGTACACCAACCAACCAAACACCAGTACACCAACCAACCAAACACTAGTACACCAACCAACCGAACACCAGTACAACAACCAACCAAACACCAGTACACCAACCAACCAAATACCAGTACACCAACCAACCAAACACCAGTACACCAACCAACCAAACACCAGTACACCAACCAACCAAACACCAGTACACCAACCAACCAAACACTAGTACACCAACCAACCAAACACCAGTACACCAACCAACCAAACACCAGTACACCATCCAACCAAACACTAGTACACCAACCAACCAAACACCAGTACACCAACCAACCAAACACCAGTACACCAACCAACCAAACACTAGTACACCAACCAACCAAACACCAGTACACCAACCAACCAAACACCAGTACACCATCCAACCAAACACTAGTACACCAACCAACCAAACACCAGTACACCATCCAACCAAACACTAGTACACCAACCAACCAAACACCAGTACAACAACCAACCAAACGAGCACCAGTAGATCCAGATCCCTGTTTTGAAAAGCCCAGGTCCGGACTACATGATTGAGTCAGAGTATGATTGCGTCTGTGTTAAAATAATTATTGTGTGCAGTAGTTGTGAGCATTCAGGCGTGTAGCGGGAAGTACTGTTCAGTATGTACTTTGCTGCACGATGATGAGCTAGGAATCTTACATTCTTCAGTAATAGAACCTCCCAATCGCTCATCAAATGTACACTCATCCGTGCAGCAAATATGAAGTGGGCAAAGTAGTACTACATGCTATACAGTACTCGTGAGTCGTAATAGTGAGATTACGATGATCTTGGGGGGGGGGGGGTGTAGTAGCGTAGCGTGCACGGGAACATTTCATTTCATCCAATGCTATACTGGAGCATTAAGTCACGAACTAGTATATGTGAATGTCTAACAGTTAACACCACTACGGCATCATCTGCTTCTTCTTCTTCAGCTTCCCAAGCCATTGAGGTTCTTTGCTGCAAATACAATCCGTCTCCATTCGTCTCTCTGGTGGACCTTCTCTTGCCAGTCGTTGATTCCAAGTGCTTGTAGGTCTGTACATGTATTATCTCACCACCGTCTTCTTGGTCTACCTCGGGGTCTACGGTCATTTATTTCCTGAGTGTAAGCGAGTTTTGTTTCCCTATTATCTTCCATTCTTTCTATATGCCCCAGCCATTGTAGTCTATTAGCCTTCATGATACCAGTGATTAGCGGAGACTTAAACAGATCATAAATGTCTTTGTTACTTCTTATTTTCCACTCTCCACTTTGTGTATCCCTAATGGGTCCAAAGATGCGTCTTAAAATTTTGTTCTCAAAGGTTTGTAACAAGGCTTCGTCTCCTTTCGTTGTACTCCATGTTTCAGAGCCATACAGCACAACTGGTCTGATCAGTGTTTTGTATATTGTGATTTTGGTGTTACGAGATAGCGCCTTTGATTTCAGTAGATGTTGTAGTGCATAGTATATCTTATTTCCAGAGTTGATTCTAGTTTGTATTTCTTCCTTTATGATGTTGGAGCAGTTGAAGATTGTACCCAGGTATTTGTATGTTTCCGTTTTTTTAATGGTCATATTATCTATTTGTATGTGGCCAGAGTTTTTAGCCATTCCGTCTCTTGAAATTACCATATATTCTGTCTTATCTTGGTTGATAACCAGCCCCATCTGTTGGGCTTTTTCCTTTAAGTGAGTCAATATTTCCAATGACTTTTGTTCACTTTGTCCTATAATATCTATATCATCTGCATAACCAAGCAGCTTGGATGTTCCTCCAATATCACATTCCTCCTTTATCTTCCTTACAACTTTCTCTAGAGCCAGATTGAAGAGTAGCGGCGATAGTGCATCACCCTGTTTCAAGCCAGATGTTATTTGGAAAGGGTCTGATTTACTGCCTTTATATGTTACTATATTATAAGTATCTTCCATGCATAGTCTGGTCATGTTGATTAACTTCCTTGGTATTCCAAATTCTTGCATAGCATTCCATAGACTTATCCTATGGACACTATCATAAGCCTGTTTAAAATCCACAAAAATGTTATGGAGATCTCTTTTATATTCCCAATGTTTCTCGGCTATTTGTCGTAAGATAAATATCTGATCTATTGTTGATCTGTTTTGTCTAAAACCTGCCTGGTAGTCACCTAATATGTATTCTGAATATGGTTTTAGTCTATTTAGTAATACTGCGGATAGTATCTAATAGCTTGTGGACAGTAGTGATATTCCTCTATAATTTCCACATTGGAACTTGTCTCCTTTCTTAAAGATAGGTATCAATAATGACTCTTTCCAGTCATGGGGTAATTCTTCTGTCCTCCAGATTTTTATTATTAGTTCGTATAGCTTTAGATGTAATGCATGGCCACCTGCCTTTATAAATTCAGCAGCAATTCCATCAGTCCCAGTTGCCTTATTGTTTTTAAGTCGTGTGATTACATATAGGATTTCTTCAAATGTAGGTTCTTCAATTTGTGGTTCGCATGTTAGAACCTCTTCCTGTGGGAAAATGTTACTTGGAGCTTCACAATTTAGTAATTCAATAAAATATTCTTTCCATGTGTTGCACATTTCCTCATTGGTATTTATCATATTCCCATTTTTGTCTTTTAAACCATATGTGTTTTGTTGGTGCCCTCGTTTCATTGACTTCAGTTCTTTAAAAAATTTTCTGGATTCATTTTTCTGGTGATTAGTTTCCATATCTTTGATTATATTACTCATATATTCTCGCTTCTGCTGTCTGACTATTTTTGTAGCCTCTTTACATTCATTTCTATAATGCTCTTCCTTTTGGATGTTGTTGAAGTTATTTAACCATACATGTCTGGCATTCTTCTTCCTAATGACTGCTTCTTCACATTTTTGATTGAACCATCTGTTCTTTCTATGCGTGGTTAACACACCGAGACATTCTTCTGCGGTAGATTGAATTGTATTCTTGATGTTCAACCAAGTTTGGTCAACGCTTTCCTCCGAAGGGTTTTGCAGAGTTTCAAGTTTACATTTTATTTCATCTGTAAATTTCTTTTTGACTGTAATATCTTGTAGTTTTTCTCTGTTAAATGTTGGGTGTAATCTTTGTAATTTAGTATAGAAAGCTCTCTTAAGTTTTATTTTAAATTTTACTCCAACGAGGAAGTGGTCACTGTGGCACTCAGCTCCTCTATAACTTCTGACTTGCTGTATCATCTACCGTAGAATAACATTACCTTAAACGTATTTGCATGTCCTATAACCAGTTTCTTTGCGATACAAAACATAAAGAACTTTTCTAATGCGCACTGGGCATTCGGTGCTTGATCTATATTTGTATAGACCAATCGGCAATCGGTGGGCGGAGTGATTAACATTATAATTTGACCGCCTTTCCCGCCTAAGGCCCGCTCCGTGGCGAGGAGGTTACGGACGCGGTTCGTGATCCCGTATACCCGTGTTCGAAGCACAGCTGAGCGCGATATGGCAGCAGACCGCGTTGCGCTGGTGTATTACGAAATAGTATGGGTGCCGGTCGTTCAGAAAGCAATGGCAAACTACTGAACGTAAACTTACCAAGACATCAAAAACTGCTGATGTTGACTGGAAATATCCTGCAAAGGATATGCAACTAACTTTGTTTCTTTTCTTTTTTTTTTAACTTCCGAAGACATTTCCTGATACAATTCTAGGCGCGGTCGATCTGAAAGACCAGGTTACTTGTAAAAATCCATCGAGATGCAGATTTGAACCCAGGACCACGGAGCCGGCTGCGACCGTGCAGCCACTACGCTAGCGCGATAACTAGCAGTACAAGATAATCTGCATAAACAATCGCCTTTGAGACTCTCCGTGTGTTTGCACAGTTTCGTGTATTTGTCATTTGGCTCGGTCTGTTTGTTCTCTCGTCTGGACAAGCAAGTGATTGTTCTCCTCTGGCATGATTTCTCGCCCTTTAAAATTCTCTTCACCGATCTATGTTGGCGTTTAATTCCTGCTAGCCCATCCCGTCTTTACTTATGTCTCTGAAGCCGGCTATTCTTACTCTCTAGGTTCGATAAGCATCACCACAAGAAGACGATTGATTCTATAATTCCTGAGCGGCTGATAGTGTCAGGCGTTGACAAGGTCAGGCGATAACCGGGTCAGATCTTTAATCTTCTGGGCAATCTAGAAGACTATTGAAGAGACCGTTGACTAGAGATGTAATATCATTGTCTCTAAGTAGGCACTACGAGTCAGGTTTGCCGAATTTAACCGGAATTTAGTCCAAATACCAACGGATGTTTAATATGTACTGCTTAGTAGTTGTTCGCCGTTATACTAGGCTATCAATCTGACACCATTCCTTTTCCCCAGGACCACCCGTTCCATATTTTGTTTAAAAAAAAGAAAAAAAACATCTACATTGTGAATCGAACCAGTGTTGTTGAAGTCATAGTCAGACGTCGCAGGTCCGAGTCATCTCCAAATGGCGTGTAAGTCGTACATACTTGCAACGAGTTCGGATGCCAACATCCGTTGTCTGGACAAAATTACTCCCGTAACCCAGATTTGATGTTTCCATGGTTCCGCGTGATTGAGTGGCAGCATACCCACCCACATTGATGACAGTTTTGACTCACACTCACTTTCTCCCGTCATCATTAGCTGCTAAATTTTCTTTGGCAACTTAACAAGATGAAGTGTGAAGATATAATAAAATTAGAAGCGAAAATAATAGTGGTAGATACAGGGTGTATGTTTAACGACTGCGCAGTGTTGGAAAATATTGCCGGTCCAAGTTTTGTATTTACCCATACTGTTGCATGAACTTTACAGAGGGTGAATATAAAACTTGGACCAGCATTATTTTCAAATACTGTACAGTCCAATAAAATTAGTTATATAGTTAATGTCAAAGTGCTATGGTGTTAGAGAGTTATATAGTTGATTTCAAAGTGCTATGGTATTAGAGAGTTATATGATTGATGTCAAAAGCGAATTAATGTTAAATATGTCTACGAATCTTGAATATCGAAAGACAGAAACGACACAAAAAAGAAAGAGTCGACACATATCTTTGACAACGGGAGGGGGGAAAATGTATTTTATTCCTTGAAAAAGACTTTAGCCAAAACATTTGTATTTGCATCTGTGTATTTCGTTTGTTGAGATTTCTTTCTACATAATACGTTCATTAGCGTGTACTTTTTTTTTTTTTTTTTTTTTTTTTAGCATATCCTTTACAGGACTTAGCTGTCAACACCAGCATCTTTCAGCTGTATGTTGATCTCTTGGCAAGATTACGCTCAGTAGTTTGCCATTGCTTTCTGAGCGGCCGGCTCAGTATCCCGCAAGTCACGAACGGGGGTCGAACCGCCTCAGCTCTCGCTCCGCTACGAGACTCTGCGTGATAAACGGGATTACAGAGAGAAAGTGTTGTAACCCCACAGCCAGAGAGACCGGCTAGCGTGTACTAAAACAAGAAAATTATTATCACTACACCGCATGGGAGAAGAGTAAATGTAACGTTTGACTGCCGGCCCGGAGGTTTTGGGTTCGAGTTCGCATCGACGCGAATTTGTAACTTGGTCTACCAGGTCGAATCAGCCTGAATAATGGTGCCAGGAAATGTCTTAGGCAGTACATTTGCTTTTAATCACATTACTCTGTTAGTGCTGATTGGTCTAGAACAGTGGTTCTCAACCTTTTTTGGCCCATGCACCCTTTCACCATATGTTCAGAATGTCACCCCCCCCCCCTTTTTGTCGTATTTTCCTCCCTATAAATTCCTCCCCCCGCCCCTACACAGTATACTTAAAAATTGAAGCTAAATTTAATAACACATACTAGAACAAGTCTAAACGTCTACGTAAAACGTGATTTGCGGGTCTACTTACGTTATGAAACAAATTTCAGAAGGGAGAGAAGTGCAGAACCATAAAGTATGGAGGGAAAAATAATATCCAGGAATCGGTTCTTGTATTAACACGATCTTGAAATAATCTTAACCCCCCCCCCCCCCCCCTTTGGAAACCCTAAAATTCCCCCCTAGGGGGGAATTACCCACCGGTTGAGAACCACTGGTCTAGAACAATATAGGCCATACAACACCATATGCACAAATCTCCTCGTGGTGTATAAAATGGACCTTTTACAATTTATGACAGAAGAGAAAATGTGCCGAATGTGAAAAGCTCGATTCTAGAGCCCGATTCAGTTTTAGGCGATAATGGTGGACAGTGAATTCCGCATACAAGCATGAAATTACGTGGACGTGAATAGTATTAAATTACAAGAAATATCCGTAGATACATCTATGCCAGTTGAAGAAAAGGGGGTGGGGGGGGGGGGTGGGGGGGGGGGGTGTGGGGGGGGGTGCCACGATAGATTTCGGTGAAAACGTTGTACTGCCCGTCTCAGTATATCACTGCCGTGCAGAGTTGTTTTTTCCTTGTATCGACCTGGGACAGTGGCCTCGGCCTTTGCTCTAGCGCAGAAACCCAGTCAGTATCCCTAGCTGCATCTGGTCAGTATTGATCCTAGATAGCATCGCTATTCTCAGCTTTCAAAACAACATGAAATGGAGTCCTATTCTTTACCCACACAGTCCACCTAAGGATGTATCACACATAAAACTACACACGCACACACACACATACGTATCAATCAATGCTTCAGTTAATGTTTTTGGGGTGAAGTTTCACTTTTTATAAACTTATGCTTTTATTTTCATATTTTCGCGATTAAATATTTAACTCTTAAATTACAGGGTCGGTATGCAGGGACAATATTTCCAAACAGCCAAGGCTGGAGACCAGTTTTTATGACTATCACTTTTATCAAAGTGTTTGTTTTCGTTTTATTCTAGTCATAACCTGTAAGTATTTCCTTCTAAAATCACGTAAAACACCAGGCTATTTTTGATTAGCCTTGGGAATAGGAAACGCGTATACCGCAACATTAAATGAAAACACAATCATTCACCAAAGATAGGCTCATCTTCACGCCCATTAACTACACCGTGCACCACTTCGAGTGGCTCAAATGTCTCTCCAAAATTTAACAACCCCGCCAGGGTGGCTCCAGCCGGTCAACCTACATAGCCAGACTAAGTTAAATGTGTGGAGGAATAGAGACAACTAAAGTTACGACTCTGTGTGTGTGTGTGTGTGTGGGGGGGGGGGGGGAGAGCCGAAAAACAACTATGTGGGGTTGGCGGGTTGGGGGGGGGGGGTAGTAGGGACAACCGAAATAACAACTGGGTGGGGGGGGGAGAGACAACTGAAATAACAAATGTGGGTGACAAATCGCGTTAATTAGTTTTTTTCTTGTCTCTTCAGAAATTTGTGCTAAGTGGCAACAACTATAACAGTCTAATACAATCCCCCAGTTTACCAAGGAAGTGTATGCAGATGTAAACCCGCCCAATAGTCTTCAAATGAAAAACAAAAAAGCAAAATAACATCTTGTAGAGATTTATGTGATCACTAAAATAATATCTTGTGGAGAACTAACTACAGATTTATATAATCTCGAAAATACCATATTATTGGAGAACTGACTACAGATTTATGTGATCACCAAAATGACTTCAAGAGGCTTCTAAAATCTTTGTTGAATCACATAGCAACGCCTCCACATGATCACACCGTGATGATAAAAAGGCGAGGATACAACTCTCTCCCTGTTCTCCAGAACTCTGAGTTATGCATATTTACTCCACTCCGGAAAGTGCCATTAGCATTATGCAACAATAGAACGGAAACAAACAATGTTGACACCGGCTGAAGAATTCCATTTTCAACAAGATGTGTTCCCACGGTCAGTGAGGAATTATGATGTGGCAGACACGAACATATACAACATATTACAAAGTCTTTGCGTAATTTCTCTAGGTTTGATATCAGCTGTAGATGATTAGGAAACAGACCACCTTAGGTTGATTTCAATAGTATTTGATTCGGTCTTTCAGAAATCAATGGCAAAATACTTAATTGTCCAGTAAATCAGAAACAGATAATGTATATCCATCCATCTGTCTGTCTGTCTGTCTGTCTGTCTGTCTGTCTGTCTGTCTGTCTGTCTGTCTGTCTGTCTGTTTGTCTGTCTGTCTGTCTGTCTGTCTGTTTAACTAATTTCAGCCAACCTTTCTACTTCTTTATAATCTCTCTCTCTCTCTCTCTCTCTCTCTCTCTCTCTCTCTCTCTCTCGCTATATATATATATATATATATATATATATATATATATATATATATATATATATATATATATGTGTGTGTGTGTGTGTGTGTCAGTATCTGTCCGTCAGTGTGCTCATCCATCACGACAGCCGGCCACGCGTCTGTCTGTCTGTTTATCCATCTCGCGCACTTATAGATAATTACTCCTCTACTCACTCAGACATGAATACTCAGCAAACACACATGTGCACACAATTTCCTCAGGTGCTGTTCGACATTTCCCTCTAAAATTGGAAACTCAGATAGTTGGTGCTCCCGGCTAATGTAAGCGAAAAGGAACAGGAATATGAGGGGAACAGGACTGCAACTGTTGCGCCAATTATTAAAGTTCACAAAATGGAAAGCCAAATATCAATCCATATCACATCAATATTATAACAATAAGTCGCTGCCACCCCCATGTGTTTTTTTCTTTTAAATTATATTCATAATCATTTCATTCATTATTACAATTTCCGGACACCGCACACATCTGTAATAATAGACTGCAAATTTGCCACAGTATTTTTTTTTTTCGTTTGAAAACACGTTGTAAGTTATGATTGGTTGTGAACTAAATAAAAAAATCCACCAATTTCATGTATGACCTGATTGCATCAAGCGTAATGAAGTTCTAGCTTAATGTTTTTTGTTTGCCTCAACTATCCATCCCAGATTCCGAAAAGTCAACTCAGTTTAAGGTTTTATCACACTACATCACCTCTTTCTCCTCTGCCATAACAATGATACAAGCGATGATAACAATAGTTAGTACAGTCTGTGAGATGGAAAATGCAAGATGCGCAGAGACATCTGTGACAGCTATGTTGCACCAAAGGGGAGACAGGAAAATAAAAGGTAAAGCAAAGGAAAACAGGGCTGGTGGCTATGAGCAATACAAAGAGAAAGATATCCAGTAATACGTCATTCATTAGATGACGGAAGGGAGCCACATGGGGTTGAAACAAATGTAGACATTCGTTTAGTTCTTGTTTTGTTATTTTTGTTGATAAGATAGAAACACAACGATGAGCATAACTCGCAAGAAAGTCACATTTCCGATATACAAATAAACAGAGTATTCTAGTAAGAGCTTTCTTAGATCTATGCAAAGGAGAACTGTCAGAGTATGGTGTAATTATAAAATTGGCTTATTTACAGCGTATGTGGATTTGAGGTGAATGAAATGTTAAGCGGGTGGGCGCGTTAGTGCAGTTGATAGGGAGCTACGCAAATACTGTCCATGACCAAGCAGCACTCACTGGCTGATGTGGCTTGTGCCAGGCCTACCTTCTTATGTGATGCCTTGAAATATTTATGGGAAGGGTGTGAGCAAAGGGCACATAAAACGCGTCACAGATGACAGGTGACTACAGGTGGTACTGAAGTTGATGAATCGCGTTGTTTATGACTTGACAGGTGTTAACTTTCTGGCTGAAGGAGGCGAGGTTACAAGAGGGGAAGACATCAGTGATTACAGAAGGGACGACATAAGTGATTACTCACGGGGTAGACAGTAAATAACAGGCGGGAAAGACAGAGGAGATTATAGGAGAAGACACAGGACATTACACACGGGGTAAGTGGAGAATACAGACGGGGAAGGAATCGGTGACTACAGGCGGGGAACATATACGTGATAACAGGCGAGGAAGACATTGGAGATTGCAGTCGGGGAAGACATCCATGATAACAAGCAGAGAAAATATAGCAGATTATTCACGGGTAGATAAAGATTACAGGGAGGGAAGACCTAGGAGATTATAGACAGGATAAATAGAGATTACAAGTAGGGAAGGCATAGGAGATTACACACGGGGTAAGAAGAGATTACGGACGGGGAAGACGTCGGTGACTACAGACATGGAACATATACGTGATAACAGACGGGGAAGACATAAGTGATAACAAGCCGAGAAAACAGATTAGACAGAGGCAGATAGAAGATTAAAGAACGTGAAAGACATCAGAGATTACAGACAGGGAAGACAAAAGATATTACACGCGGGGGAGATAGACGATTACTGGCTGTGAAAACATTTTGAATGACATACAGGGTAGATAGAAGATTACTGGCGGAGAAGACATAGGTGATTAGAGGGATGCAAGACATAAGTGAATACCAACGTGGAAGATTTAAGTAACCACTGGGGACATTTCTAGAGGAAATAGACTAACCATGAGTAAACAGATAACTTGACCTTTGATGGCGTAGGGATAAAAGAGCAGAAATATGTGCCAAAGTCGCACACACTAGCCTTTGAGTTAAAGAAGTGGAATTATGAAAACAACAAAGATGAAACTCATGCCCTCACGTTACCTTTGAGTGTTGGGTTAGAGTTCTGACAACGCAATACATAAAACCTGCCGCGGAAACATGACCAGCTGGGGCCTATTCTCTGTCAGTTTGAATGCACTCTGTTGAACGAGCCCTGGTTACACCACGTTAACGTCTCTCCGCAGATGTAAAGTTCCAGTACCGGTCTCACACACCCCATTGGTTTCTAAGATTGGGGATTGGAAGGGTAGCTCTACTACACAGCTCCCGTGGAGATGATGTTTGGGATCTGATCGAGAGGCGGGTCTCTCACTACAGTGGATCCAGGCCCTTATCTGGAGAGGAAGGTCTCTCACTACAGTGGAGCCAGGCCCTTATCTGGAGAGGAAGGTCTCTCACTACAGTGGAGCCAGGCCCTTATCGGGAAATTGATGTCCAGAACGTGGAGACACTTGAGAGCTGGGATTCGTGATCTTGGAGCGGGTTCAAGAACAAAACACACAAACACACCAGCCAGTGCTATTTCTGTTAGAACACGTTTCCAGCTTTACCAAAGGGTTGACCAATTTTCTAACATCTGGACATTTCAAAACAATGTTTTCCTGTAGTGAATTTGGATAACGAAGACACAAACAATAGATTGTACGATTTTTGCCTGACATATTTCGCTGCTAGCAATTCAAATATCTGTGTGAATATGTGTGTTGTATATCTCAGCTTGAAAAATGTATCTTATTGGTTTAGTTTATGTTGTTTGATGTCTGCAGTATGTACATGACCAGCGAAATATGCCCGGGAATAAATCAGGCAATCTGGATATTTATTATTGGTAGATTGCCTTCCACCCCCACGAACATCACGCCATTAGATGTAATCTAGCGGCTCAGGGAAGCAAATATCAAGTGCTGACCGATGCGCGTTCACAGCTGATTACTACACACATTTAAATGAGACCGTGCTCATGTGGTGGTCGCGTTATGAGAGATCATTATCATCATGTGCCCTGCAAACTGACGCAGGCGTTTATGCGCCTCCACAAATCTCGCTAACTGATATTCTGGATCAGTTCGTTTCCTTTCATTTCTCCATGCCACTGTCGCAGTCCATGCAACACTATGTCTCTCGGTCTGCCCCTGTTCTAGCGCTGATGTGTTGCCCAATCGTCATGATGTTTTCCAGTGCCTCTCTTCTGATTACAAGACTAAAGAAGTATGTTTTGTCCCATTCTTATAATTGTGCATAATGGTCTACTTACATTGGCTTTTCCAGGCATTTGTTACTAGTTACTTCGGCAGTCCAAGGTATTCGCAACGTACGTTTTAGAAACCACTTTTCCGCTACCCCCAACACTTCATAATCTGTATGTTCACGTTTCATGATTCACTGCCATACATTAGAATATGTTCTATATAATATTCGCTTTCTGACATTCAACGACAGCAAATTATTCCATAAGATACTTTCCATTTTCGGAAATGTGGCGAATCGGCCATGTGCACATATGGACTGGCGAAAAAGACACCAGATCACATACTCCATGACTGCCCCAAATGTGAGATATCTAATCAAACCTATTGGTACAGAGAAACAACAGTGGAAGATAAACTGTATGGACCACTAAGTGAAATAAAAAAATGCATACAAGAGACAACACTGCAGTTGTAGAAACATTTCAAACGAACTAAAGCCGAAGAAAAATTTTCAGAAATGCTGGGTCTATTTTGCTTTTAATCTTTGTTACCCATCTTCAGTTTGATCTTATGAATGTCCTCTAATGGGTGGATTTATTGACTTGGTTAAGCAAATGTTTATTCTATTAAACAACATTTCATGTCCTTTGTAGGACTTTGCGATGAATCCCAACCCGATTTTCTAGACAAATTTACGGACAGTAGCTTGCCATTGCTTTTTGAACAAGAAATCAACGTGAAATTTCAAACTAATATCCAATTATATCACTATAAGAGATACGGTTTGAAAAACATTGTGATAATCGGGAACTTTGGTAGACAGGGGGGGGGGGGGGAGTATGCTGGGCAGTTTGACCAAGTGACACGGACAACAGTCCCCATTGTTACAGACATGTACACAAGCCAAATCGAGACTGAATCATCTGGCAGCATCAGTTTCTGGTATATCTGAGCCAGACAGGAAGTTATTCATCGCAGTAGGCAGGTTTATTTTTCTGTCCCCTTTAGGAACTCATTAACCCCGCGTTGTAACATAAAATAGATAAAGAACCAATGTAAATTTTAATTCCCAGATTTTGGCTGCAGCTCCACAACACTAAAAATAAATTCCCAACTTGGCAGGCTGCTGTTCCAAGACAGAAACAGTTAACTGTTCCTCGAATTAAAATTCTTCAGTCTGAGAATTCCTAAGGTCGGACGTAAAGTGAATGGTTATTCCTGTGTGCGTGTGCGTATGTGTGTGTGTAAGATAGATAGATAGAGAGAGAGAGAGAGAGAGAGAGAGAGAGAGAGAGAGAGAGAGAGAGAGAGAGAGAAATATGACGGCATAGTGCGTAGTGTATTTGCTTCTACCAACGGTTCAGATTAATTCTTTTCCCAGAAAAAGAAATGTTTTGGTCTTCTCGCTGAGCAGGAGATGGAACCAAGGCCTTACCGCTGTCATTCCCAGAGGTTTCACACATAAATCTTAATTTTTTTTATCCCAAGTTTACTTGATCCTAGACTATACTGCTCATGAATTATTAATGAAACTGGAGGAGGGGCGTTAGTCACATGCGCTGCAACTTCAATTACCCCTCCCTACGACGCCTAACGGCATAAGTGGAAGACAACAACAACAACAACAAAAACAACAACAACAACAACAAAAACAACAACGACAACGACAAATAATCCCGCGAAAACTACTGAATATCGAACGAGTTGTGCGAATATCAGGAGTACGGAAGTCGCTACTGGGAATCCTTTACTATGCACTGACTAATGTGAAAAGTAAGTAGACTGTGCAATGTTAACATTGCGACATGTGGGGAAGAGTCAATTACACGGCACGCAACTGAAGGTGTTAGCGTGGGATATTGGAATTCTTCTATGGGAATGAAAAGGGATATAATAAGAAGCCTGTCAATTATCAAGGCTTGGTTTACGTGATGTGCATCCAGAGTCACTACTAAACGATGGCCAACAAACATTCCCTTGCTACTACTGGAAGGCCCCGCAATACGCCGCTTCGGTTTATGTCGTTTCGCTATAGCGTCGTTGTCACAATGGGACATAACCTCTCTTTACGTCGCTACTTTCCGCTATAACGTCGACACTCTTGTTGCTATGTTTCGTTAACGTCGCCATTTTACATTTTGTGTAGTATGTTTTTCCAGGATTTTATCGTGTAGTCACCCATAGTTATGAGTTCAAAGCGCACAGTAAGTGCTGATAGTGTGTCTGGTTGTAAGAGAACCACGAATAGTGTTGCTCTTGAGGTGAAGTTAGATGTGTTACGTCGTTTTGAAACTGGCGATCGGGCTGTTGATATCGGTAAAGTCCATGGTTTACCTCCAACCACGGTAAGGATAATTCATCCAGGTGCTAACAAAATCAAAGAAGGTGCTAAAAACGTAACCCCTTTGAGTGCTTCCAAGATCACTCGTACCAGAAGTATTCTTATGGAGAACATGGAAGCACAATTGGCCGTCTGGATTGAAGAACTGAACCAACGGAATATGCCTGTGAGCAAGGTGGCTATCCAATAGATAGCAAAGTCTCTCTATGAAGATCTAGCTAAGAAAGCGAGTGAGAGCAGTACTAGTAATGCTGATGATAGTTTTGGAGCGAGTCGTGGTTTTAATGCCTCTACGTCCCAATAACTCTACCACTCGCCCGCTAACCCACCTCTATTTAGCCAATAAATATCACCAACCATCAAAATAAATATTACATAACACACTGTATTTCATTTAATTATAGGGAAATAGTGTTTCACTATACGTCATTTCACTTAAAGTCGCGTTTTCCAAGAACGTAACCCCAACGTTAACCGGGGCCTTCCTGTATTTATGTTTGTGACGCTAGAAAAGAATCACGTAACCATACGAGTTTTTAGTATAATATTTTCACATATGTTAATAACGAGTATGATAAAATGTTAAGAGAAAGGATTAGTTTCTACGGTATATGGTGCTAGACGCATACTTTTAAAGACTAATGGGTTCGACGTGGTCAATATCACAGAATTGACCACCTAGCAACTAGGCCAGACGAGAATGCGGATTTTTAATTTACCTGGACTTCAAGGTAGACGTAGCCTAAAACTGGTATTAGAAATGCTCTGGGATGACAATGCGCCTGGAGTGACACACACACGCACGCGCGAACACACACACACATACATGCATACTCTCAATCCCTTAACTTCCAAGTTCTTAAAATAGTTTTTAACCAAGGTTTTTCAGTAACAACATGTTGTTTACTAATACGATTGAGGGGACTCAGGTAGCTTAGAGGGTTGTTTGCTTGCTTTTCCTTCGTCGGTCGTTCAATATCTTGTGATTGTTTTGGAAGCAAGTGCGTTGTGTCAGATTACAGCAGAGCTGCGATATTTGCACCTTTTGGCCAACACTAGCGACTTCACCAGCGTTTGTTGACCATGTCTTTTTTGTTGACCGGATTAGCCTTTCCGGTGTACCGACAACGAGCTAGAGAAACTACGCGCGCGATTTGGCAACAAACCACGTTGCGCTGGTATTTTAGGAAATGGTATGGGTGTCGGTCGTTCAGAAAGCAATGCCAAACTACTGAACGTAAATTTGTCAATACATGAACAACAGCAAAATATGCTGGTATTGACCGCAAACTTCCTGTAAAGGATATGCAACTAACTAATGCTGAATCACTACCAGGTAACAAACTGATATGTCTTTTGCTCCAGGTTACATCATGATATGTCTCTCTTTCCAGGTTACATACTAACATGTTTCTCCGTGCAGGTCACATCCTGATATGTCTCTCCGTCCAGGTGACATCCTGATATGTCTCTCCGTCCAGGTGACATCCTGATATGTCTCTCCGTCAAGATGACACCCTGATATGTCTCTCCGTCCAGGTTACACCAGGATATGTCTCTCCGTGCAGGTGACATCCTGATATGTCTCTCTGTCCAGGTTACATCCTGAAATGTCTCTCTGTCCAGATGACAACCTGATATATCTCTCCGTCCAGGTTACATCCTGATATTTCTCTCAGTTCAGGTTACACACTGATATGTCTCTCCGTTCAGGTTACATCCTGATATGTCTCTCCGCTCCGGTGACATCCTGATATGTCTCTCCGTCCAGGTTACACCCTGATATGTCTCTCCCTTCAGGTTACATTCTGATATGTCTTTCTGTTCAGGTAACATCCTGATATGTCTCTCCATTCAGGATACATCCTGATATGTCTTTCCGTTCAGGTTACATTCTGATATGTCTCTCCGTTCAGGTTACATCCTGATATGTCTCTCTGTTCAGGTTATATCTTGATATTTCTCTCCATTCAGGTGACATCCTGATATGTGTCTCCGTCCAGGTGACATCCTGATATGTCTCTCCGTACAGGTGACATTCTGATATGTCTCTCCGTCCAGGTTACATCCTGATATATCTCTCCGTCCAGGTTACATCCTGATATGTGTCTCCGTCCAGGTTACATCCTGATATGTGTCTCCGTCCAGGTTACATCCTGATATGTGTCTCCGTGCAGGTTACATCCTGATATGTCTCTCCGTGCAGGCGACATCCTGATATGTCTCTCCGTGCAGGCGACATCCTGATATGTCTCTCCGTGCAGGCGACATCCTGATATGTCTCTCCGTGCAGGCGACATCCTGATATGTCTCTCCGTGCAGGCGACATCCTGATATGTCTCTCCGTGCTGGCGACATCCTGATATGTTTCTCCGTGCAGGCGACATCCTGATATGTCTCTCCGCAAATGTTAAGATCCGCTACCTGCGTTGCACAGCCCACTGGTGTTTGGAACTTGGAGAGCGGAAACAGAGCTCTGCATCATCGTGGAGATGGTACCATGTTAGCGTGTCGGGAGGAAAGTCCTTATACGAACATCATTCCGATAGACACAAGAGCTTTACGTGACACACGCGACCTGAACGTTCAAGCATCGCACTTAAAGAATGAAAATCCTATGTTGCGGAGGCATCAACACTCAACCAGCCAAACCAACCTTTATCTGTTAACACAATTGATGTATTATTTCACTCCTGTCTGAATTCAACGAGAGATAACCAAAGTTGTTTTCAGAACTGAACACACACAAACACACACACATCCACACATACACAACAGAGAGAGAGAGAGAGAGAGAGAGAGAGAGGCAGGTACACATACACACACACACACACACACATAAGTATAGACAGATAAGCACATATATACACACAGCTTCAAAACGAATGGCAAGATAAGTATCATCCCATATCGCTAACACAAGAGCTATTAATTTCATTTAGAAATGCTCTTTCACAAGTGACATAGTGATGAACAATCCAGATATCACGGCCAGACATTTCTAAACAGAAGAGATTGGGGAAGTGGATATGCTAATTCATTTACTGAAATGTTATCCCAGCCCTCAGTGAATGTAACATGTACTGGATTGTCATCCCAGCCCTCTGTGAATGTAACATGTACTGGATTGTCATCCCAGCCCTCTGTGAATGTAACATGTACTGGATTGTCATCCCAGCCCTCAGTGAATGTAACATGTACTGGATTGTCATCCCAGCCCTCTGTGAATGTAACATGTACTGGATTGTCATCCCAGCCCTCTGTGAATGTAACATGTACTGGATTGTCATCCCAGCCCTCTGTGAATGTAACATGTACTGGATTGTCATCCCAGCCCTCTGTGAATGTAACATGTACTGGATTGTCATCCCAGCCCTCAGTGAATGTAACATGTACTGGATTGTCATCCCAGCCCTCTGTGAATGTAACATGTACTGGATTGTCATCCCAGCCCTCTGTGAATGTAACATGTACTGGATTGTCATCCCAGCCCTCTGTGAATGTAACATGTACTGGATTGTCATCCCAGCCCTCTGTGAATGTAACATGTACTGGATTGTCATCCCAGCCCTCTGTGAATGTAACATGTACTGGATTGTCATCCCAGCCCTCTGTGAATGTAACATGTACTGGATTGTCATCCCAGCCCTCTGTGAATGTAACATGTACTGGATTGTCATCCCAGCCCTCTGTGAATGTAACATACGGGAAGGCGAACGTCTCCTTTTCACATCAAGAGGCGTCTTAGGTATATGGTGCTAACGCCATATTTTTGTAATCAAGTCGACATTCGATGGGTGATGTTATTACCATCACACCGACCACCATTTTTTTCGCATATCATTTGCAGGACATCGTTGTCAATACCAGTACTTTACCGCTGTCGTTGATTTCTTGGCAAGATTACGCTCATTAGTTTGCCAATGCTTTCTGAGCATTACCTCCCAGAAAATATCCGGTACTCATGTTAGGCTGACTGGACCTGGGAGCTCCGGCTGTTTAAAAAAACATGCCTAGCCTTCAAAGAGGTGACCTTCGGGAGGCAGCAAGCGTGCTAGCCACTGAGCGACCACAGCCGCCTCCATGTGAATATAGCTATTGGGAGAACAAACACGAAGTGTAGGGCATGGTAACTGGAATACAATCAAACAGAATATTGCCTTCGTCGGCAAACAAAAAATAAATATCTACTCAAAACCAGAAATGGTACCAAAATAGTTTTTGACTGGCACCTTGCCTGGGCTGAATTGTAAAGACCTTATGTGTTGCCCATGCAGCATGACCCCCCCCCCCCCCCCCCTCGGCCTAGTTTACTCCAGAGGAAAGATAAGGCCAATACATCTGGGACAAGATAAGCCACAGAAGTTGCCGGATCAGGAAAGCGTTATTCTAACTGTCTGCCTATCTGAGCTTCGATCCGTGACCAGTTGTCGATCAAGGCTTAGGGCCTGGTCTGCCCCTCCATGACATTTAATCTGTAAGTTGCGCATTTCCTCGCAGAAGTCTTGTACACTCCCATGTCTGCTCCTCCGTCCGAAGTCGTTGTCACAATGTGGTGTCTCGGGTTTGGTGAGCGACGCCCAACAATAGGCTCTAACATAAAGCAAATTCAAATAGAAGTCAATAAGTAAGTCACAAATGGCTGTAGAAAAATAACTAAATATGATAACAACTTGAAACAAGTTTAATTTTTATACATACAATGTCCCTTTATTTCTCAACATAATCTCCATCAACATTGATGCACTTATCCCATCGTTTTATCCGTCCTCCCAAAACGGCTGCATAGAACTGCATGCTCTGTTTTCTAAACCAAGTTTTCACTTCACATTCAACTTCAGCGTCATTCGCGAAATGTCTCCCGCCAAGGTGGGTTTTCAGTGGACCAAAAAGGTGGAAATCGCTAGGGGCTAAGTCGGGGCTGTAAGGTGGATGTTCCAGAACTTCCCACCTTAGCTGGTTAATTTTCTCCTGAGTTAATCGAGCCATATGTAGTCTGGCATTGTCATGAAGAAGCAACACTCCTCTAGTCAGCAGTCCCGGACGTTTTCTTCGAATTGCATCATGAAGCATCGATAGAACTTCACAGTACGATTCAGAATTTACATTGTCACCTTTCATCTTGAAATTGGTTAAAAGCACTCCTTTACAATCCCAGAACACTGTCAGCATAACCTTCCCTGCTAATGGCGTAACCTTGAATTTTTGGACACAAGGCGAAGAAGGATATTTTCTACCTAGCTATGCACCGCTTTACGGGACAAACATTTGTCAGCATAAACAGGAAGCATTTCCTTATGAATGTCCTTTGCAGGCAGTCCTTTTGCCCCAAAAACGCACAACAGCGCGTGTCTCTTTGGTTGTACTCTCCGTAAGTACATTTTGTTTATGCGCTGCGCATGCGCATGAGACACCCAGCGCCACCTGACGAACGTAAATATAAAGTTCGATGTTGCTATCACCTAATGACACCTGTAGAAAACACCAACTACATTTACCTGCCATCCCACAGAATTGCATGGCTTACTTATTGACTCACCCTCGTAGTACAGTCTACTCTCATACGGTAGCTCAGTGACATTTACTATACCACATAATACTATGATTCAATTATGTGAAATGAAAATAAACAAACATAATGAAATGTAATATAGGGCATGTAACTCAGCAGATCAAAGTAATAAAAAGGGGAATTCAACCGGAAACCATGATATATAACAGGCAGAGGAAAGAGGTTGCATAGAGATGAAAGGATATTGTTACACTTGAGAACGAGAGAGGCATAAACACGATCCAGTGAAAGATGGAAGTGATAATGAAAGGAGTGGAGTCGTCGTTTATGACGTGAGATAAAGCGCGATGAAACAGAAGCGGAAATTTGAAGCATATAAATAAGAGAGAAAACATAATTAATAGAAAGAATGTGAACCTTGGAGAAGTTCATAACTGATATATCCATTACATGTCAGTTTTTAACAGTGTCAACGAGTAATGATGCAGTCGAGATCGCTGAATGATATTGTGCATATACATATCTGATTATAATATCAGATGGAAGATGCACACCATAGATTAAGAGCAGAATAGCGCAAGTAAAAGCTGCTTTTCAGAAAATGAAGATTATCTTATGCAACAAGTCACCATTATTGCATGTAAGAAAGAGAGTACTGAAGTGCTACATACCCCGTAATGTAAACGAACAAATTAGGACGAACTTGGAAGCAACAGATATATATATATATATATATATATATATATATATATATATATATATATATATATATATATATATATATATATATATATATATATACATATATAAAACAGAGTGTATGTGGCTTTGTGTGTTTGTGGGGATTTATGTATTGGATGCGTTCGATAACGGTACATCCGATTGAGATGAAATTTTCTACACGTCTTCCTTTCATTCCTGTGCAACCGACTATAATAGTTTCTTAGTGTAAAATCTTTGACTTATTTAATAACAGTAACTTTTCCATTTTCATTATATATATATATATATATATATATATATATATATATATATATATATATATATATATATATATATATATATATATATATATATATATATATATACTAGCTGACCCGGCCCGGCTTCGCCCAGGCCCTGGAGGGGATCTATCTATCTATCAGTCTGTCTGTCTGCTTGTTTGTCTGTCTGTCTGTCTGTCTGGCTGACCCGGCCCGGCTTCACCCAGTCCCTGGTGGGGAGCATCTGATTTAATTAATATAAGTAGTCATATAAGCTCTCCCGTTCCCGACTATCTGTCTGTCTGTCTGTCTGACCCGGCTTCACCCAGTCCCTGGTGGGGAGCATCTCATTTAATTCATATACGTAGCCATATAAGCTCTCCCGTTCCCGACTGTCTGTTTATCTGTCTGTCTGTCTGACCCGGCCCGGCTTCACCCAGTCCCTGGTGGGGAGCATGTCATTTAATTCATTCATATAAGTAGTCAAATAAGCTTCCGTTTCCGACTATCTGTCTGTCTGTCTATCTATCTGACCCGGCGTGGTTTCGCCTGTAAACAGTAACTTAAAAGAATGTCCTTCCACACACCATTCATTATTTTTAATGAAAACTGTTTTTATTCACCGACATGACACTTGATAAGTTTTGTAAGCAGAAATAGATGGGTTACAATGTTATGCATTATGCATTATTTTTATGCAAACTTTGAAAATGCCTTAAAGATTATATCATTATTTATTATAACTCATATGCCTAAAAATAACTATAGACAAAGAGTTTAATAATAGTGCAAGTAAGTCCAACAATATGACTATAAAGTATATAGAAATGTTATTAAAAGTTATGCCCCTTGAAAATAACTTTTCTAGAGTGAAGTCCCCCTGCTATATAGACATTATATAATGAAAATGGAAAAGTAACTGTTATTAAATAAGTAGAAGATTTTACACTAAGAAACTATTATAGTCGGTTGCACAGGAATGAAAGGAAGACGTGTAGAAAATTTCATCTCAATCGGATGTACCGTTATCGAACGCATCCAATACATAAATCCCCACAAACACACAAAGCCACATACACTCTGTTTTATATATATATATATATATATATATATATATATATATATATATATATATATATATATATATATATATATATATATATATATATGGGGGATGAGTGGTCTCGAGGTATGGTGTCCGCCTCGAATGCTGGAGGTCCCGGGTTCAACCCCCGCGAGGACCGTGATTTTTTCACGTGGACTTCTAGTAATAAAATTTCCCCTGGTCTCTGGGTAATGAGATTGGACACCCGTGTGTGTTGTTGCGCACGTAAAACATCCATTGGCAGTTGGAAATGGAAAAAGAGTAGCCTAACGGCGCTGCCCGGGCAAAATTTCTAGTTAAAAATCTACCCAAAGTATTTCAGGATTCTCGCCGGTGATACGGAGTTCATGCACTGAGCTGAGTTTCTCCGGACTCAGGCTTGAGTTAGGAGTAGAACGGAGCACTTATGGGTTACACCCGTGTGCCATGATGTTGATCCGTCGACTAAACTAAACTAATATACATATATGATTGTAATAGTGTAATAGTGAGTATTTCGATAATGGAAAATCCCAATCCCTATTTCCTCGTGGCAAAGAACGGGAAGCACCAGCATTGTGGCAAACGCAGCTCTAGGGACCGGACCGAGTATCCCACAGGGATAAGTAGACACCGCTAGGATGCGTTTTGCTGTTAGCGAGAGTATTACAGATAAGGGTACTCACTTATTCTGGCAACTTAAAAGGCTGCTCAGGCCTTGGACGTTAGTTCACAGTATCGATGATGTGGACAGCAAGGAAAGACTAGCATATATGTACCCTAAGACACTCAGAATGGAAGCGTAAAAAGAATCTCAAAGGTCTGATGGTGAGCTCCACAGGTCAGACAGGCCATTATCGAGAACTGGGGAAGTGACCAGTGGCGTAGCCAGCATAGGTCTTCGACCAACAACTTCAAGCTCCCCTATCTTTATCTATCCCACGCAGGTCTGTCCGCGCCCTTCCCATATTGTTCATTACTGTTTCTACTTCGTTTTTATCATTAGTGTGGGTATAATTATCCAAAATGATGCTAGATCTTGGTGTAAACAGAACGAGTCGATGCAAGTAGGCCGTGTGTTAGCGTCACTAATATATTCTCATGGCAGTCATAATTGTGCAAGAGAAGGTCAACCAGAGAGACGAATGGAGATGCAGTGTATCTGCAGCAAAGAACCTCAATGGCTCGGAACGCTGAAGAAGAAGAAGAAGAAGTCATAATTGTGTTGTTAAAATTGAATGGTTGTAAAATTTGTGTTTCAGATAGTTCTAGCACTTGAAACATGGCGTTTCCCGGGAAGGTTAACCCGGTCAACAAATGCCCGCAGAAGTCGGATGTGTCGGCCTAACGGCGCAAGAACGCAGCTCTGCTGTAAACAGGCACAACGCAGTCACATCCGAAAAAAAAAATCCGGATGAATGCAGAAGAAGAAGAAGAAGCAGAAACATGGCGTTTTAACATTTGGAGGTGATGGTTATATCATCATCATCATCATCATCATCTTCACCATCATCATCATCATCATCATCATCATCATCATCATCATCATCATCATCATCATCATCATCATCATCATCATCATCATCATCATCATCATCATCATACATCATCATCATCCATCATCATCATCATCATCATCATCATCATCATCAAGTGCCCTGCCAGCTTCCGTAGGCATTCATGGATCTTCACAGATCTCGGTCTTTGGTGTTCTGGATCAGCTCTCCTGATGATATCCCTCCATGCCACCGTTTCAATCCACCCAGCATCATTTCTCTTGGTCTGCCTCTGCCACTTTTCCCCTCGATCTTTCCAGGTTGTTTTGACGTATTTGTTGTCATCCAGCAGTGTTTCCAGGAATCGTTGCCACAAGTGCAACCATATAAGGACAGGAGCAAGCCAGTGATACAAAAGTACGACAGGAGAAATATTTGAAACTAACTTTGTTTCGAATTCAGCCCAGTGATTGATTAAGTCCCCGACCAAAAAAGTTGTAGCTTAACCTTGCAAGGCGCGAGTCCCTTCACTTGCCATGTAATATTCAAGTTAAGCGGGTCCTTCCCTGATTTAGGGGAAGTATTTGTGTCGCCCAATTTCCGCTCTGCGCCTTGGGTAGGCATATAAATGTCTTATAGTATATGGTATGGAAGCGCTATATTACAAAACGTATCATTGTTGATGTGGATTGTGAAACTGAGATTAACGTTACATTGAAAGGTTGGCTTGAGTTTCGCAATCTGCAGGACCGACATGGTTGTCCAACCAGTTCTCCTAACGCTTGCAATCTCAATCTACTATGAGTAAACGTTCTTATATGCTTTGTGAATATATCTTACTATCAATGCATATAAACTGCAAATTGTCTGTGTATTGTAACGTGTTCTCTCTAAGTGCATAGCTTGAACCTCTTCGCGATGCTGCAGAAAGATTACTAACTGCGTATAACTGGAACAGTCTTTTCAGGGTGAGGAAATGTTCTTGCTAGGCTGTAGCTTGATTTCTCGTGCACTTGGGAGTTAATCCTTTTGTTTACATCGGTGTAGATACACAGACGTATGATCTTTTTTCATAAATGATATTCTAAGGATGAAGGAAATGTCAGTTATAAGCTCAAGTGAAAGGAAAACGCACCATATATATTCAAATGTCTTGCAGGACTTGAAATTTCCGTCCGCATTGCACCATTGTTGTCGGTGCATGGGCATATATTTTATGTTCAGGAATTTGCCAACAATGTTCACAATGCTTTCCATACTGCAGACGTTATTCCCGAAGTCAGGGCACTTCTTATGCTCGCAGCACTTGGTGGGTTGTAGAACAGCGTTCATTAAAAAGACCATCTGTTCTTGTGTTAAGGTTAGATGAGTGGGAGGAATATCCCGTGAATGGTCCCTGCATTACTATTATATGAAAGATTCACATGTTTTCTCTATTATGAGTGTTTCATATATTCTGTTCATGATTGTTACTTTCACTGCTGTTGAAGACATTCTAATTTTACCCCAGTGGGGATAGGACATGATGCTGCTGCTGCTGATGATGATGATGATGATGATGATGATGATGATGATGATGATGATGATGATGATGATGATGATGAAATAAGCCCCTGTGTACGCCTGTACAACAAAAAGAGAATGGTGACTGGTCCGGTCGTTACCTTTTGCCATTGGTCAGTTGATACTTACCTAATGCTGTTTGCTGCTATGGAAAGGAAACGATGAATTCTTGACATGAGGCCTATGTCTCAGATATCCTTGTCATGTTATGACAGCTGTACTGTCAAGATGTTTGAGTGGTTAGGATGTCCCTAACTCCCCAGGAAGTCCTATTATCAGTCTCGAAAAGATGCATTCATTGAGTGGATACCACACTCACTTTCGGAGTTGTACTAAACTCCACAATCAGAGAAGAGGGATGGGAAAATGGAAACAATGTTATCACAACATGGGGTTTGTTATTAATGTATCTGGATTGTGTTCTTTTATCATTTTGTAGACGTTGGAGAGGCAGGTGGTAGTTTGGTCGTTTATTACAGAACAGGAAACTGGGTTATCAGCCTGTTTCAGATTTGTACTTGATGGAGTTTGGAGAATGCATTTGTTTACAGCCGCACGCACTGGATACTTATGTTTACAGCCGCACGCACTGGATACTTATGTCAGCGCCTGGGTATTCGAATGGATTATAACTGCGTTGAAATGTTAATTCCTTATATCGGGGAGCTTCCGGACGGCGTTATCATTTTAATGTCTTCAAAGGGACGAGGATTTGCCTTTTCTGTATGGATACAAAGTGATAACCTCATTAGGAAACCACTGCTGGATTTCACATTCAACTGATCTATACAAGAGGCTGATGGATAGTATAGGATTCACCAGCATTGAACAGTATGGATTCTCCGACTGCTTTGCAGACTCCCAGCTATGTTTGTAGAATAACATCCATCATATCCCAGATATGTGCAGGCAGGCATTATACCCACTCCAGGTCATTCCAGTCGTGTATTCAGCTGGAGAAAGTTACATCCTCCACCCTCCAGATATGAGCTGGAAAGTTATGCCAAGTTCAGGTTATCACAGTCAAGAGTCCACGTGGACAATGTCATATCCGTCACTCTCCAGATATGGGCTGGAAAGTTTATGTCCAATTCAAATTATCTCAGTTCGGAAAAACTATGGAGAATGCGATGTCCTTCACCTTCCAAAGATGCACTGGAAGTACTGTGCCTAATCCTGATTACACCAATCATGTGGGCAGCTGGAAACGTATGTGCCATGTCTACATCAATCTGCTACACCCCGCCGGAATGTCTCTGGCCTTGCTCCTTGGCAGCTGTGACTTAGTGGCTTATATTCAGGGTGGAGATTATCCCTTCATGCTTTTTAGCCGGGTAGATATATATTATTCTGTTGAATTACCAGTTTGTGTGAAATTCCATTTTCCCCGGATAAGAGGGAATATGTGCCAGCTGTAGATGGATGATACCAATTAGTATTGGGGCCAGACTTCTTTTTGTGAATTCAGGAAAGAGGATTTATCAGCAGCCACATAGGACAGTTTTAGAGACTATTTTATTAGATAGATTTTCTTTATCCATGTCTTTTTTTTTCCGGTTTCAAGATGGCGACGTACGGTCGGGTTGTTTTGTGATCGTTAACTTTTTCGCGTAGGAGATGGATTTATTCATCTCTTGCGTGTAATTTGTGTGCCAGGATGTAAAACCAGGAGTTTCTACTCAAGATCTGCGCGGATGCTACGGAGTTTCGTGCATCGAGCTAAGCGGTCCTTGAGTGAATTTTTCGCAGCGTGTGTGGTTTTTGTTGTTTACGGTTTTTCAACATGGCGGAACAATGTGTGTTCTCCGAGCGGTCAGCAGTCAACCTAACGAGGCGGCGTGGACGCCGGGCAGGCAGAAAGCGACAAGGTAAGCGTGGTGGTTTAAGACGTTTTAGGCTCAAGTGTCACCGTCTAGGACTCAGGAATATCCGTATTCTGTATTGGAACTGCGCCAGTGTAAAACAACGGGGCTCTATTTTAGAAACCCTGGTTTACAGGAACGACATTGTAGCGCTCCAGGAGACGAGACTGGGCGATCAGCTACTCCGAATTGCCGGCTTCAAATGTTTCTACAACAGACGACATCTGGGAATGGCGATTCTCGTTCGTGACAGCATGGTGGCGTCAGAGCTAGACATGTTCAGTTGAGACAGTGACGATATACAAATACAGGCGTTGAGAGTTCAATCCAGTATACCATTCGTGTTGGTTAATGTTTATGCCCGCAACTCGAGTATGGATTCCCAGAAGTAGCAGTGCTTAAGTGACATATTAGGTCACGAGAGAAATGTTATTTTATGTGGCGATTTCAACGCTAAAGGCAGATCATGGGGAAACATTTCCTCCAACACACAAGGGAAGGAGCTCGAGACTGCACTTGAAACCATTGACCTGGTTTATATCAACAGTGGCTGTGTCACCAGGACAGCAAGCCGTCCAGGCGATGAGGACAATGCTATTGTTCTGGCGCTAGTTTCACCTTCACTCACTACAGTGTGTAGATGGGGTGTCCTAGGACACCACGGCAGCGACCAACACCCTTGCAGCATATTGGTGGAGAAAGGCAGAACCAGGCAGCACAAGCCGAAGTTAAAGACTTTCCAGTATGACAGTACAGGGCAAGATGTGGTGAGTAAAAGAAGACGTGACAGAAAGCTTCAGGGCACGAAAAAAAGCTGGGAGCAGCCACCTTGGTGGAATGTCGAAGTGGAGAAGGCTTGGGTGGATAAGCGGAGTGTTGTAAGGAGATGGCAAAATGCCAAGAAGAACAGTACTGGTCATCCTAGTCCCTGCATGAACTTAGAAAGAGAGATGCACACAAAAGTAAGCTATTTAAAAAAACTTCAAGGTGGTTAAAAGCGAAAAATGGGCAGAGGTGTGTCAAAGAGTAAGTACAGACAAGTCACTGAAATTGTTCTGGCGACTACATAAAAGCATGAGTGGTGTAGTCAAGAATAAGAGCATTTCTGACTTCCAAGGTGCTGATCTCATCTGGCAGAGGACTGACGTGGACAAGGGCAAAGCCCTCTTTGAACGCTATCTAGAGCAGAGCAACCAGTCAGACATGGGAGGCCGAAATCTGGCCAAGGAGGTCACCTAAGACAGGTGCAAGGCCCAGAACACTTCTGATGAAGACACAGTGACAGTGAAAGAAATCAAGGCTGTGCTTCGACGATCAAAAAACAGCGCTCCAGGGCCTGATGGCATAAGATACGACGACATCAATAGGTGTACCGACAACGAGCTAGAGAAACTAGCAGACATGTACAACAACAGTATAGGGAGTGCTAGCATCAAGGAGGAATGGTTACACAGCTATCTGATTCCCTTGTCGAAGCCTGACAAACACCACACAAAAATTCAGGGATATCGAATTATAACCATGCAGAATACAATAGGCAAGCTGCTGGAGAAGGTAATTGCCAGGAAAATATCAAGCCAGCTAGAGAGGCAAGGTGTCTTCCTACCTACCCTGGGTGGGTACGGTCCAAAAAGAGAAACCTGGACCAATGCAGCAGTTTTTGTCCATGATGTCTATGAAGGTTTCCACACTCAGGCATTGAAACCTTTGCTGCAGCGATTGATCTTGAGGACGCGTACAACAGAGTACCATTGGATTTTTTAATGCTTTAGCTTCTTGAACTCAAAGTAATTCCATTCCTCCTTAGTTGGATCGCTGCATCCCTCTTCCAACGGAAAGTAGTTTTTAGATGTGGCATTTGGACTTCGGAACCAACAACAATATATCCTGGCCTACCACAGGGATCACCATTATCTCCGATACTGTTTAACGCCTACACAGTGAGAATCACCAGTGAGCAGATCACTGGACCTGGCAGGACATTGTCATATGCCGATGATGTTTTAGTGTTTTAGGGTAAGGATAGAGAGCAGATTGCTGTGGAACTACAAACCGATCTCAATCGCATAAGTACTTGGTGTGATGAAGCTGGGGCAATGGTCAACCCAACAAAGGCAACAGTGACTTGGTTCTCGTTGAATAATCATATTGTCAACACTCCAACACCAACTGTAAAGCTGTGTTCAGAGACGGTGGAAATAACGCAGGCAATGAATTACCTGGGGATACGGTTTGATCGAAGCCTTGCTTATAATGAGCACATAGACCAGGTGATAAAGGGGTTTGGCTGAGATGCGGGTGATGGCGGCAGCAAACTGTGAGCAGCGTCATCTATGTCTTCTGTACGAGGGGCTGGTCATGCCTGTTTTTGAGTATGCAATGGCAATCCTGACTCTCAGCCGTAAGCAGATAGAAAGGATGGAAAGGATACAGAATGAAGCTACGCGCATTATTCTTGGATGTACAAGAGATACAGCATGCAGGGCGATGCGCTACCTTCTTGATTTTCCAACCATTGAAGAGAGAATACAAGTTTTCAGAGCACGCGCCTACCTCAGAGTTAACGCAAACACACAACATCCACTGCATAATGGAATTATGAAGGTCAAGGGCAGCAGGTTAAAAAGAGGAAGGTCGTGGATGGGTCAAACCGAAGACATTCTTCAACAGGTGTGTTCACTTGAGGACTTAGAACCTGGCGAGGAGTGGGTACAAGTGCCAACAGATTTCTGCACATCCTTTTCAGTTTGCATCCAACTAGATGGAAAATGCAGACAAGAAAATCCGGCTGCTGTGGAGGCTGAAGTACAAGTGTTGATTTTCGAGAATTCGCTAGACGGTGATGTTGTCATCTACACATATGGGTCGGTCGTCCGACATGTGAGAAGCTCATGGGCCTTTACGACTCGGGCCGGTGGGAGAATTGTGAAGGAGGACTCTGGTGCTTTCACTGAAACCACAAGTAGCCTGACTATGGAAGTCATGGCAGTAAGTAAAGCAATAACATGGCTCAAGACACAGACATTCACTGGGGCATGTTTCCTTAGCGATTTAATGAACATGATCAAGAGGATAGAGGAGGGGTCGATCCGAAGAGAATGGTTGCTGCCTCTGAAGCGGTCTCGGCTGGCAAAGATTAGTTTCATCTTCGTGCCAGGGCATGCGGGTGTACAAGGAAATGAGCGGGCTGACAAGCTCGCAGGTGAGGCTACGTTGGAGGGCGGACAGATTATGGTCGTCACTAGGAAGAACGAAATACCACAATGTAATATACAAGTAAATGAGCATATTCTTAAGCAAGTTAATCGGTACAGTTATCTTGGAATAGTAATAACATCTGATGGGAGATGCCTTGAAGAGATTAGAACAAGAATCGCCATGGCAAAAGTAGCCTTTAGCAAGATGAAAAACATACTGACCAATAAAAAGATGTCAAATGAAACGAGAAAAAGAATGTTGAGATGCTACATAGAACCTGAACTCTTATATGGATGTGAAGCTTGGACAATGAGCAGTCAGGCTGAAAAACATCTGATGGCTGTAGAAATGTGGTTTCTGAGGAAAATGCAAAGAATACCATGGACAGACAGAAAGACCAATGAACAAGTTCTTCAAGAAACAAATGAAGATCGTAAACTGATTAGAGACATTAGACGTAGACAGTCACAATTTTTTGGGCATGTTATGAGAAGAAATGATCTGGAGAACTTGGTGACAACTGGTAAGATCGAGGGGAACAGACCAAGGGGAAGACCTAGAAGCAAGTACCTGGATGGCTTGGCCTTGTGGCATGGTCGAGACAGAAACACGGAGCTGATCCACGACTCTGGTGATCGAGTGAGATGGCAGAACATGACCGCCCACGCTTACCGGCATGGCACATGATGGATGGATGGATGGATAAACAAAATGTTCATGAATCCAGTGAGAATGCGAGGTAAACAGGAAGACTACAAGCCAGCTGTTTGGTTGGATTGTTTCTCAGTTCGGACACAGATTTTAATATCGCACGCCGTCATAAGAACCTTCTGTGTGTGTGTGTGTGAAGTGTTAGGTCTATTGTAGGTCTGAATGTACGAAGGGATAGGTGGCCAGTGCTTCCCTCCCGCAGCAGACGACGAGATCTGGCATAGAACACTGGTCAAACCCAGCTCATGCCATTATCAAAGTAACGTCCTAACAGTTACACCTTGTCATTCGACCCATATGTGCTTTCACTAAATGCAACACAATAATCCACTTACACGCGAATAGACCTCGAGGACATTTGCCAGACGACTGTAAACAAGACTGGAGAATTTATTGGCAAAATTAGGATGATTTCCAACGTATAATTGTCATCTAGTTTAGATTTTCTGCTTCATCGTTCACACCCAGACCTCCAAGTTAACGTCTCTAATAAAATCAGTAGGAAGTGTCAAGTTTATGATACTCCTGATTTTAAAATTAGTGCATCGAGGGAATATGTTTGTTGCTACTTGTCTTGCTAACTGTACGCATATTATCATCATTGTGTATATTATTTATTTGTTGCCATCTCCATTGTACCCAAGTTTTACACTCAGCAGGCAACATGCTCATTTGTTTGCTCGGAATATTATTTAGTCCGAAATAACTGGTCCCACATTTGTCCTCTCAGTGTTCAGTGTCTATTCTCTTAAGAAACCAGCCAGAGTAAGTCTTAACCCCATGGAGGTCTGCTAGCATTATTACAATATTGTTGTGACATATAAAGCCATAACTCACTGTTATATTTTCTCTGTGATAACATTACAGTTTACGATAAACATGGAAGATTTATAAACAATGTCTCCTAGCTTTGAACTCAAGCATAGTCTATACACCTGCTGCTATTTCTACATGTGCATTATGGAGTGGGCGCATGATTGTGAGAGTTTGTGTAAATGATGTAAGTTTGTATGCTGATATATATATATATCATATATATGATATGGGGGGATCTGAGCACCTATGGACATGTCCGGAGTGCAACGAAGATACCCCAATTGATAACTGCTATATATATATATATATATATATATATATATATATATATATATATATATATATATATATATATATATATATATATATATATATATATATCATCATCAAGTGCCATGCCGGCTGGCGTAGGCGTTCATGGCTCTCCACAGATCTCGGTCTTTGGTTTTCTGGATCAACTCTGCTGCTGATATTCCTCCATGCTACCGTCTCAATCCATCCAGCATCACTTCTCTTGGACTACCTCTGCCTCTCTTCCCCTCGATCTTTCCAGTTGTTACGTTCTCCAATGCCTCTCTTCTCATCACATGACCGAAGAAAGCTGTTTGTCTCTGTCTTATTGTTGTATATAATGTTCTAGTTTCATTAGCCTGTTTCAGGCAGTCGTCGTTAGTTACTCTGGCAGTCCAAGGAATTCGCAACATTCGTCTTAGGAACCACATCTCTGTTGCTTCTAATTTCTTCTTAATCTGTTCATTTACATTCCAAGATTCACTGCCATACAGCAAAACTGGTTCTACATAGCATTTCAGCACTCTCTTTCTTACATTCACAGTGATAGTGACTTATTGCATAAGATACTCTTCATTTTCTGAAATGCGGATTTTGCCTGCCCTATTCTGCTCCTAATCTCTGTTGTACATCTTCCATCTGATGTTATAAATGCCCCTAGGTATCTAAAATTATCAACTTGGTTAAGGATTTTCCCTTCTATTTCTATGTCACATTTTGGTGTCACCATTTTCTTTGATATTACCATTGTTACTGTTTTCTTGATATTCAAGGAGAGTCCTTTCCTTGCACTCTCTGTTACTACAACGTCTAATAATTGTTGTAGGTCTGTTGAATTATCCGCCACCAATACTGTGTCATCTGCATAGCGTATATTATTTATATTATAACCTCCAACTAGTATTCCTGGCATCTCTTTGATCTCTCTCATTATTACTTCGCTATACAGGGAGAAAAGATCTGGTGACAAGACACACCCTTGTCGTACTCCTAGCATATATATATATATATATATATATATATATATATATATATATATATATATATATATATATATAGCATATATATATAGATAGATAGATAGATAGATAGAGAGAGACAGAGACGGAGACAGAGACAGAGACAGAGAGAGAGAAAGAGAGAGACACAGAGAGAGAGCGAGCGAGCGAGAGAGAGAGAGAGAGAGAGAGAGAGAGAGAAATGTGGATGTGTGTCTGTCTGTCTGCCTGCCTGTCTCATAACATGGTAATTTGCAATGCTTATGTTCACAACATTCTTTTGACAATGTTTTTTTAATGTGAATATAACGTGCACAATAGACTTATAATTGATATATGAAAGATGAATGATTGGGAGGGCTTAATGTAAGACGGACCTGCGTGCCCCATTTGTGACCCGCTGAAAATAAAGTTTGTTCGTTGCATCGTTTGTTCTAGTGCACTTGACTGATTTTGGCATGTGGGTTGGTTTTTCCTATTATCAGTGTCCCGCCATCTGGCGAACCAACTCCGATTTCAGAGGTACTTTTAATTTGCGTCATCAATTTAAGAGAAGTCAAAATTTTAGTCCAACTGACCGATGTAGGGACTGAACCTGCTACCACGGCATTAGCACACCGGATGTTTAAGATTTAATGTTCGTATCCATTCGACCATGCTGACTTCCTGATAGATCTTATTAAATAAATAACAAAGACGTACATTCTGGTATGATCAGCCAACGAATTAACAGACAGCAGAAAAGTGCTACTCCCGTGGAGTCATCTAGGCAATAATGGTGGCGAGCCAGTTATCGATGGCAATCACCCAATGCTGCAGGGGTCACATTGTTCTGATCTGTGGAGTCAAGACACAGAGGGATAGAATAAGAGCCACCGATCGGACACCCAATGCACTCTCAAAGTATAGCAGTGTAACGTTGTGGTATGTTAAAATTAAATGGGAGACGAATCCCCAAAATCCTAATAGCCAACTGTTACGAGAAAACATTAAATGGCTCGATAAGACTCCCTAGGGGTAAAGACAGATCATAAGGTAAGGTTTCCTAACAGAGGGCCAGTAGAGCACATGAAAGCTACGAACTTTAGAGAGGAGAACTCTCACTCTTGGTACACTGACAGTCCGTGTGGTTATCCTGCCACATTCTGCTCCATAGTGATGACGTCACTTGATAAATATTAGCAATGTGAACACACACAAAACTTAAACGCGAAGTAACAAGTTAATAAACAACTCTTTTTTCAATCTTAGAACATTATATTGGTTTAACATGAGGAAAGGGGCGTGTGTGTATGGTAGAGTGACATATTGAATTTACACAACTCAACATTAACACTCCAATAAAAGCACATAATAAGAGTACTAATTATCTATATTAGTAAGTAAAATGTTTCGGTGTCCGCATACAAGTTTAACTAATTTACATTTCTTTTAGAATTCACCACCGGAAATAATATGTCATGTTCATAAATAAGACTATAAAGTCCTTCAAAACATCACATTAATCAAAGTCCATTAGTCGTAAAATTATCTATGGAATTGTTCATGACCAAAAAATCCGGAGTTAAAAATGCCTATGTTGTTAATTCTAACCATCACCGAAATGTTCATGACTAACAACACCGGAGTTGAAAATGTCCATTTATCGATAGGAGTCCCTGAAGCGAGAATACTACGGTGGTCGGGACTCTGTGGGTGTTGGCTATATTAAGTTAGTGGATATTAGTAAACTACTTCCCTGATTTCACCATGCTAGGGTTGGTTCTGACATTGGATGGGTCAATGATGGTTAATGGAGTTTCACTCTTTCTACAGTAGAAAGCCAACCATCTTTTCCTGCTCTGAGGACTTTGACCCTCCTGATGACATTCTTCAAATTTCATGAATATACCCCAGCTTTAGCCAAAAAAAAGAAGACCATCATTCTATATAGAAACATGTGCCAACAATATAGCCATACTTAAAGAAAATAAGAGGGGGTGGGGACGGAAGAAAAAAAAGATAGAGAAAGAGAGAGAGATAACGAGAGAGAGAGAGAGAGAGAGAGAGAGAGAGAGAAAGAGAAAGAGAGAGAGAGAGAGAGAGCGAGAGAGAGAGAAGGAATTATAGGGGCAGGCTAGCCAGACCCGACTCGGTTGGTTATAATCCTCCAACATGTGGCAGTGACTCTTCTTCGCACATCATCCTCCGAAGTAAGCCCTCCTTTCGTATTTTGACAAAATATGTCTCCCTCACTTCTGCGCTGAATGGTGGATCATCCTCGTGTGCTTAAGGCTCTAGAACAAAGATTATCTGGTTGGCTAACAGCAAGTATGACACCATGTCAGAGTCCTGGCATTGCCTCTCTTCTCCAGGATAAATGGTTGCATAACATCATATCATATGTAGGTCACATATTTATATTTAAGAGAAAATCATTATTAATCACCCTGCCAAGGAGCTGATTATTGGCTCGTTTGTTCAGCCTCAATGACAGACTTTAGCAGGAACATTCATAGCATATAAAACACTGAACAACCTGATGTCCTTGACATTCTTCCATATTTATTGTTGACGATTATCACAGCGAATAACTTCAAACATTCCCGAATGGTGCGGGATGGCATGTGATAAGGATATAAAGTACATAATCAAGGTTCACAACTTAGATGCGAGACACTCGTATCCTTTGCACAGTTCTAACAACTACGCTAAGGTCACACTTACTGTCATCTGCCCTTGACGTCTGGCGTGTGGCATTGCTGAAAGCCATCAACTCGGTGCACTGTAAACAGGCTTTGAATGGTTATTCAATCAGCCGCACAACTGTATGAAACACTTTCGCTTCTGGCTGAAGCATCATTACCATACTGGAGTAATGCCGAATAATCTTGCTTGCTTGGCTTCAGCTCAGTTTCGCGTCCTTCTTCAACCGAGACCCTGGCCTGACTGACTGCCTCCAGCTGTCTCGCTTTCCCGTGGACTACCCAACTCTTGTCACGTGATACGCAACTTCCTTGAGTAGTTTCCCTTTGCCATTCATCATCATCATAAGTTCCGCACTAATTTTCCTTGACTTGTTCGTGCGTGTTAGTTCATAGTGTTCGCGTGAACTGCTCTCACTATGACAATTCCTCTTCTACGGTAAACCTAATCTTAGTACACCAGTTTACCGCTGTCTGCCTCATATCGGTACATGGCACACCCCGTACATTAATGCATACATAAAGAAACATGTTCTCCTTGTAATATATATAAATATATATATATATATATATATATATATATATATATATATATATATATATATATATATATATATATATATACCAAGAGATCATAAATGATAGTTCTGAAAAATATCATGTATAAAGAAATCATAAGGGATATCTTTTAAAAAAAATCATCCCTAAAGAGATTATAAGTGATAGTTCAGAACAAGAATCCCGATAACAGCTCTCCCAATCACCATGATCTACACATGAAGAATGTGTGCAAATGTGGAGAACATCCCTCAGGATGTGCATGAACTAAACAATGAAAGATATTCTCCGAGTCATAGAAAAATCACCTATATCACCCGATCATTTTTCCAGATCTATATCTCTACTTCTCCTATCACAAAGAAAGCTCTGCTATAAATTTTAGATCCGTTCTATTGTATCTATTAGTGTAAGTTTATTCACTATAATCTCCAACTTACCAATGTCTTCATGAAATAAAACTACAACATCTCCCGAATTGAACCACACACCCCTTCCTGACGAATCATTACGGCCAACTGCGCCCAAATACTGGAATGTTCTACAGACTTATATGAGCTCACCCCATCCACATAAATTATATTAATGTGAATCATTCTCCCCGCACCAATAGAATATGCGCTTTAGCTGAGCCATCTTCTGGCGCGACAAATGATGTCATTCGGGTGGGGGTAGGTGTCGATATTTACGGAAACGGAGAAGGGGTGGGGGTAATTTTACAGTTGCCCGCCCCGTCTCGAGCTAGTGTTGTTCTGGCGTGCTATTTCGTCAGCTCGAAGGTGGTGCCAGATGTTTACGTAACAGTGTGGGCGATTTTTATCTTATTCACTTTTCAAACTCCCAACACCGAGATGGGGCATGTATGTTATGTTTAACAAACACAGGCGTGGCCTGTTGTACCACTGTGAACAACTGAAAAGATTCGCCTTCTTTATTCAAATGTTGCTGGGGCCGAAAGACATCCTAAATGTCACAAACGTCTAAGAGGTCTTAAACAATAAGTCCCCATAACAAATCGTCGTAAGTAAGTCAATTATTCATATATCTGTAATGTACATATCTCAGCCAACACAGATTACACACTCTCAGCCAACACAGATTGAACACTATAAGCCAACACAGATTAAACACTCTAAGCCAACACAGGACACAAATTGAACACTCTAAGCCAACACTCAACACAAACTGAACACTCCAAGCCACCACACAACACAGATTGAATACTCTAAGACCACACACAACACAGATTTAACACTCTAAGACCACACACAACACAGATTGAACACTCAGCCAACAGATAACATAGAATTAACACTGTAAGACCACACACAACACAGATTGAACACTCAGCCAACAGATAACACAGAATGAACACTGTAAGACCACACACAACACAGATTGAACACTCAGCCAACAGATAACACAGAATGAACACTGTAAGACCACACACAACACAGATTGAACACTCAGCCAACAGATAACACAGAATGAACACTCAACCAACAACAACAACAACAACAACAACAAAACTTTATTTTCTAAGAGTTAAGAATTGGGCACGCAGGCCCGTCTTACATTCTGCCCTTCTATCACTCTCTTTCTTACATTATATCATTCACCCATCATTTAAGGCTAACTGAAAACGGCAACAATATAAAAGATATGCATTATAAAGGCATGGGAAAAATGAAAAATCAATACTACACGTCTCAGTAATAGTAATGACTGGTGTGGCGGCACTTGTTATGAGCTATGATGAATATACTTGCCTACCAAAAGGGGACTGGCTTGTTACACTAGGGTTTTACTATTATTATTATTATTATTATTATTATTATTATTATTATTATTATTATTATTATTATTATTATTATTATTATTATTATTATTATTATTATTATTTCTGAGCAGCTGTACTTAATCGGGATCTTAATCTGTCATGTAACGTCAAAATAACTGGGCTGCGATCCTTCATGTCAGCTGTGGTATTTAAGACTTACTAGTTCCGGGCCAACACACAACACAGAATGAACACTCAGCCAACACACAACACAGACTGAACACTTTAAGCAGCACGCTGTATAATAAGGAAGCAGTGGTGGCGCAGTGACTAACACGCGTGCCTGTAGACCCCGCAGTCATGTATTCGAATCCCCCTCGAACCAGGGATTTAAAACAAAATGTCTCAGGTAGATCCAAGCTAGCATGGGCACCAGGAAATGTTATGGAGAATAAAGGAAGCCACGGCAGTATTGGCGGCACCACCTGTCTAGTCCAGATTAACCTATACAGATATGCGACGAGCACCATATACCGAATACTCTCCAAGACATGGAAAGTTGATCTATTCTTACCCGTAGTTCATAATAGCCTGACAAAAATTTCCCCTGGTCTCTGGGCAGTGAAATCGGACGCCCGTGTGTATTGTTGCACACGTAAAACATCCCTTGGCAGTTGTAAATCGAAAAAAAAAATTAGCCCGGGCAAAATTTCCAGTTAAAAATGTACCCAAAGTATTTCAGGATCCTCGCCGTGCTTCGGAGATCGTGCACTGAGCTGAGTTTCTCCAAACTCAGGTTTGAGTTAGGAGAAGAACGGAGCACTTATGGGTTACACCCGTGTGCCGTGATGTTGATCCATCGACTAAACTAAACTAAACCAAACTAGCCCGACACTTTACTAGTGCTCCAGTAAGATGTCAATATCCAGCTAATGATGGCAGCGATGATGACGTGCGGGACTGGGGCAGACTTCAGAATCATCTAATCAAGAAGCAAGACGATTAGCCCAACTTCCACTCCAGACATCCTCCAGAACGTGGTCGTCAGCAGCTTGATTAATTAGCATGCAGTGACCACGGACTAATGAAAAATTGTGATGAATATGGAGTATGTGTTACAGAATAGAACACGACTGAGCAGCTGTACTGAATCGGGATCTTAATCTGTCATGTAACGTCAAAACAACTGGGCTGCGATCCTTCATGTCAGCTGTGGTATTTAAGACTTACTAGTTGTTACACTTAGTACTAGGATATTGCTTGTTTTAGTTAGTGAAAGTTCAGTAAAAGACCCTTGAGACGTTCCGGGTATATGACTCCCACATATTTGTATAGACGAATCAGCATTCGCCGGCTTCCTGGCCTAGAGGTTAGCGACTTTTCTCCGTAATCTCGTATACTTTCGTAAGTAACGTGACGACGGTGAGAATCAGCAGTGGTTCGAATCGCGTCGGTAACTTCGGCCGTTCAGAAAGCAATGGCAAACTACTGAGCGTAATCTTGCCAAGCAATCAACAATCAGCTGAAAGATGCTGATGTTGACAGCAATGTCCTGTAAAGGATATGCAAACTATTTTATAAATCAGCATTCAATGGGTGATTTTGATAATATCATACTGGCTACCTTTATTTTCCAGAACATTACCTGACACCCATTTTTACTTGCATGGACCAATTTTACTTTTCAAGACATTTCCTTATACCTATTGTTAGATCATAGCTTTCTGAACGATCGCCACATATACCATTTTGTTTTGGAAACAAGCGTATGGCGGTCCGCTGCCAAATCACCCCCCGCCGCTGTATTTCGAACGCGGTATGCTGGATTACGAAGTGCGCCGATAACCCATACATCACAGAGCCGGCACCCTGGACCTTAGGTCAATTTTAAAAACCAGCCTGAATGCGAATCCCAACCCATGAATATGGGGCCGGCAGACAAGTGCACTAGCCACAGCTCTACTGCGGCTTGCACTTTAGTATTTAATCTGCAACTAGGATGGTGTGGCCACTCAGAGGATGATAGGCTGTAAGAGACAACACCACAGCCGAGGGATAGCCTATCTAAGCACGTGGAGGTCTGACCACTCAGAGACTGATAGGTTTCAAAACGGCGTGGCTTCTGTGACAGACTGTTCACGGCCAGGTCAGCCATACTGAGCCACTCAGAGACTGATAGGCTGTAAGAGAAAACACCACAGCCGAGGGGTAGCCTGTCTAGTCACGTGGAGGTCAGCGTGGTCGAATGGATAAGAGAACTAACTCCTAAACTTCATGTACGCTGATGCTGAGATAGAGGGTTCAGCCCCTACACCGGTCAGCTGAACTAAATTGTTGACTACTTGCCCTTGGCTTGGGATGTAAATTACAAGTACCTCAGAAGTCGGAGTGGGTTCACCTGATGGCGAGGTACACTGCTACCTATTGCCAGTGTACCTCGCCATCACGTGAACCCACTCCGAAAGCTAATCCACACGGAACAAACACCAGTCCAGCCCACTACAAGTATATGAACTACGCTTCACATCAAAGCAAACGAACGCAAAAAAATAAAAAAAAATCTAGGTTGACACTGCGCTGGTTCACAAGAAATGGTAAAGATGATACATGAGAGAACTGGAGGTTTCCGAAACTCTCAACGTAATCCTATTCCTTAGCGCATTCAGGCCACAACACGTGATGCCATAATCACATGGCCGATCCATAGCAGGAAATTGCTTAGGGTTATTGGCTTGTTTTCACCAAAGCATGTGACTCGTGTCCACACTGACTAGAACCTTGCACGCCTCACACACACACGCGCGCGCACACACACTAATACACTCATTCACACACTCATACACACATATAACGAGAGAGAGAGAGAGAGAGAGAGAGAGAGAACGAGAGAGAGAGAGAGAGAGAGAGAGAGAGAGAGAGATAAGGGTGGGTAACTCAGTGCAAAGTCTAAGCTGGTTGATTGCCTTTATATATTGTTTTATTTTACATCTTAGACATGAAAAAGTCTTAGGAGTGATTAATGTTTCGTTTGAGTTCATTTCGTCGCAAAACGTAATATTTATGATCTCTTCTGATCTTCCCTTCTATTTTATGTTTTGAGAATCAAGAACAGAATAAGGCCGTTGGCGTGTTTTGCGGTCGTCCGTGTGTTACTGAGGCCCCATCAGGGAAACAACGAATATCAATACTCTATCCGAACCATACTTGCGTAAAAGCTGACTAACAAAGATTGACGTGAGACTGGCTACACCACCTTGTGGAAAATCTTTAGTTGCCAAAAGAAGAAGAAGGAGAAGAAGAAGAAGAAGAAGAAGAAGAAGAAGAAGAAGAAGAAGAAGAAGAAGAAGAAGAAGAAGAAGAAGAAGAAGAAGAAGAAGTGTCTTAATTTTCAAATGATGACACCCTTAAAATCGAGTGAGATCGTCGACAAATTGAGCGAATTATTTTTAATCTTAGAAAATTACAACAATAAACTCGTCCTGTAAAATTTGAGAAATGCTATTAATAGTAACGATTTTAGATAAAGTGCTTATTAATGTGTAGATCTGTTAATACGACAGCAGACACAACTGGCAAAACCCACACTTCAGAAGGCGCTTAAGATCTCGTAAGCCAAAACATACAGGGTAGAGTGGGACGACAAGTATCACAGGACTCCAGAAGCTGTCACGTGTATGTGCTTAGGTGATGAGGCTAAGGTTCTTGTCCAAGGCTTCGGGTTTCTGAAAGCAGACATTGCTATATAAGGACACTTGGTTCTATCTTGACTTCATTATCTGTGTCACAGAGCTGATAATCTATATTAATAAAAGTGGTGTAAATTGTGACGACAATCATCAACATGCGAAAAGTCGAGGATAAATACGGAAAGGGACATAAATATAACTATAAAATAAACGTGTGATAAATGAAGATAAGTAATACAACAACTTAACATTAACCACAATGAAAAACAAAAATTATCAACAGAAATGTGAGACTATAGACACACATTAGCCCAAGTGTTATAAACTAGTCCATGACAATAAATTACATTCACACACACACACATTAGCCCAAGTGTTATAAACTAGTCCATGACAATAAATTACATTCACACACACACATTAGCCCAAGTGTTATAAACTAGTCCATGACAATAAATTACATTCACACACACACATTAGCCCAAGTGTTATAAACTAGTCCATGACAATAAATTACATTCACACACACACATTAGCCCAAGTGTTATAAACTAGTCCATGACAATAAATTACATTCACACACACACATTAGCCCAAGTGTTATAAACTAGTCCATGACAATAAATTACATTCACACACACACATTAGCCCAAGTGTTATAAACTAGTCCATGACAATAAATTACATTCACACACACACATTAGCCCAAGTGTTATAAACTAGTCCATGACAATAAATTACATTCACACACACACATTAGCCCAAGTGTTATAAACTAGTCCATGACAATAAATTACATTCACACACACACATTAGCCCAAGTGTTATAAACTAGTCCATGACAATAAATTACATTCACACACACACATTAGCCCAAGTGTTATAAACTAGTCCATGACAATAAATTACATTCACACACACACATTAGCCCAAGTGTTATAAACTAGTCCATGACAATAAATTACATTCACACACACACATTAGCCCAAGTGTTATAAACTAGTCCATGACAATAAATTACATTCACACACACACATTAACCCAAGTGCTATAAACTAGTCCATGACAATAAATTACATTCACACACACACATTAGCCCAAGTGTTATAAACTAGTCCATGACAATAAATTACATTCACACACACACATTAGCCCAAGTGTTATAAACTAGTCCATGACAATAAATTACATTCACACACACACACATTAGCCCAAGTGTTATAAACTAGTCCATGACAATAAATTACATTCACACACACACATTAGCCCAAGTGTTATAAACTAGTCCATGACAATAAATTACATTCACACACACACACATTAGCCCAAGTGTTATAAACTAGTCCATGACAATAAATTACATTCACACACACACATTAGCCCAAGTGTTATAAACTAGTCCATGACAATAAATTACATTCACACACACACATTAGCCCAAGTGTTATAAACTAGTCCATGACAATAAATTACATTCACACACACACATACACACACACACACTCACACACGCACGCACGCGCGCACACACATACACACACGCACACACACACGCACACACACACAGAAAGAAAGAGAGACGAACGAACGAAGGAACGAACGAATGAACGAACTTTATTTTCTGAGGGTCTACAATGTGGCACACAAGCCCGTCTTACATTCCAACCTTCCAGTCACTCATTTTTCGTACACCAATAATCTATTTTGCATGTTACATTCATACTTACAGAGAGAGAGAGAGAGAGAGAGAGAGAGAGAGAGAGAGAGAGAGAGAGAGAGAGAGAGAGAGAGAAGAGAGAGAGAAAGAGAGAGAGAGAGGGAGGGAGATGGAGAGAGAGAGAGAGAGAGAGAGAGAGAGAGAGAGAGAGAGAGAGAGAGAGGGGTGGGGGTTACAGGATGAAAAAACCGAATCAGACAAAAATTACAACCTCATTAATGCCGAACAGGGCAAATAATTTATTACAATTCGTTTTCTTTAAAATGACTTCATTTGCTAAGCCGAGTGAGCGAATCCCACTGTGATCTGACAGAGATTGATAGCTAGATACACAGGTTACACATGACGGGAAATGTCGGCAGTGTCTGACCTATTTGTTTGCCACATGAGTGAACTACTTGAACTCTGATGCTCAGCCAGGTGCTCAAAGATAGGCCAGACAAAACATATATACCTCATTATTTTTCTGGCAACTCACAATATGGCGCTGGTTACTCCATTTGAAACCTAAATATAGCTCACATACTTTCTTTCTAACCTAGAATAATTTGTATGTCTCATGTGGATGTGGAAGTCTAGGGAAAACCATCATTTCTCCCAAGAGCAAATTTATGATTATGTCAGCATACCGCCAAATACGGGACCTCAGTAGCACATGTCGTGGCAACAGGAAAAAAAAAAGGATGAACAAATCGTCAACAAGCGGAACAAGGTTGGGGGAACACACTTATGTTGACCAGAAAAGCGATACCAAGAATAGGAGACAGTGGAGAAGTAAGATCAGATAACTTCAGCTCCAGACTTTGGACTGATCTTATCTCATCTCATCATGTTCCTCTTGTACCTTGCGGTGTCGAGGTGAAGTATAAACTTCGGGAGAGTGCCCGCTTATGGGTTTCATGTATCGATATTCCCATGGACTCTGTTATTCCCTGCGTCCATCGTTTGCATGGTCGGCCTCTTCCCCTGCTTCCCTCTGGTCTGTACATTATTGCTTGTTGTGGTATACTGTTAGTTGGTAACCTACTTGCATGGCCCAACCATTTGACTTGCTGCCTTCTAATAAAATCTAGCGCAGCTATAACTCCCACTTTAGTCCTGATTTCTTTATTTTTGGACTGAATGACATAATAATATGAATAGCGTCTCTAATTTGATACAAACACAGGAATCGTCATAATCAATGGTGTTTAACTAGAATAATTAACGTCAGCTGTGGAGGTCTGTTTTCCGTAGAGACATCTTCATGTTCATCATTGGACATGCGGGAGTTGAGAGAAATGTACAAGCTGATAAAGTTGTTGGCTCTTCATCCCCTGCATATCGTGCCAACGTTATTAATGCCCTTAGAGAAATGTTGAGAGCGGACTCCTATGAATCTACATCATTGTCCAGAACGAGAGACTCGGGTGTAAGAATGGTACGGCCAGCCACAAGAGGCACATCGGGAGAACGAGGGGCCTCGTCTTCCAACACAGATCTGGCACTATTAGCCGCCGGATGCTGATGCATATGTTGGGGGAGGGGGTGTGAAGAGGATCTTAGCACATATGAAATTGTCCCGAGTGCAGAGATGATACTTCAACAGATAACAGATATTAGAGTAACGTTAATTACAAAATACATGCCATTACAAGCACACAATCCGCTTTCTGAAAACTTGTGTGCAGATCGTTCTTTGTTGTAAGTGCGAGCAGACAATTCATAGTGAACTGGAAAAGAAACTCAGAAAATGCAGATGTGCTTTTTGAGAAAGATGTACGAGAATCCCCTGTACAGACAAGACATTGGTTCTCAACCGGTAGGGAATTCCCCCCCCCTCCCCCCTCCACACCCACACCTCCACCCCCATCCCGGGGGAATGTTTAGGTTTCCGGGGGGGGGGGGGGTGTGGATTAAGATTATTTCAAGTTAATATAAGACCCGATTACTCGATATTGTTTTCCCCTCCATACTTTACGGTTCTGTACTTCTCGCTCTTCTGAAATTCGTTTTCTGACATAAGTAGACCCACAAATCATGATGTATGTAGATGTCTAGACTTGTCCTAGTAAGTGTTATTATATTTCGCTTCAATTTTTAGATATACTGTGTAGGGGCGGTGGTGAATGTATAGGGAGGAAATATGAAATGGGGAGGATGAGGGGGGTGACATTCTGAACATATGGTAAAGGGGTGCATTGGCCAAAAAAGGTTGAGAACCACTGAGATAAGACAATGAAGGCCGCGATGATGACAGCTGCAAGTGCTTCTATATTGCTTATAAATACCTAAAGAAAAGTTACAAGAAATGCATTGGGCATATCAACCAACGAGATGCAATTGGCGCAATTGAGGTCTTTTGAAGACAATGCTGGGTTAAAAACCAAACAAGAAAGAAAAAAAAATGTACGTGGAAAGCTTTAATAATTGAACAAGAAATAAGAATCTGGCAATAACAACTCCACTAAACTATTGGGTGACTGGGATAATTTTAAAGACATAATGGTCAATGTTAAAGAAGCCGTCATTGTTTGGCAACAAAATCTAAACCATATTGTCGATAGGCAAAATGAGTAATACAACATTTTTGAAAGAGGCTAAGACACAAAGACTGATCACAAACACCAGAAAGAGGCAATTATCATTGTTTAGCCACATTACAAGAAGACACAAATTAGAAAGTGTGGCAGCTGGAAAGATTGTGGAAAGAAAGATATGAAAGACAACAAGAGAAAATTCTTGATTGACTTATGTCATGGCACGAAGTCAACACAATCTACTTTACAAGTTAATCATCTCCTTTGACCAAGGATTGGAGATATGGGCGGCGTGTACTGTCCTCTCGCCCATTAAGTTCTCCGTTATAATAAACTAAAGGTCCTTTTACACGTCCTGAGGTTGTAGGGTACATTGTGCCAGCTCCATCTATATAGCCCCATCAATACTCAATGGTGATGCCATCAATAACTCTACGATGGCTTGGCCACATGGCATGGACGAGAAAGGAACACTGAGCTGATCCACGACACTGGTGATCGAGTGAAATGGCGAGTCATGACCGCCCACGCTTTCCGGCATGGCACATGATTGATTGATTAATTTAAGCAAAATTTAGTAGATGCGGTTGTTGCACACAGTGAACAACTAGGGTTAGAACTGAATATTAAGAAGATGCAGATTATGGTCATCACTGGGAAGAAGGAAATACCACAATGTGATTGATATACGAGTAGATGGGCATAGTCTTAAACAAGTGAATCGATACTGTTATCTCGGCACAGTCATAACATCTGATGGGAGATGCCTTGAAGAGATTAGAACAAGAATTGCCATTGCGAAGGCAGCCTTTTGCAAGATGAAAAAACATACTGACCAATAAAAAGATATCAATTGAAACGAGAAAAAGAGTGTTGAGGTGCTACATAGAACCTATACTTTTGTATGGATGTGAAGCGTGGACAACAAGCAGTCAAGCTGAAAAACATCTGATGGCTGTGGAAGTGTGATTTCTTAGGAAAATGCAAAGAATACCATGGACAGACAGAAAAACCAATGAACAAGTTCTTCAAGAAACAAATGAAGATCGTAAACTGATTAGAGACATTAGATGTAGACAGTCAAAATGTTTTGGGCATGTTATGACAAGAAATGAATTGGAGAACTTGGTGACAACTGGCAAGATCGAAGGGAAGAGACCAAGGGGAAGACCGAGAAGTAAATACCTGGATGGCTTGGCCACATGGCATAGTTGAGACAGGAATACGGAGCTGATCCACGACTCTGATGATCGCGTGAGATGGCAGAACATGACCGCCCACGCTTACCGGCATGGCACATGATGGATGGATGGATTTTAGCCCCGGTCGACCCGGGCCTCGAAGGAGATTCGAACATATGCCAACCTCACAGACAGGCAAGCCTACTGGCCACAGTCGCTACCTCGGCTCCTACAATGTCTGCAATTTTTTTTTTAAATCTTTCCCGACAAATCGCTTCTTTGATAAATTTTCTCAACACCGAAACACATTTCATCTACGCATAACATCTTCTTGACATTTGTAAACCGTTTGTTTTTTGTTTTTCTGCTTGAGTACCATTTCCTGAATTATACATGTCTACTTCATCACAGCGAATTCTTTCTGTTGTGACACCTGCAATTTTCTAATCAATTCATTTCGTTGTTTATTTTGTCTTCCACTTTAACATCGGGTGCACTTTTGCTATTATAATAATTGGTGGTAACCGGATGCTCCTCTGTCACGCTCGCGTTATTCTCCCGGTGGATTGATTTTAATGTTCAATATTTTTTTTAATGTTTTGCAAGATTATATGATGAAAGAAATAACTGTTTGGGTCAGAAGGTTCTCACAGATGAACTGAAACAATTGGAACTAATGTAATGACTTTGACAAAAGGCTCTTGCAGAATAATTAAAACAGAAGGAACTAACATAACGACCGTTTTAAACAGATATAGCAGAATAACTGAAGCAGAATGAACTAACATAACAATTTTGACAGAAGGATCTCACGGAATAATTGAGGCAGAAAGAACTATCAAAATTCATGAGACAGAAAGAAGTCACAGAATAAGTGAGCGAGAAGTAATCCAATTGAGACACGGGGGACGAAGAGAATAATGAAACACAAGGAACTAACATGATAATGTTGACAGAAGGGGGCAATATAATAAGTGAGACAGAAACGAACTGACAAATGAGGTAAGACAGAAAGAAGTCATAGAATAAATGAACAATACGGGAGGCTTTCTGGGAATAATTGAAACAGACGGAACTAACATAATAACTTTGACAGAAGGAAAAAACACAATAACTGAAACAAAAGGAACTAACAGAGTAAGAGATAGGAGGTAACAGTAGTGGAGTTGTGTCGTGTCCTCCTTTAAAGTGTCGTCCCTGGAGTGAAGAGAGTCAACACCCACATTATAATATTTTTCTTCCTTTTTTCAATATCTTGGAGAATCCATCAGCTTCCGTCCAACACACTCCATCAGCCCGTGGACACCTTCCTATCACTCTCTCACTGTCGTACTATGCCCCCTCTCATACTTCCCCAACGCAACATACTCCACAACTCTTGCTTCTAAAAATTAATAAAGATTAATTTATTAAAAGAAAAGTGTAACGTATATGAGACGTGTATGCGAAGACAATATGTGTCGTGTATTATAACATAAATGTATGTGTCAGCCTTCAAAGTTCAGGATCATAGTGTACACATCATGGCAAGGATCACACGACATCATTCGAGTCAGTACGATAAACCTCACCGAAGTCGTATCCTTCTCTCCAGACATGTCCTCCTCCAGGAACTCTGATGACCATGAGATCTGAATCCCATGTAAATATATAATCCGTGGAAAAAACTGTTATTGTTCCTAACACAACTGTTCCTAACAGTTTATAGAAACTCCGGCTTCATAATTCCGGCGCGGTGAAAACAAACATGGAACACTGTCCTATGAACAAGACTTTTTGTCTCTTGATAAATGTTCACTAGTTCTCACTATTAAACAGTTATTGTCTATACTCCAATAGAGTCCTTTAGTTTTGTTCTAGTCATAAGTGAACTGAATATCCCTCACTACTGGTGTGTTAAAACTGGTATGACCTAAACTCATTCGGTATTTATCCGGTAGGATACCATTCAGCTCCACTGAGCAATGTTGATCATCTTCCTCTAGCATAATCTCTGTTGTAAAGTTGCTGGCCAATCTTCCGGCGCCAAACTTTATCCGGGATCGGATTTTTCCTTTGGTTTCAGGTTCTTCATTCCAACCAGAAGAACCTTAGGCAACACTGCAGTTAGATCAAATTACATCCACTCTTGCCATGACAGGCACGTGTAAAATTAAATCACTAATTCGCACACGGTAGACGTTTTCCCATCAGAACCACAGTGCCGAAGCACGTCTTCCACAATCCAAGGTTTGCGTTCAACTCCCCATCTCCAATCATGGTTTTTGCCCAAACCTCTAAAATTTGTCACGTGACATGGTTGTTGTCCTGCAGGTGTTATTTGGGCAATCATCCATTGTCAAGAATCGATTTTCCTTGCCTAGTCACTGTCAAAGTTGTCATCACTTGTTTTGACTCCCCCAACAAACTAACGAGTTACTGTATGATCCCAACAACAGTTTTCCCCAACAAGCTGCCAATCTTCTTGATGTTCCGGAAACTATAAATTGACAGATGTACTATTATCTTCCGTGCTGAGTACTTCCGCTCTCAATCCAACTTGTTTATGAACTGCCAAAGCGATGTATGATTCAGCGCACTCACTTTCCCTACACCTCTGCAACTGTTAATTTTGCTCGACATGTGATGGCCGACATCCGATTGCCACCATGATCCCACGGGTTCCATCTGTATTCAGATGTTGACAAACTGTCAAAGCGATGCCGGGACCCGTCTCCCTCACCACTGAGTGTTCTCGATCCGTCGACCAGATGTAAACACGTGCAGTTACATTTCCTGGATTAGTTGAAACAACCTTTGGCCTCGAACATCCGCTAATTCAGATAGCCCTTTATTCTCATCACTGGTTAAATCATGTTGGACCATTATGTGACATAGGCCCCCTCTTAAGAGAGTAGTCCATCTCACTCTTCTCCACCATGATTTTAATCTAGATGATTCATTCTTCTTCTTCAGGAGCTGGGTGTCTTGACAAGAAATCCACTCCAACATTTTCCTTCCCAGGAATGTACTCCACTGTGAAATTATAAGGTTGAAGTAACAACGACCACCGCATCAAACGGGCGTTGAGCTTCTGAGAAGTAGCCAGGAATATCAGGGGCTGATGATCCGACTGGACTCGAAACTTAACTCCATATAAATATGGCTGGAATTTTTGCACTGCCCATACAAGGGACAAGCACTCTCTCTCGACGGTTGAATAATTCCTCTCCGCCTGTAGTAATTTCTTGCTTGCGTATGCCACAGGTTTCAAAACCGAAGCATCATCTTTTCCTTCCTGTAACAAAGCGGCTCCAATTCCAATCGCACTCGCATCTGTTCTCAACACAAAGGGTTTGGAAAGGTCAGGGAGCTGTAATACAGGTTTGCTGACCAAGGCCTCCTTTAACTGACTATAGGCATTCTCACATTCTGGTGTCCAAATGATTTCGGTCAACGGAGCTCCCAGTTCAGTGAAATGTGGGATACATTTGTGATAGAACCCACACAACGAGAGAAAAGATCGCACATCCTTCTTCGTTTTTGGCCTTGGTGCATTTCTGATTTTCTCCAGGTTCTTCTCTTCTGGGACAATGTGTCCTGGAGTGATGGTGTGACCTAGAAATTCCAGAGTCTGGTAACCAATCATGCACTTGGTTGGACGAGCAGTAAGCTCTGCTTCCATGAGTCTATTAAACACTCTCTCCAAGGATTGTAAGTGGTCATCCAAGCTGTCACTGGAAATCAGAATATCATCCATGAAAAAAATGATGGACGGATCCTGTAACGGATCTAGTAAAGTCCTCATCATGCGTGTAAACACACTAGGTGCATTGCTGAGTCCAAAGGGCATGACCTTGAATTCGTAGTGTCCACTGGGTGTACTGAAAGCCAACAGTGGTCGAATCTCCGGTTTGACTGGTATCTGATAGTAACCCCGACTCAGATCCACCTTTGAAAAGTACCGAGCCTTATGGAGCCTAGCGAATAACTGAGTTGGATTCGGCAAAGGTTCCACCTGAAATTGTGTGTGACTGTTCAGAAGTCTGTAGTCTATACACAACCGGTGTTCTCCACTTGGTTTCCGTAACAAAACTACCCCTGCATTGTATGGGGATGTGGATGGTGCAATCACGTCATCCTCCAGCAGTTTCTGTATTTCCTCCTCCAGGGCCTTTTCTTTAGAGAATGGCACTGGGTAAACCTTTTGACGAACAGGTTCCTGCGTGGTCAAAGTAATCTCGAACTCCACCAACCTCGTTCGTCCTGGTTTATCAGTCAGTATCTCCTTATGAGACTTGAGAACCTGGGTTATCCTTTCCCTCTCCTGGGAGGTAAAATCAGGGTTCATGTCATAGTGTGGTCAAGACAGGTTAAGCACGTGATCGTATAGGACACCAAGCCTCCGCGTTGTTATAAACATACTTTATTGGCCGAATAGTTATACTACCGCACACATGATGGTAGACTCCCTGCCCGGTGTTGACATGTCCTTCTTAATCCCCCTAAGTGACGTGTGTGTTCTCCTAGATACACTTCTTCATTCGTGCACACACGTTCACTATGATTTTCCCCCTAGTCAAGGAATGCGCATCATTCCTTAACTCTTTACTCCTAACCTAGTTCCCTCACTGTTACATTGCCTCCCCTTCTTAAAAGAGAATTTTTCCTTGAAAAAATCTCAACCCCCACTTTTAATTATTTAACTTTACATCTCTATCCTACAATAACAACAATTCCATTTATTTCCTAACTCAATTCTCCTATCTCCTCATAGCCAATTGCTAACCAGAGACAATAATATCGAAACTCTCTACAAAACTCGTTATAAAGTTCTCTAGAAAACTCTCTACAAAACTCTCCATAAAATTCCCCACAATACAAAAGTCTCCATAAGCGAACCGCTTTTACTTTAAAAATGTCCATCCAAATTATGATTGACAAAACTGAAGATATTCCCTTATCCTTTATTTCCCCCTTATTCACTTTCTCACACTCTCAGGATTCTAGGATAGACAGAAAAAATATAGTTAGATTAGATTTGGGTTGGTGCGCACCAAAAAAAAATAAGAAAGAAAAAGTAAGGAAAAAGTAAGAAGTAATCACCTTTCTCTTCCCATACATTCTCAAAACTTTATCAAAAAATAAAGTTTCCAAATTTATCTTCAGTTTCCGTCAATAATAATTGTTATTATCAAAAAAAATATGTTAATCCAAAACTGCCAGCCTTTGTACTATTCAGGTCATCAATTTCCCGTTTACCATTCCTTCAACAAAAAAAACCTCCTAACTATTATTATACTGTTAAGTACAGTCTTCTTCTTCCAATATCCAGTTATTTAAATGCCAAAACTCAACCTGGCATTCCCCCCATATTCTCCCATTAAACGCTGTTCAACCCAGCTCCTATTATAAACCTTGTATATACATTGCATACCCCACATGTAATAACAACATACCCCTCCATTACTACATATTGAGTCACTTCACTAACCACCACTTTAATTCATCTTCTAACTGAACTTCAAGTAATAATCATTTTAAACACACTCAATAAAACCAAAACATTGTAAAAATAACCATCTAAGTTAACTTATTTTTCACATTTCATAAAACACAATTGCAGTCCCAACAATTGAGCAAACCATATTAATCCCCTCATCATATTTATCCCCACACATTAATCAATTTACACATACATTATGAATTTCAAGACCATATTATGAGTACCCAATAATAATTTTCCGTTTGAGAAAAAAAAAACTCCACCAAGTACCTTCTTTGTAAACACAAAAATATCGTGTCTAACTTCTTCTTCTATCTGCCATCTGCAGAATATTCTACCAAGCTATCTATCTATCTCTTCTCCATTTTCTTAATAACTTCAAATTTTTTTCTATAATTGCAATATCTACATCAATGTCGCTATCCTCCCGAGGAGAGCTATCTTCTTTCATATCAGCTTCGTCATCAGTTTCTGACTTTTCATCCATTTCTTCTTCCCCGTCTGTATATCCATTACTAGCAACCGCTAATTTCTTCCTTTCTAAATCCAATCTAATTTTCCTGTCTTGCCGTCTCAACAAATTTTCAAATACTGGCATATCTTCACCACTCGAAGAACTCACTCTAAGTTTCCTTTGCCTCTTAATTTCTTTTTCTTTCTGTCTATCCAACTTTCTTTTTACTGCCTGTCTTGTATTCATAAATGGAGGTTCGATATTTTCCCTGACCGACTCTTCACTAATATAATCGTCATACATGTTATTTTCCTCTGTCATGACTGTTTTTGGTACCGTTTCTTCTTGTTCAGCTGTTGTTACTTGTTTTCCATTCTCTATAGGTATTGGATATACCGTTTGTCTGACAAACTGTCCACCTGACAATATTTCTTCGGAACAATAATTATTATTATTATTCTCTGCATTCCTTTCTTCATTATCCCGCCTTAAGTGCTCTACATGTGAACGTGCAACATGCCCTGAAATTTGATTCTTAATAGTATATGACACTGGACCTTTTTTTTCTAGAATATAGTATCCCGGGACCCAATGAGCATCAAACTTAGAGTTTTTTCTATGTTTTTTATAATATACTCTATCACCTACGTTAAACTCTTGTAAGTGTGCATTTTTATTTGCGTATTTCTTCTGTCTTTCTCTAGCCTTAATTATATTATTTCTTAAACGTACATGTGCTTTATGCATCTCTTGCAACCTTGTTTCTTGAAAATCTTCCCCCAGATATTTTCTCCTAGGCTTTAATAAATTATCAATTGGCAATATTGGTTCTCTTCCATGTACTAAGTAAAATGGTGAGAAACCTGTTCCTTCATTTTCGTGTGTACGTATCGCCGCTAATGCTATCCCCAAATAAAGATCCCAATCCATATCGTGTTCTTCTACATTTTTCGCTAGAATATTGTATAGTGTTCTGTGTTGTCTCTCATTTTTAGCATTAGAAGTTGGTCTGTAATATGAAGTCCTAATGTGTTTTATATTCCAATCTTTTAGCAATTTCTCAAACTTTTTATTTACAAATTCTTTCCCATTATCTGTAAGTATTATTTGTGGACACCCAAACCTTGGTATAAATTCTTGTAAAAGCATATTTATAACTGAATCAGCACTCTTGTCTGGAATTGGATAAACTTCTGGCCAGAGACTATATGAATCAACTATATGTAGTAGGTATACATTTCCCGATAATGTTTTTGGATGAGGACCTGAAATATCCAAACTTACTTTCTGCATTGGAAATTGAGGAATATCGGTATCTTGTAAAGGACATTTGATTATCTTCATGTTTCTTAACCTACACTTTTCACACGCTTCAACATATTCATATACACTTTTGAATAAATTCGGCCAGTAATATTTACTGCTAATAGCCTTCACTAACTTATCTCGTCCAAAATGACCATTATTATCGTGATATGCCTTTAAGACTTCTTGTTCTAAATGTTTCGGAATATATTTTCTTACTCCTTCACCTTTTTCACTGATATAATATAATTGATTGTCTTCTTGTAACTCTACAAACTTTCTTTTAAAACTATTTTCCCCTGTTTCTTTCAGTTTTCTTTTTATCTGTACTATTTTTGGATCTAATTCTTGTTCTGTTTTCATATCAAACTGTTCTAAATGTGGGTCTTCTGTTCTAGGTTCAGACTCTTGATCCGATGGTAAACTCTCAAATTCTTCCCTATTTATTATGGCAGAATCTAATATATTTACTTGCCAGTTTCGATCGTCTATGTCTGGTTCAATTTCATCTTCCGTGTTTCCTGATGACTGTGGGTACGGGATTCTAGACAAAAGATCGGCGCACGTATTATGTTTCCCTGACACATATTCAACCTTAGCATTGTACCCTCGTAAATTCAATGCCCAGGTTTGTATTTTCCTATTTTGTATTGGTGCTTCTAATATCGACTTTAATGGCATGTGGTCAGTTCTAATAATGAAATTGGCGTTATGTAAATAGTAATTTAATTTTTGAAGAGCGTAGTGTATAGCATATGCTTCTTTCTCAATAATTGGCCATTTCTTTTGAGTCTTGCTGAGTTTATGAGACAAGAAATAGATTGGTCTTTCATTTTTAACCCCTGGTATTCCAGATTCTTCTCCTTCATATGGTTGAACCAAACATGCTCCTATTGCGTTGTCTGAAGCATCTGTGTATAATATTAGCTGTTTATTCAAGTCTGGATGTGTCAATAATGGTACCACTGTTAAGCTATCTTTTAAAAGTTCGAACGCTTTTTGACACTCATCATCCCACTTAAACCTAGCGTATTTTCCCGTTAAATTCGTAATAGGTATTGCTATCCTTGAAAAGGCTGGTACAAACCGCCTATAATACGCACACGTTCCTATAAAAGCACGCACTTCCTTAACGTTAGTGGGAGGAGGTAACTCTTTAATAACCTTTATCTTTTCCTGGTCTGGTTTAATACCTTCCCTATTTATTATATAACCTAAATATTTTGTTTCTGTCTTTAAAAACTGGCACTTACTAAGCTTTAATTTAACGTCATGCTTTATTAATCTGTCAAATACTAGTCTAACATGTTTCAAATGATTCTCTACATCTCCTTTCGTAAAAATCAATACGTCATCAATATATGCTAGGGCAAAACTTTGCATACCGTCTAGTACTTCATTTATTAAGAACATATAGTGAGATGGTGCATTTTTGAGACCGAATGGCATACGTAAGAATTCGTAAGAACCCATATGAGTACAAAAGGCACTTTTCTTTTGCGCGTCCTTCGACATCGGAATACACCAAAATCCTGCCCTTGCATCCAGCGTTGTGAAATTTGTAGAGCCATTAAGTAACCCCAAAATATCATCAATCACCGGCAATGGGTACGCTACATTCTTAGTAATTTTATTTAACGCCCTATAGTCGCAGCAGAACCTGTTCGAACCATCAGATTTGGCTACTATGACGACCGGAGATGACCATTCTGATTTTGACCTTGTTATTATGCCTGCTTTCAACATATCTTCTATTGCCTTTTCTACAACTTCTCTATTTCTTAATGGAGTTCTGTATGGTTTTAAACTAATTGGTGGATGATCTCCCGTGTCTATTTCCATCGTAACTGTTTGTGTCTTACCCAATTCTAAATCATTTATCGCAAACACATCTTGATTTTGCTTTATAAGTTTTTCTAACACTTCCTTATTTTCTGGCGAAGTTTTTAATTGTGCTAACAATTCTTTTTCTCTTGTTACTTTGTCTAGTGAATGTATTTGTGCTGTAATTCTTCTATATGGATGGATCAATTCATCCATTCTTACGTTCCCTTTTCTTCTGCATCCGCGTCTATTATTAATTCTTTCACTAGAGGTTTCTGAATAACTTATACCTGCCATATTTACTCTATCTGTTGCCAATATGTCACTAACGTTATGTTCTAGCTTGGCTATTACACATCCTCTGTATAATTTAATTTCTCTACCTGTGTTATTAATAACCATTACTGGAAATGTTAAACTTTTATCTAATTCTATTATTCCATCCGGAACTTCTAAACCTGGCTCATCAATTATTTCATTTTGCAATTCTGTGATTCTGACTATGTTTCCTGCTACATAATACGGGTTTCTCTTCAGTCTTGCTTGTATCAAATTAACTGACTGTGGTTTTAAATTCATGGTCGTTTTGACTCTAACTAGTGTCGACACATGCATATCTTCTTCTAGATCTACGTAAACATCTTGGAATTTTAATTTATGCAAATCAAATAAAAGTCTCACCCCATTTTTCAATAAAAAATCTCGTCCCAATATCATATTTCTATTTAAATCTTTAACCACACGAAACATATGCCTGACATTTATCCCTCCTAATTTCAAATTTATCATCGTTTGTCCTAGCACTTCTAACTTTTGTCCTGTTACCGAATGAAGATTCTCCTGAATTCTAAATATTTTACAATTTTTTAACATTCGATATAAAAATGCTTCTTTAATCACGCTAACTTGTGCTCCCGAATCCACTAATGTTCTAACTTTATATTTTCCTGTCTGTACTATACATGAGCTATTATCTACCATATTTAATGACAATTGTTTTACCTCGTCTTGTTTTTTATATCTAAATGTTCTATTATACTCATCCTTTGGGTTTTTAATATATTGATGCCCTTTTTGGATCTTACTATCTTCCCTCCTACTGCCGACCCTATTCAGTAAGCGGGATGCCAATTTTCCTGATTTCCTGACCTTCTAAAATTTCTCTGTATTTCTCCAGAATTCCAATTTGCTGGTCTGCCATTTGCAATTCTATTCTGTATACTCGACTGAACACCTCTACTATTTTGCGTATTCGATGGGCCACTTCTGTTACCACAAAAGCGAAAAATGTGCCCCCGTTTGTGACACCCCCAACAAACCACATTCGAGTTATTTGTGTTTCCTTCCATGTTTCTTACAGTATTTCTCACTTGTCCCCTTCTATCTTGATTATATACGTTCTCGTTTCTTTGTACCATCTGTATTTCTCCTCGTCTTCCTCTCCATCCATGTCTATACTGTCCTATTTCCATAGGTTCTTCAATTCTATCTTCTGAACTACTACCTAACTCTCGTCCTACTCTTAACCTAAACCTCCTCCTCAAGCTTTCCTCTTGTATAGCGATATCTACCGCTTGTGACAATCTTGCAGGATTCTCTCTTAATAATTTAAATTTCAATCCATCTGACCTAATCCCATCAACAAAAATCCCTACTAACATCCGTTCCACTTCTTCAGCTCGTACATTCTGTCCTAAAAATGACTCTTCAGCTAAATTGATTAACCTGTCACTGTATAACTGGACACTTTCTGTGCTGCTTTGTCTAGTCTGTCGCAATACTGAGAATGCGTGTTGTGGATCAGTAATTTCAGCATATTTTCTTGAGAGATCATCTTTAAATTCTTCCCAGGTTTCACCTCCTGCTGCCTCTAATTTTCTTCTTATATGGTCAGAAACTGGACTTGTACTTGTTCTGTATGCCAAATTCTTTTTCTCCCCATCTGTAGCGTTTATTAAATATGCATGTTTCTCAATAGAAATGATCCATTTCTTAAACTGATTTGCTTGACCACTAAATCTTTCAACATCACTGTTTACATTTTGTTGTCTTAACACTGCATCCAACCTTGATATTGCCCCGCCAACTCCAGTCAGTACCTGTGAAAAATCTTGGGATTCCATCCTAAAATCTATAATTATCAAGCAATATACAAATATTTCAAACAATGTTAATTTCAAATTCAGCAACAATACATAATCTGTTAATTACTCTAATATTATCTAATTAACTTAACTAAAGCCTCCAATCGAAGATCCTGACGAAGAATATTCCTGTTTCAATCCTGAATTTTGATAAAAGAGAATTTAAATGAGCTACTGATTCAGAATTACCTACACCACATTAACAAAGGACTCTAATCAACCTCGTTGAAATGAGCAGAACAAAGAAGAGCCTCTGGATTTCTTTCCGTAATAATTTAATCGAAGTCGAAGTCAGTTCTTTCCAATTAATTCCTGACGAAGATTATGCTCGATACCAGGCTCGCAACAAAACTGCTTGCTTACTTGCTCGATTAACTGTAGATTCCCTTCAAGTAAGGTCACCTTCACGCAAACGACAACTGCTCACGACTTCAGCAAAAAAAAACTCAGTTTCCAACAGCCATCTGGGTTTTTCATATATATATTTCAGCGCAAACGTAATCCAGTCAACAACAATTTGATTTAAAGCTGACGCTATCCAATCTCTTATTTTCATGTGGGACTCTCGCCATGGTCAGTTTAAAGTGCTTTATCTTATAAGTTGAGACAAATTTCATCAATGCCTTCTAAATGTGAAGTGACTGTAGAAAGTATTGCAGATCTTGATTTCATAATTATGAAATTTGCACCATAACCTTGACTTCACCTTCAACAGTCCCACGGGTTAAAATTCATAATTTGTACTGATTTTTGATGCAGAACGGCATTACTTGATCACTTATACAATTAGCGTTGGTCAATTCTCCAGTTAATTTATAGGATTAAATATGTAATAACATCAGTCTTTCAAAAAAATAAGTTTATCAATCAAACCTTTTTGAGCGCTGTCCTTGAAAATGGAACTCCTTGTTAAACAGGTATACAATAACTATCAACAGGCGGCTTTCATCTGTTGCGTTTCTCAATATTTACAAACTTCCTTCTCCAGACGCCCAGACACAACAATTTTCTATAGCGGTACTCTCTCTGCGACCTCCCATGTTTCAGACTTTCACGGCACCAAATCAACCTGCTGTCATAGTGTGGTCAAGACAGGTTAAGCACGTGATCGTATAGGACACCAAGCCTCCGCGTTGTTATAAACATACTTTATTGGCCGAATAGTTATACTACCGCACACATGATGGTAGACTCCCTGCCCGGTGTTGACATGTCCTTCTTAATCCCCCTAAGTGACGTGTGTGTTCTCCTAGATACACTTCTTCATTCGTGCACACACGTTCACTATGATTTTCCCCCTAGTCAAGGAATGCGCATCATTCCTTAACTCTTTACTCCTAACCTAGTTCCCTCACTGTTACATTCACTTGCACATCCCTATAGGTTTCCTGGTGTACCAAGGGATATTCCCTGCCCTCGCTGGTTCCCACTTCCGTCTCCACTGCAACTGCCATTGCCATGAGGTGAGCTGCCTTGTCTCCGGGTCTCTCTTCGTATTTCCGCAAGAGATTGATATGGAAAATCTTCGACTTTCCCCGGATCCGGATCTGATAGTTGGTTCTGGATATTACCCTTTCCACGGGAAATGGTCCTTGCCAACCTATCTCCAGTTTGTTGTTTCCCGTTGGGAGTAGCAACAAGACTTTATCTCCCACCTCTAGAGATCTTTCTTTAGACCTACGGTTGTAGTAAGCCGCATGTCTTTTCCTAGCCTTTTTCAAGTTTTGACTTGCCAGAGTCCATCCCTTGTGGAGTTTTTCTTTCAGTTCCTCCACGTATTTATAGGATGAGATCACTTCTTCTGACGTCCCCTCTTCAGTCCAACTCCTCAACATGGCGTCCAACGGTCCTTTGATTGGACGACCAAACAGCAACGTAGCGGGTGGTAGTCCTGTTGAGCCATGAGGAACTTCCCGATAGGGAAAAAGGGCTGCTGGGATATATTCATCCCACCTATCAGGTTTTTCCTGCGCTAGTTTCCTGAGCATTGTCATCAACGTGCCGTTGAAACGCTCTACTTGTCCATTGGCTTGAGGGTGGTAAGGGCTGGTATGTATGTGGTTAGAGTGAAACACCCTAAATACCTCCTCCATGAGTTTTCCACAAAACTGAGATCCATTGTCCGTCAGAATTTGATCCGGAAAGCCTAATCTGGGAAAGGCCTCCATCAGTGCGTCCGCCACTCTTTTCGAGTCAATCGTGGTCAACGGTATAGCCTCACCCCACATTGTACAGCAATCCACCATTGTGAGTATATACATGTTCCTCTTCCTAGTCCTGGGAAGTGGACCCACGATATCGATGGCCACCCTCTCGAAAGGAGAGTTCATGATGGGCATCTCACCCAACACCACCGGTGCTGTCCAGTGTTTCGGTGCCACCCTCTGGCACTCAGGGCATGACTTCACATACCGACGCACATCATCTGTCATTCCCGGCCAATAGTAATGGCAGGAAATTCGCTGCATGGTGGCGGCAATACCCATGAGTCCACTAAAGGAGGTGGTATGCCCCATATGAAGAATCTGGGACCGGTGAGCTTTCGGGACGACCAACTGACCGTATAGATTGTCTCCCCTTCCTGCTCTCCTGTAGAGTATCATATTCTTCATGTAGTACTGTCCCCGTCCTGGTGGATCAGCACTTTTCTGCAGCTTTCTGTAGCAAGGACGTAAAGTATCATCCTCATTCTGGGCAGTTCGTAGCTCCCCCGGCATTGGGTTAGTCACAATTGCGTCTGCCTCTTCCGTTTTCGTCCGAGAGCGAGTCTGCATTGCTCCCATATGGATTGGCTCCCTGGGCATTCCCAGAAAGACATACCGGCAACCTAGGATTACTGGAAAAATGGGATCGGTCAATACAGCGGCCTTGATGGTGCCGGTGACGTACCTTGACCGAACCTCCACATTAGCAATGGGCAACTTCATGGTCACATCACTCTTCTGTGCAGGCTGTATCTCCATGGTTTCACCTGTGAATTGTTCTGGATGTACCAGATCCGTAGAAATCACGGCCTCCCCGTCCAGTCCTGTGTCGTATAAACACTCCACTTGACGACCGTTAACCTCTACCAATTCCACTACAGGTGGTTTTTCCTGGTCTGGAGTCTCTTCCTCGGCCTCGACCTGTTCGGTGGGCTCCACCTTAGGTTTCCCGGGGCACACGACGACTTGAGTGTCTCCTGACTTTCCCCTGCAGTCAATAGCATTGTGCGTATTCGACTTGCATTGGTTGCACCATTTCCCTGTCCTAGATTTTCTAGTGCCGGACTTGAGTGAGCTCTCCTGGTGGCGAGCTTCCTTGTTGACCTTGGCATTTTCTGTGACAACCTCCTTGGAAGTCACTTGACATGCTGCGAAGTGAGGGTTCTTAGCCTTCGATTTGCAGTCCCTCGTATTGTGAGAGGGTGACTTACAAATTGAACACCACTTCTCCGACCATGATCGTTTTGGTGTAGAGCTTGAAGTGCTCTTGCTTCCCTCCTTCTTCTTCTCTGAACTATCCTCTGATTTTTGCACATAAGGTTCCCACTTTTTTGTTCCTGAGTTTTTGGCTTTCTTCTTATCATGTTTCTCTTGACTTTTGGAGTTGGTGGAAAGGTTTTCCCCTGCCTCCCCATGTACTTCGACGAACCGTTCTGCTAATTTAGTCACGAGGTCAATACGTTCCGCTCCTTGTTCTCCCAGGAACGTCCTGAGAGGTTTAGACATTTGCTTCTTCAGCTGGTCGACCACCATGAGTTCTTCCAGACTCTCATAGTCATGTGCGAACCCAGCCAAATCCATCCACTTATGGAGATAATATTTTAGACGCACTGTAGGCGGCAAACAACTCCCCCGGTTCTCGTTTCGCTGCTCGAAATTTTTTCCGGTAGGTATGTGACGTAACCTCGAATCGTTTCAGCAGAGCCGTCTTTAACTCGTCATAATTGTTCTCGTGTCCTGGTGGCAGGCGAGAATAAACCTCGTATCCGGTCCCGCGTAAACCCTGGGATAGCTTAAGATTCCATTTGTTACGCTCCAGACCCAAAGCAACAGACATTGCCTGGAAGCGTTGAAGGTACTGGTTAGTCTTCTCTTTGTCCTCCTCGTAGACCGCTAAAGGAAACTTCATAGCATGGTACCCATGTCCACCTACTGGTGTTGAGCCTGGGATGGAGGAACCTCCAACTGCTCCCTCAGTTTCTCCATTAGATTGACTCTTCAACTCGAGTTCCCTCATCCGGTACTCGTGCTCCATTTTCTGAGCTTCTTGTTCAGCTTCCAGTTTCCTAACTGCTTGCTCAGCTTCAAATTTCTTAGCTGCTTGCTCAGCTTCAAATTTCTTAGCTGCTTGCTCAGCTTCCAATTTCTTAGCTGCTTGTTCCAACTCCATCCTTCTCAATTCCAACTCGGCCTTTCGATCTTCCCGTTCTGCTTGGCGATACTCTCTCTCCACTTCCTGTATGTAATCCGTTAGAGCAGAACCCGCCAATCCCATGTCTTCCCCCTTTGCCTTTAATTCTAACGTGGTTAGTTTAGGGGTGGCCATTATACAGAGAGGTAAGCTAGCAGGTCGAGTACAATATAGCTGCAAATTACTATACAGATATATGAACAAGTACTATAAATCTAGATATTACCACACACAGCACATTCACTCAGTGACAAGAGTAGAATCAGGACCACAGACCTATGCAGACGTGTGAAGTGTGAACAGGTAAGATATTAGTCCTAACCCCTATCCACATTCACTCTAGCTGGATTCTCCAATATGATATCACCGTTTTATAACTAAGGATCCTGTGTCAAAAGACCCCGTTGTCAGAGGATCCCACTGTCAAAGGTTCCTGCTTGCAGGAGATCTCGCTGTCCAAGGATTCCGTTTACGGGAGATCCCGCTGTCCAAAGATCACGTTATCGAGCCCCCAGTAATGTTGTGTCCTCCTTTAAAGTGTCGTCCCTGGAGTGAAGAGAGTCAACACCCACATTATAATATTTTTCTTCCTTTTTTCAACATCTTGGAGAATCTACCAGCTTCCGTCCAACACACTCCATCAGCCCGTGGACACCTTCCTATCACTCTCTCACTGTCGTACTATGCCCCCTCTCATACTTCCCCAACGCAACATACTCCACAACTCTTGCTTCTAAAAATTAATAAAGATTAATTTATTAAAAGAAAAGTGTAACGTATATGAGACGTGTATGCGAAGACAATGTGTGTCGTGTATTATAACATAAATGTATGTGTCAGCCTTCAAAGTTCAGGATCATAGTGTACACATCATGGCAAGGATCACACGACATCATTCGAGTCAGTACGATAAACCTCACCGAAGTCGTATCCTTCTCTCCAGACATGTCCTCCTCCAGGAACTCTGATGACCATGAGATCTGAATCCCATGTAAATATATAATCCGTGGAAAAAACTGTTATTGTTCCTAACACAACTGTTCCTAACAGTTTATAGAAACTCCGGCTTCATAATTCCGGCGCGGTGAAAACAAACATGGAACACTGTCCTATGAACAAGACTTTTTGTCTCTTGATAAATGTTCACTAGTTCTCACTATTAAACAGTTATTGTCTATACTCCAATAGGGTCCTTTATTTTTGTTCTAGTCATAAGTGAACTGAATATCCCTCACTACTGGTGTGTTAAAACTGGTATGACCTAAACTCATTCGGTATTTATCCGGTAGGATACCATTCAGCTCCACTGAGCAATGTTGATCATCTTCCTCTAGCATAATCTCTGTTGTAAAGTTGCTGGCCAATCTTCCGGCGCCAAACTTTATCCGGGATCGGATTTTTCCTTTGGTTTCAGGTTCTTCATTCCAACCAGAAGAACCTTAGGCAACACTGCAGTTAGATCAAATTACATCCACTCTTGCCATGACAGGCACGTGTAAAATTAAATCACTAATTCGCACACGGTAGACGTTTTCCCATCAGAGCCACAGTGCCGAAGCACGTCTTCCACAATCCAAGGTTTGCGTTCAACTCCCCATCTCCAATCATGGTTTTTGCCCAAACCTCTAAAATTGATCACGTGACATGGTTGTTGTCCTGCAGGTGTTATTTGGGCAATCATCCATTGTCAAGAATCGATTTTCCCTTGCCTAGTCACTGTCAAAGTTGTCATCACTTGTTTTGACTCCCCCAACAAACTAACGAGTTACTGTATGATCCTAACAACAGTTTTCCCCAACAAGCTGCCAATCTTCTTGATGTTCCGGAAACTATAAATTGACAGATGTACTGTTATCTTCCGTGCTGAGTACTTCCGCTCTCAATCCAACTTGTTTATGAACTGTCAAAGCGATGTATGATTCAGCGCACTCACTTTCCCTACACCTCTGCAACTGTTAATTTTGCCCGACATGTGATGGCCGACATCCGATTGCCACCATGATCCCACGGGTTCCATCTGTATTCAAATGTTGACAAACTGTCAAAGCGATGCCGGGACCCGTCTCCCTCACCACTGAGTGTTCCCGATCCGTCGACCAGATGTAAACACGTGCAGTTACATTTCCTGGATTAGTTGAAACAACCTTTGGCCTCGAACATCCGCTAATTCAGATAGCCCTTTATTCTCATCACTGGTTAAATCATGTTGGACCATTATGTGACAAGTTGAAACAGGAAATAACAGAACTGCTGAGATATAATAAGATCAGGTTACCACATGGCTAAGGAAATCCAGTGGCCGAAAGGTTAAGAGCACTCGTCCTAAAACTTCTGGTGCGCTGATGACGGGGTAGTGTGTTATCTCTCTCCACCGGTCAGTTGGGCTTGAACGTTAAGTTTTCGTCATTGACTTGGGGACATCGTAAATTACATGTACCCCAGAAGTTCGCCTGATGGCGAAGAACTACTTCAGAAGTTCGCCTGATGGCAGAGGACTACCTCAGAAGTTCGCCTGATGGCGGGGGACTTTGGTAGTAAGGAAAGCTGGCTCACTCGCAAACATCGGGCCTGTATAGACTACGCTCGAATTCAAAGCAAGCCGACCAAAGACAAACATGGCAATATTTTGGCTAAAGTAACATACACACACACACACACACACACACACACACACACACACACACTAGCGCGCGCCCCGACCCACGCTCGCACATACACACACCAACGCACACACACACCCACATAAACACACCCACCCACCAAGCACACGTACACCCACACACATACACACAAGCGTCCAACACACACACACACACACACACACACACACACCCATATACACCTATGCACATACACCCATGCAACACAGACACCCACCAACCCACGCACACACATCACACTCCCACTCACGCACACATACACACACCCATGCACACACACCAAGCACACACATCCACCCACGCACACACCCACCCTCCCACCCTACCACCCACCCACATCCACACACAGACACACACACACACCCATGCACACCCACCCAAGCACACACATCCACCCACCCACACACACACACACACACACACACACACACACACACACACACACATCTTCTGCTATACAGAGATTCTGCATGGACATTTTGCCTTGTTTGGACATGATTTGATTTAAATTAAATGTTGCACGTCCTTTTACAGACTTTGCGATCAAGCCCAGGTTGATTTCGTAGGCAATCGTACTTTCGGTTGTTTGCCGTCGCTTTCTTAGCTAGAAGGCAACGTTTACGTCCGACTTAATGCCGGTGTAGGCATTGAACCGCCTACCTCACCAACAGCACATCAATAATCGCTTTTAAAACTAGTCCTTACAGAGAACAGTTGAAGGCAGTCGAGAAGCAGAAGTCAGTGAATCTCCTACAATCAGAACTCAAACAGATTTGGCCACGACATTCCCAGGCTTATAGGTACCGCTGACAACGGGACATAATGGCTGATTCTGTGTGTTGATGCTTTCATCATGGTACGGGTTAACGACAGTTTCGTATTGATCTGATCTGATTAGAAACTCAACCTGCTACAACCAATGGGGAATGAACTTTAGACAAGACCGGAAGTTAACGATGTAGTGTGCGAAAGGAAAAACAATAAGCACAGGGGTAAATTGACCTGTGAAGTAATGGTGAAGTAATGATGCAGTAATGGTGAAGTAATGAAGAAGTAATGATGAAGTAATGATGAAGTAGTGATGAAGTAATGATGAAGTAATGGTGAGGTAATGATGAAGTAATGATGAAGTAATAATGAAGTAATGGCGAAGTAATGATGAAGTAATAATGAAGTAATGGCGAAGTAATGATGAAGTAATGGTGAAGTAATGGCGAAGTTATGATGAAGTAATGATGAATTAATGATGAAGTAATGATGAATTAATGATGAAATAATGAAGAAGTAATGATGAAGTAATGATGAAGTAATAATGAAATAATGATGAAGTAATGATGAAGTAATGATGAATTAAATGAACCTTTTACTCGTCTTAATCTGCATTGAGCATATGGTACTAGACCTATATTTGTATAAACCAATCGGCACTTGGAGCTGATAGGATCAGTAATACGCTGGCCGTCTTTACTCTCCATGATATTTCCTGGCACCCGTTTTAGGTTGAGTCGACAGGGAACCCAGGTTATTTGTGAAAGTTGGAATCTGACCCGATGCGGATCGAAGACTACCAGGTCGATAGACGAGCGTCTAGCCATTACGCAACCACTGCTCCAACTGACGAAACAATCATAATCACGAGTTGGCAAACAGATTCCTTCCGGTGCCAGAGCTGCGTTTCTCTGTGTACATTGTCTCAATCTTCAATTGTGGATCTTGACATTCCAGACAGAAGCTGTGAAGATCAGCGGGAGGCTGACATTTATCGACGGCCATGTCTAGAGGAGCTTCTTGCAACGATCGTCTCAGATTAAGAATGCGTTTCTGACATTTGAAGCTTGAGCGGCAGTTATTGGAAGCTACCTGTAAGATAAAGCTGACAGTTTGTAACAAATGTAAACACAATTAACGGCAGAAGCAGGTGGGAGTAGATTATAGGCGAGCCGAACAGTTCTGTTTCTAAAAGTTTGATATAAATGCAAGAATTCCTAAACTAGGAGGCGCAGTGACATTATAGATAGTACACGTGTCTGCAAATACAGTGCTTCAGGTTCTATTTCTCATCAGAGGCAGAATTACTTTTGTCTGATCAGTACGGCTTTGGGGCCTACTCAATTTTGATTCTGCACCTGTCGATCAAGAGTGGGTAGGCAGTCGTCGTTGGACTGACCGCACATTTTATATCTCTCCCTGCTGATCAAGAGTGTGGTAGATGTCGCTAGGGTGATTCTCACGTTCCTTATCTCTCCCTGCCGTCTAAGAGTGGGTAGGCAGGGAGACATAAGGGAGGAAACTGAAGGACTCGTGGATGTATTCACGTTCGATACTGTGGTAGCAGAAAACCAAGCTAAAGATCGAAAGATCGTGAAGAAAGCAAGAGAACATCGTTCGACTAAAGAAATGTATTGTCTTAATGTCTGTGCTGCATCTTCACTGCTCTTTTTCTCAACTTGTACGTAACGTCTTACTGTCTGTGCACAGATGTCTTTATACACGTGTGTTTCTTCTCCCACGTACATCTTCTCACCTTGATCATTGCTTTTGGTGTGAGGAGGGGTGTCAACTTGTGACCACGGGATAATACCGTGTCCTGTTCTGGTTCTCCGCAGCAACGTTAAAGCATCTTCTTTTCCTTCTTCTGGGATCATTTCCTAAGCTCACCGGCCTAAACAAAGGGATCCTGTGACTCAGAGAGTCCAGTCATCATAAGGAGATCCTCGTGGAGTGACAAAGTGTCACATTTTCGTCTCTCGGGTCCACACGTAAACTTCCTGGTCACCAACAATAGCACATATGACATACAAAGTCAAGAATCAACATCAGTGCACTCGAGACATTTCCACGCGTGTCCCGTCCAGTTCTTCGGTAGCCAACGAAGAGTTGCCACGCTGGTGGTACCAGTGGCCGTCTGACTGAACATCCGTGTGACTGAACATCCGTGTGACTGAACATCCATCTGACTGAACATCCATCCATCTGGCCGAAGGAGCAATAACATGAAGTATCTAATATCTAATACTTTCTATATATACTTTAAAAACAATAGAATTGAAATTTGTAAAATAATTGTATTAGAAACAGTATAGTGTAAAAAAGCACTGAATATTAAATTTAAAAAAAAACATGCTCACAAACTCAAGTGATCTCTTTGTGCTTCCACTGCGTGTTTATTGGGAGCCGCTGTAGCGTAGTGGCTATACGCTCGCCTTCCGGCCCTGGGAGCTGTGGTAGCGTAGTGGCTATACGCTCGTCTGCCGGCCCTGGGAGCTGTGGTAGCGTAGTGGCTAGACGCTCGCCTTCCAGGCCCGGGAAGCTGTGGTAGCGTAGTGGCTCGACGATCGCCTGATGGCCCAGGGAGCTGTGGTAGCGTAGTGGCTAGACGCTCGGGGACTGGCCAGGGGGGCTGTGGTAGCGTATTGGCTAGACGCTCGCCTGCCGTACGGGGAGTTGTGGTAGCATAGTGGCTAGACGCTCGGGGACTGGCCCGGGGGGCTGTGGTAGCGTAGTGGCTAGACGCTCGCCTGCCGTACGGGGAGTTGTGGTAGCATAGTGGCTAGACGCTCGGGGACTGGCCCGGGGGGCTGTGGTAGCGTAGTGGCTAGACGCTCGGAGACTGGCCCGGGAGCTGGGCAGCGTATTGGCTAGACGCTCGCCTGCCGTATGGGGAGTTGTGGTAGCGTAGTGGCTAGACGCTCGGGGACTGGCCCGGGAGTTGTGGTAGCGTAGTGGCTAGACGCTCGCCTGCCGTACAGAGAGTTGTGGTAGAGTAGTGGCTAGACGCTCGCCTTCCGGCCCTGGGAGCTGTGGTAGCGTAGTGGCTAGACGCTCGCCTGCCGTACGGGGAGTTGTGGTAGCGTAGTGGCTAGACCCTCTGGGACTGGCCCGGGGGGCTGTGGTAGCGTAGTGGCTAGACGCTCGCCTGCCGGCCCTGGGAGCTGTGGTAGCGTAGTGGCTAGACGCTCGCCTGCCGGCCCTGGGAGCTGTGGTAGCGTAGTGGCTAGACGCTCGCCTGCCGTACGGGGAGTTGTGGTAGCGTAGTGGCTAGACGCTCGGGGACTGGCCAGGGGGGCTGTGGTAGCGTAGTGGCTAGACGCTCGCCTACCGTACGGGGAGTTGTGGTAGCGTAGTGGCTAGACGCTCGCTTTCCGGCCCTGGGAGCTGTGGTAGCGTAGTGGCTAGACGCTCGCCTGCCGTACGGGGAGTTGTGGTAGCGTAGTGGCTAGACGCTCGGGGACTGGCCCGGGGAGCTGTGGTAGCGTAGTGGCTAGACGCTCGCCTGCCGGCCCTGGGAACTGTGGTAGCGTAGTGGCTAGACGCTCGCCTGCCGTACGGGGAGTTGTGGTAGCGTAGTGGCTAGACGCTCGGAGACTGGCCCGGGAGCTGGGCAGCGTATTGGTTAGACGCTCGCCTGCCGTATGGGGAGTTGTGGTAGCGTAGTGGCTAGACGCTCGGGGACTGGCCCGGGAGTTGTGGTAGCGTAGTGGCTAGGACGCTCGCCTGCCGTACGGGGAGTTGTGGTAGCGTAGTGGCTAGACGCTCGCCTGCCGTACAGGGAGTTGTAGCGTAGTGGCTAGACGCTCGCCTTCCGGCCCTGGGAGCTGTGGTAGCGTAGTGGCTAGACGCTCGCCTGCCGTACGGGGAGTTGTGGTAGCGTAGTGGCTAGACCCTCGGGGACTGGCCCGGGGGGCTGTGGTAGCGTAGTGGCTAGACGCTCGCCTGCCGGCCCTGGGAGCTGTGGTAGCGTAGTGGCTAGACGCTCGCCTGCCGGCCCTGGGAGCTGTGGTAGCGTAGTGGCTAGACGCTCGCCTGCCGTACGGGGAGTTGTGGTAGCGTAGTGGCTAGGCGCTCGGGGACTGGCCAGGGGGGCTGTGGTAGCGTAGTGGCTAGACGCTCGCCTACCGTACGGGGAGTTGTGGTAGCGTAGTGGCTAGACGCTCGCCTTCCGGCCCTGGGAGCTGTGGTAGCGTAGTGGCTAGACGCTCGCCTGCCGTACGGGGAGTTGTGGTAGCGTAGTGGCTAGACGCTCGGGGACTGGCCCGGGGAGCTGTGGTAGCGTAGTGGCTAGACGCTCGCCTGCCGGCCCTGGGAACTGTGGTAGCGTAGTGGCTAGACGCTCGCCTGCCGTACGGGGAGTTGTGGTAGCGTAGTGGCTAGACGCTCGGAGACTGGCCCGGGAGCTGGGCAGCGTATTGGTTAGACGCTCGCCTGCCGTATGGGGAGTTGTGGTAGCGTAGTGGCTAGACGCTCGGGGACTGGCCCGGGAGTTGTGGTAGCGTAGTGGCTAGACGCTCGCCTGTCGTACGGGGAGTTGTGGTAGCGTAGTGGCTAGACGCTCACCTGCCGTACAGGGAGTTGTGGTAGCGTAGTGGCTAGACGCTCGCCTTCCGGCCCTGGGAGCTGTGGTAGCGTAGTGGCTAGACGCTCGCCTGCCGTACGGGGAGTTGTGGTAGCGTAGTGGCTAGACGCTCGGGGACTGGCCAGGGGGGCTGTGGTAGCGTAGTGGCTAGACGCTCGCCTACCGTACGGGGAGTTGTGGTAGCGTAGTGGCTAGACGCTCGCCTACCGTACGGGGAGTTGTGGTAGCGTAGTGGCTAGACGCTCGCCTTCCGGCCCTGGGAGCTGTGGTAGCGTAGTGGCTAGACGCTCGCCTGCCGTACGGGGAGTTGTGGTAGCGTAGTGGCTAGACGCTCGGGGACTGGCCCGGGGGGCTGTGGTAGCGTAGTGGCTAGACGCTCGCCTTCCGGCCCTGGGAGCTGTGGTAGCGTAGTGGCTAGACGCTCGCCTGCCGTACGGGGAGTTGTGGTAGCGTAGTGGCTAGACGCTCGGGGACTGGCCCGGGGGGCTGTGGTAGCGTAGTGGCTAGAGGCACGCGTTCTGGGCCGGTGGTAATGGATTCCGTCCGCACGGGGACGGATTAGAATTCTAAAAACTGACCTGGCTCCCAGGTCGACTCAGCGTAAATTAGGTACCAGAAAATGTGTTGGGAAATAAATACGGCCTCCCTCCCTGGCCTAGGGGTTAACGTCTTTCACCGTAATCCCGTATATTCTTGTGAGTAACGTAACATGTGCGAGAATCGGTAGCGGTTCTCGCTGCGTTGGTAACTTACGGGGATGTGAGCTGGTCGCTCAGAACGTAATGACAAACTACTGAGCGTAATCTTGCCTAGTACATCAGCAGCAGCTGAAAATGCTGATGTTGGCTGCAACGTCCTGTAAGGGATATGCAAATAAAATTATTTAAAAAAATAAATAAATACGGCCGGTGTGATACTGACCACATCACCTACAGAGTGTCCATTAGTGTATACAAATAAGGGCCAGCACCGTAAGCCTACTGCGCCTTATGGCGTGTTAAAGTGTCATTTACGGGCTTACTAATTATGGTGCATATTTTGACGCTTGAAGTTGTTTCCTAGATCTATGTGTGACTATTACAGGGTTTGTTGGTTGGTTGTGAATTCACTGGAAGACTGCGACTCTCATGTCTGATGCACTGGCGTTCCGGTCATCTAGGTCCTGGGCAAGGGCTGACATCTATGGGAGTAAAGTTGGTGTAGAGGCATTTCTCACGAACCGGTGCGTAGGTATCATCTTGTCGATTATTGTGCTGCACAGCTCATTGCCCTCAAGCCCAGAAACCAGCGGAGTGTACAAGACCGGTACTGAAACTTCACATCTGCAGAGAGACATATTAGCATGTCCCCAGGTCATGATTTATCACAGCACGTATGGAATAGTCCAGGTTAAGACACGGTCGGTCATGATTTATCACATCACGTATGGAATAGTCCAGGTTAAGACACGGTCGGTCATGATTTATCACAGCACGTATGGAATAGTCCGGGTTAAGCCACGGTCGGTCATGATTTATCACAGCACGTATGGAATAGTCCAGGTTAAGACACGGTCGGTCATGATTTATCACAGCACGTATGGAATAGTCCGGGTTAAGACACGGTCGGTCATGATTTATCACAGCACGTATGGAATAGTCCAGGTTAAGACACGGTCGGTCATGATTTATCACAGCACGTATGGAATAGTCCGGGTTAAGACACGGTCGGTCATGATTTATCACAGCACGTATGGAATAGTCCAGGTTAAGCCACGGTCGGTCATGATTTATCACAGCACGTATGGAATAGTCCAGGTTAAGCCACGGTCGGTCATGATTACTCCACAACATGAAAGAAGCATATTTGGACAAGTCAAACTGATATCAAAAACAAGAGGTGACTGCTCCCCATTTGGTACTAGAAACCGAATGAACGCAACATATTATTAATATACTCGAAAAAAGAAAGACACTGATAAATTCAAGTAAACATTTCAATCAAAGTATTTTCGTTGCTTTTCCGTTCGTCGAACTTCCTGGTTATACTTTGTGTTTACTCGGTTTATATTTCGAAAAGTGCAGGTCAAAGTGTCATTTTTGGGAAAAACAAATGCATGAACAAATGACACGACATCGCATAGCCAACATTTTTATATTGTGTTCGTAAACAGGATTTTCTTGCTTGAATGAGACACAAATCTATCGGCGGCTATGATTTTTTACAGGGTATTTTGCAAGACATGAATGCTAATGCATGAGTGGAGTGAGAAGCAAAGGGCTGGTGCGTGGGATAGACAGAGATGGTGGCTAGCAGTCGTCAATGACTCGATTAACACTTGACTGATAGTCATCAAACGCTTTGATAGTTTAAGACGTATTCAGCCACAACAATAATACAGATAAGTAACTGTTGTATATTCATGTAGTATTTTTCATGTATTTGTGTCGGTTTGTGTTTGTTCTGTTCTGACGAAGGCTTTAGCCGCAACTTCTATTATGGTTCTTGTAATTGTGTTATGATTCTAGTAAAGCTCACAATATACTTCTCGTTTTTTGATGATTCAGTCAATGACTCGGTGAACGTCTGTAGCGCATGTGCATGTATGGACAGTTGTCTGTCTGTCTGTCTGTCTGTCTGCCTGCCTATCTGTCTGTCTGTCTGTCTGTCTGTCTGTCTGTCTGTCTGTCTGTCTGTCTGTCTGTCTGTCTGTCTGTCTGCCTGCCTGCCTGTCTGTCTGTCTGTCTGTCTGTCTGTCTGTCTGTCTATATCTGCCTGGCTACATGCATGCACGCTTGTACGTAGTAGCAACTTATGTATGTATATGTATGCAAGCATGCACAAGAGACAATTACACGCCGTTTAATAGAGTTTGAGCGCATGGCAGATATAGAGTATATCAGTGTGCTGTTTACTACATATAAATAAAATCTCCTGAGATATGCAGAAGCATGTGCTATACACCCGAGTAAAGAACAATTATATATTTAAAATAAAAACTTTTCAGTCTCTATGAAAGAACGTTGCGACGGTAAAACATATGACCGCGTGTTTTATGTATTTCACATGCAAGGATGCATTACACGACTTCAATATATGTTGCACTTTTTTCTGTGGTACGCACCTGGCCAGATACAGCGAGATATGCCAGGCAATAAATTGTGTAATACATTGTTTGTGTCTTCTGTATTCAAATTTAAATCAACGGCGTAGAAACATTATAACGTTCAACTTTATGATGAAGTTCTAACAGAGTTAGGGTGTATTGCAAACCTACACCTGTCAATGCAAAGTGTGTGATTCATTAATTAGGAATGTCGTGGCATGTTTCGCTTCGCTTGCAGGCATTGAATTGATTGCCTGCAGATAGTCAACAAACACATGGTAACATTACATTTATCTGCGTAACTGGATATACGGGCGGTGCGGAAAATGAGAGACAGGATAAGCTGGCCGGCATAGTTACTGTATCAAAGAGTCAGCTAATGGATCAAGCTCACATCGTGAACGCAGTTATAAAGCCCATTCTGAACGAGAAGTCACAACGGAATGAATCATAATTAATACAATGAATACATGAATACAAGCGTCTGGATTAAAGATCTGTGTGAACAGAAAAGAGCAGCTCACCAATCAACAACGGACTGGCACAGTTACTCGCTTACAATGACAGATCCACTACGGAGGAGATCAGGGCATCTACGGATGTGTCCGCGAGTGTACTGATGATAAGCGGAGTTGTAGTGTACTGCTATAATTGACACGTCAACACAGTAAGAGTTGAGTCAAGAACTGACATCACAGCACTCGGAGCATTTCCACACTTGACCAGTCATCCGTAACAGCCAGCGAAGAGTCCGAATACTAATGTACCAGTTGCAGTCTAATTATGTGTCCATCTGGCCTTTACTCGGACTTTCTAGTACCGGTCAGATCCTCTGGTCACTTCCTGAAACACCATTCGCTTCAAGCCGTGATAGTCTATTTGTTTTTCTTCTGTGTTATACACACGATTCCACAGGGCTCCGACCACATCTGCCCTATTAATAAGAAATGTGGTTAGCTAATGAGCTTACAAACAGTGAATAAAGGATGCTTCAACAAAAAGTTCGTAGCTTATTTGTGGGGTATTTATTTTATCGATCCGATTTAACTCTCAACTGATCAGTGGGCCAAGTTTGGGCCTGCATGTCTTAGCGTTTTGACAGTAGGTCAGAGTTGTAGACAACAATGTTATTAACACGTTTTGTTTCGTTGTTTTCCTGGACATAACTTTAAAAATATTATTTCTTTCACATTTCACGTATAACTATAATATTATTGTTATTTAAAACAAGCTCTGACAATATAGGCCAACACCCTCCCCCCCCCCCACACACACACACACACACACACGCGCACGCACACACACAGAATAGAGAGAAGGATATAGAGAAAAGCAGGCTTGTCCATGGGACACATTTTTCAGTCCAATCCCGTCCCATCCCATGGTAATTTATGCCTGTCCCATCCCATCCCATGGGATTCCCGTGATAATATTAATATGGAATACAGTTCAAATAAAATTGTGAAATTTATGAAAGTTTAGGTTAGTGTCTACTAAATAGGACTACATGTACTCCCCAGATGTGTCTCCACCTTGCCGTGGTGGGGGAGCTTGCGTGTCCCATTGACCTCATCTGCTTGCCGATGGATGAAAACTACATATCGGACAGCTTATGGGTTAGGGACCAGACTAAGGGAGACACAACCTGCTGCTCTGCAGGTAGACTGAGGATAGCAGTCAAAAGACTAAATCAGGTACACGAAAGCAGAAGACCTTGGTCCGGACAATACTCTAAGGCACAAACCCTCGGATCTGAGAGCCGGGCCGATACCCACCTACCGAGAAATAGAGGTTAGATACTGAGCAAGCTACATGCTCAGGTCTGACACATGTTCAAAGGCTCTCAGCTGGGGGATATGAGGGATTCCCGGATGAGAGGGCCTGGCCGTTTCTCGTTCACTGCTGCACGAAGGTAAGGTGCTGAGCCGGCAGCACATGTAGCCTACCTCGTGAGCGAGTACAAAAAGCCAGAAAAGTGCTCCAGTCGAAGGAAATGGTTACGAAAACTGTCTGTATCTAACTCATAGAGAGTGTAGACAAAAGTGGAAGAACGTCTCAATGACGCGAAATGGAACGCACGGCGAGCGAACCTATTGCGTGGTCCGAAGTCAAAAGCAAAAGCTTACCGAGTGGATGTCGCTCGCAGTCTGACCGCTTCTGGTGTGTGCTTGAGCGATCAGTGGCAAGCGAGATGCCCAACGCATGGAAGTGAGGAACTAAAGCAGCCATGAGCAGGACGTGGCAACTCCTCGGGTGAGCACAGTCTCAGAGCAATATGTGCCGGCTCTGCAATTATGGAAGCCTCCTTGGATAGCGAGGGAATGCCCATGGTCTGCCCCTGCCTTCCTTTGAGAGCCGACCGCGATATCGTTGATCGTCCTATCTTGACCAGCTGAGATGTGGGCGACATAACAACAGTCTAACGTGCCTCAAAACCAGAGGAAGGTGAACCTCATTAAAAAATGCCCGCTGGAAGTCGGAAGTGTCGTCCTACGGGTGCCAAACTAAAAAATGACACTACGCAATTACGTCCGAGTGAAATGTCTCGTCCGAATGTCTCTCGTGCTAGGAACAGCTCTGACTACCTAGTTTCCGAATGCCGCTCTTTTTCGGAACAGCTCTGACTAGGTAGTTTTCCGAATGTCTGTCGTGCCTGCAACAGCTCTGACGGGCGCAACGACAAGCACATGTCCGAAAACTCGCTGAGTGGATACCGTCTGCAAACCTGTCTGGTTTATGCGGGAATGGCCCGGGGCAAGCGAAATGACCAATATATTGAAGTGAGGATTTAAAGCAGCCATGGGCAGGACGTGACGATTCCCTCGGTAAACCCAGCACCAGGGCGCTATGTGTCGGCCCTGCAACTATGGAAGCAACCTTGGATGGCGGAAAATGCAATGGACTGTCCCTTCCTTCCTTTGAGGGATGACCGTTGTCTTCGACCGCTCCAACTTGGCCAGCTAGGTTGTAGATGGCACCACAAAAGTGAGAGTCTCCCAGGAATGCTACCTGGTCAAAATAGCACGCCGTAGTCGGATGTGTTGGCCTACGGGTTTCGGCCCAAGGGCTCATAACAGACACACCGCAATCACATCTGAAAAAACACTCCGGATGAACGAAAAGAAGAAGAAGAGGACTACATGTACAAAGAGACATGTAAAACAACATAATTTATTAATTTTAATTTTCAAGAGTATTTTATATTTTATTAAAACAAAGTTTAACCTAAATATGACAATTCAGTATCATTCTGCCACTCTCATTCTGTTTCTGAGTCACTCAGCACATTATCAATTTCCTGCTGATCGTCTATTTCTAATAATTCAGTTAATCCAGGTAATCCCTGAACCATTTCCACAATTTTCATCTTACATGCAAATCTGATATACACAGAGTTTATAACGAAAGCTGGTAACATCCTTTTTCGTAACTTACTCAAAAACAATCCAGCTGCACTAAATAAGCGCTCCACTGCTGCTGGGGACACTGGTATGGCCAAAACATTTTTCGCACTTGCTTTTAGCAGTGGAAACCTGTGTTGATTTTCCCAAAAATGTAATGGTTGTGAAGTTGGTTGCCGTAATTTTTGATACATGATGACTTCATCCTCAAGGTATTTGTTTCTGGGGTCATCAAACTTAAGTGTTTTGTTTGGTGGAGGATAAAGAAAAATAAGTCAAAATCACTTTTCGGCGTTTATTCTACAATTCTTGCTACTTCACATACAGCAAATGACTCAGAAGAAAGATTTAAATCCTTGATGAATGAAATAACAGTTGGAGCAACAGACTTAGAAAAAGCGATCCAATCATTGGCCCATTTATTGGTGTCCACATTCCCTTTCTTCTTAGTAACAACTGACTTGACCATGTCTTCTATTTTGGCTGTAATGTCAACTTCAGTAAGGAATGCTGCGGTAACTGCCAGAGAACTGCCGCAACATGGCCAAAGTTTTTCTCAAATAATTTTCTGAAAGTTCTGAAAATATTTCTTCACCATGCTGCTGGAAGTTTCTTCGTCAATGTCAACAATAACTTTGTACAACTGATAGTCTAGGAGGAAGTATAGCAGCAAAATTAAATTAGATGTAGCATCATCAATTTCTAGTTTGTCAAAAAAAGTTTTGAATTTCTCATGTATGTACAGCATTCCTTTAATCTGAGCAATATTCGGAATGTGGTTTAAGAATTCTTCATCATCTTCATTAAAGTAATGCGAGTAATTTTTTTAATGGGCATTGAAACGTTGGTAATATGATCGCCATTCACGTGTTACAGATTTTGTTGGTATGGAAAATAGCAGCTGTGATGCCTTTGCCTCACGTGTATTGTAATATGGTTCAATAAATGAAAGTTGATCCATGAACTTATCCAGTGCAGAAATCACGCCTCTGCTGAAGCTATCAGTAATGCATGCTGATAATCTGTCCTCAGTACAACCAGATCGGTTAATTTCTAAATCGGTATCAAACCATCCATCAAATGCTGCCGCCATGCTTGCTGAATTATCAGTACACACAACATATGGATTGGAGAATGTGGTAGATTCGGCAAGAAATTTACGTGCACAAAAAAAAAAAAAAAATGTGCGTAAATTGTGCAGCATGGGATTGAGTACTATCAATGTTTATAAGAGGAAGAGAAAAAAAAAAGTAATCCATTCCCAATTTTGATCTAGTCCACATGCAATAATACCCGCATATGGCAAAAGATATGTTTGTCTTTGTAGCGAAACCCCAGTGGCCCATGTCCTCATACCTATCCGCTCAATTCCTTCGGAGTGGGATTCTCTGGGTTACTTTCATAACCCGAGCATTTGACACGAATACTTTGAAATCTATCTGTTCTTCGGGAAAACCCAATGGCGCGCCTTGCACCAAATAAGACCTAGGGTAATGGGTTGGGCGTGAAATGTCCGGTGTCAACCTTGTCGGTTGTGGTCGGCACAATGTATTGAAGTTTTAAAGAATTTTACAGATAACGTGCCGCATCCTACTGCTGAGGTATAAAAGGTAATTTTAGATTAATTGGTCCTGCCAGACCTGAGCATATTAAGCTTGGTCGTCTCAAATAATGAGACGAATTGGTGAAACGGCAGTCTTGCCAATATGGCTAAGCGTCTAGATCTGGGCATGGCGGGGGAACAAATCGGGGCAATATCTTTTCCCAGATGATGTCGCTTATTCTTGGCGGCGGATAGACGGGGGGGGGGGGGGGGGGCTATCTTTCTTCCAATGGCTTTACCTCTGTTTAGTGTCATCTTTCATTTGAATATAAACATTCTATAGCTATGGCATGTCGAGGGGAAGGGCTCCGTGGGGACCGGTTCCACTCATCTGAGTTATATCTTCTTGAGCCAGAAGAGGCGATCCACTGTGCTATTTCTTTCGTCTTTCGGCTGATGGGGGGGGGGGGGCAGGTGGACCGGGTGGTTCCTGGTCGATAGGAGGATGTTGGGAGTATAAATGGACTTCCTTGTCTCCCTGAGAGAACCTGAACTCATCTGAATATATGGGTTATGTGAGACACGGCCGATACATTGCGGTGACAGCTCAGACAAGAGCGGCGGCCGGACAGGGTAGTTTCCTCTTTCCTGTTCTTGCTAGGGATGGGGGAGGGAGATTCACTGCGGTCCATACAGACCCACTATTATGATATTAGTTAAGAGTAGGAAACATACATAATTACGCACACTACTCCACAATAGCTTTGTCGTGAGAAAGGCAAGGTTTGCAAGTGAGAGGGAAGCCTGAGAAGGTATGTGCCCAATATTAATAAAGGCATGGTATGAGTGTGGAGAGGAGTGTGGTATGAAGACAATTGAATACTAGGTAATTGTATGTATTTTATGTATGGCAACCGACATGCTGAGACCATTGGAATCTCCATGCCGGCTGTATCTGAAGTTTACATCAGAGGCTCTCAAAATTGTTTTAACTTTACAGGATCCTTCTTTTGAAGGCGAATATAGCCGGAAGTTTCGACAGAGCATCGACATAGAACATTATGTTTACTATGAAGTCCCTGCTGCTGTTGGGCTATACCAGATAGAACCACGGCGGGCCCGAACGAATACTTTCAGACACCTCGGCAGGCTTTTCGTTGAACTGTGATCGAGTATGTTTGCATTTTGGGCTAGATCCCGCCTAAGTCACTGACACACCCGTACATATATCCTATTTATTCTCCTTGAGTATTTCCCCACCAAAATTGTGCCACGTGATCCCAGGGCACTTTCCCTAACCATTGGACACACTACATTCGTGTAGGCCACAGAAACTTGGAATCCTGGATTTATGGAACCCTGTTGTTCGAACAACCTACGCGGGAAATAAAGACCAGAGAACTTGCCATGAGGTGGTTGTGAATTCATGGGACAATATGGAAAACGATGATCTAGGATATTTATATTTGGGTTGATATTGTATGGACTAGTTTTCTCTCTAGATTGTGTGTAGATGTTTATGAGTTAATCGTCAGATATTTTTTCTGTGCTGTTATGTATTGAGTTATTAAATTTACAATTACAAATATGTGGAAGAACGCCATGTTGTATGCGTGTCAGACAGAACGACCCTGCAGGAAATAGGTCCTGAGGTCGAAAGAGAGAGAGTGACAGTGAGTCCGGGGGAAACGGAGGAGGGTTGGCAGGAAAAGACCTATTTAAAGCCAGGACTATGAAATATACATGAGAAAATTGAGACATAGTTATTAGGGACCCTCCACTTAGCTTGTTACAATTTCTGGGGGCACGTCGCGGGATATTTTAAATCCTGGTGGAGCTCTGGCTGATATAGGGATAGGGGACAGATATTCTGGTCTAATATCAATAGGTTCTGCTTACCGTACCTGGCTATTGTCTATACTCTTCCTGACACAGACTGACGACATACGAAGTGTTGTGGTCGTGGATTATATCCATTTGTCCATTACCTATTCACTTACCCTCTGAGTTAAGATGGCATCCGCGAAATTTAATGTGGCTGAAGTGCAGGCTACAGGGCGTGAGATAGGCTATGAAGGGGCTGAGTTACAGAAATATGTTCAAGAAGTGGAGAGAGATTTTCGACAAGCTGAGCGCGAAGCTAAGAAAATTGAGGCAGAGCGCGAAGCTAAGAAATTCGAGGCAGAGCACGAAGCTAAGAAAATTGAGGCAGACCGCGAAGCTAAGAAATTCGAGGTAGAGCGCGAAGCTAAGAAAATCGAGGCAGAGCGCGAGGCTAAGAAAATCGAGGCAGAGCGCGAAGCAAAGAAAATTGAGGCTGAGGCTAGGGAGATGGAGGCCGAGCAGGCAGCCAGAGACCATGAGTTCCGTATGAGGGAGTTGGAGCTGAAAGCTCAAACTGCCAAGGAAAGCGAGGGTGCAGTTGGAGGCGCACTTCTCCCTGACTCAACAACTTGTAGTGGCGGTCCATACCAGGCAATGAAGTTCCGATTGCTCCCGTTCGATGAACACAAAGATAAGATCGACCAGTATCTTCACAGATTTCAGTCGATGGCTTTGGCTATGGGATTGGAACGTGAGAAATGGAACTTGAAACTCTCACAGGGCCTGAGGGGGACCGCGTATGAGGTCTATTCAAGGTTGCCACCTGGTATGGAGAATGACTATGAGGCCCTGGAAAAGGCATTATTGAAAAGGTTCCAGATGACAGCCCATACTTACCGACAACAGTTCAGAAAGTCGAGGAGAGAGCCAGGAGAGATGTTCTCAGCATACAGTGTTAGACTTAAGTCTTACCTTTTGAAATGGATGTCATTAGCAGGATTTGCCAACGACTATGAACGTTTAGAAGAATTAGTGGTCGTGGACCAAATGAAGAGGATGATACCTAAGCCATTGCAAACCTTCTTGGTTGAAAATGGGACAGAAAGGTTAGACGTAGTCAACACATTGGCGGAAAGGTATGTGCTAGCTCATGGGGATAATGGGGAACTGGCACAACCCAATCTCCGATCACCAGACACTGGGTCTGGAAAGAAGAAGAACCCCAAACCCACTCACACCAAAAAGGAGGATCCTTTCGAAAAAGTTCCCATTAAGAAACCCTCTGGTAAGAGTCCACCTGGATCTCCCAAAAGAAAGTGGAGTGAAAAGTGGTGCGCCTTCTGCAAATCTCCCACACACAATACGGCCGATTGCAGGCGCAAACAGAAAGACTCTCACTATGCTGCCTGTCTTGTAGAAACCGGGGAGGGGTCTAACAAGGAGGTAGAAGGGAGGGATCCTGGGAACAAAGATTCAGAAAAACCACCAGTAGTAGAGACGGTTCTTGTGAACGGACAACCAGTCGAGTGTCTCTATGACACAGGTCTTCAGTTTGAGGCCGTAATTTCATCACACTTAGTGAGCCCAGAGCAGCTAACCGGGGAATCCATTGAGATTCAAACGGCGACAAATAGTGCGGTAGCGATGTCTCTTCCAATTGCGAAGGTGGACATCAAATCAAAATATGTTACCGGCACTATTCAGGCAGCCGTTCTGATCGATCCTATCTTCCCGATGATCTTGGGTTCCTGCTACGTCTTCCTAGGGATCCCAAACGAACCCATGTACGTAGGGGCGATGCAAACCAGATCTCAATCGGAGGAGGAGCAGACGCCGGCCTTGATCGTGAATCCCTTGCCTGGGGAGTTACGAGCTGCTCAAAGCCAGGATGCTACTTTGCAACCTTGCTTCAACCAATTGCCAAAAAGTGCTGACCCACCAAGACGGGGTCAGTATTATATGATGAATCGGTTACTGTACCGGAGAGCCGGAGTGGAGGAACGCCAGCATGGACAGCTGGTAGTTCCTAAGGCTTATCGGGAACAGCTTCTTCATATGGGACACACCATTTCTTTCAGTGGACATATGGGTGTCGGGGCAACACTTCAGCGCATTTCCTGCCATTACTACTGGCCAGGGATGACTGGAGATGTGCGTAGGTACGTCAAGTCGTGCCCAGAGTGCCAGCGTGTGGCACCAAAACACTGGACGGCTCCGGTAGTCTTGGGTGATATGCCCATTATGAACTCTCCTTTCGAGAGAGTTGCCATCGATCTGGTTGGTCCTCTTCCTCGGACTAGGAAGAGGAATATGTATATTCTGACGATGGTGGATTGCTGTTCCATGTGGGGCGAGGCGATACCGTTGGCCACCATCGACTCTAAGCGAGTGGCTGATGCACTGATGGAGACATTTACTCGGTTGGGATTTCCAAACCAGATCCTAACGGACAATGGGTCTCAGTTCTGTGGTAAGCTGATGGAGGAAGTCTTTCGTATCTTCCAGACTAACCACATTCACACAAGCCCATACCACCCTCAGTCTAATGGGCAAGTAGAGAGGTTTAATGGTACCTTGATGACCATGCTTAGGAAACTGGCTCAAGAGAAACCAGACAGATGGGATGAATATATCCCAGCCGCCCTGTTCGCCTATCGGGAGGTTCCCCATGGGTCAACCGGGTTGCCACCAGCCACTCTATTATTCGGGAGGCCAATCAAGGGTCCCTTAGAAGCCTTATTGAGATGTTGGACAGAGGAGGAGACTTCCGAAGAGGTGGTATCTTCCTACAAATACGTCGAGGAGTTAAAGAAGAAACTCCAGACAGGTTGGGCTTTGGCGGCTCAGAATCTGAGAGCGGCCAGAAAGAGACACGCGGCCTACTACAATAGAAGGACGAAAGATAGGTCTCTGAAGGTGGGGGATCGGGTTCTGTTGTTACTTCCAGTAGGTTCCAATAAACTCGAGATTGGTTGGCAGGGGCCTTTCCCGGTGGAAAGGGTTGTGTCCCGTACCAATTATGCTATCCGGATCAGGGGGAAATCTAAAATCTTCCACATTAACCTCCTCAAAAAATATGAGGAACGATCCGATGGTACTTCTCTCCCACTCATGACTATGGCGGTCGCGATGGAAACTGAACCGGGCGAAGACGCGGATAGGGAGTATCCTTTACACCCTGGGGAAACCTATAAGGATGTATATATAAATCCTGATCTGTCGGCTGAAGAAACAGAACTAGTCATTCGTTTGTTGGAGTCCCATCAACAGATTCTTACCGATCGTCCAGGGCGGACAGGGTTGGTCGAGTTTGATATGACTCTGACTACCCAAGACCCCATTCGCCAAAAAATATATCCAGTGCCCTTTGCGAAAGAGAAGGCCATGGAAGCCGAAATCCAGAAGCTTCTGGATGATGACATCATAACTCCTTCGACTTCTCCTTATAATGCCGGGGTTGTCTTGTTGAGAAAGCCAAGCGGGGAGCACCGCTTGTGTATTGATTACAGGCATTTAAACAGTTGTACGACATTCCAAGTTGAGCCGTTACCACACACAAATCAACTGTTTGCCAGATTAAATAGGGCAAAGTACTTTTCAAAACTCGATTTAAGCCGGGGATATTATCAGATCCCTGTGAAGCCTGAGGTTCGGCCCTTGCTCGCTTTCAGTACTCCGAGCGGCCATTACGAATTTAAGGTGATGCCTTTTGGGCTGAGCAATGCGCCCAGTGTGTTCACACGCATGATGAGAAAGTTATTAGACCCTTTAAGGGATCCCTCTGTCGTCTCGTTTATGGATGATATTCTCATCGCTTTTGGCAATCTGAAAGATCACCTGAAATCCTTGGAACAGATCTTCATAAGATTGAAAGAGGAGGGGTTAACTGCCCGTCCAGCCAAATGCATGATTGGCTATCACTCCTTAGAATTTCTGGGACATACTATTACCCCGGGGGGTTTGGTACCGGAAGAAAAGAATGTAGAGAAGGTCAGACTCGCACCCCGTCCTAAATCCAAAAAGGATGTTAGGTCTTTCTTGTCTCTGTGTGGGTTTTACCAGAAATTTATTCCGAAGTTCAACGAAATTGGGGCACCGTTAACCGAAACCCTGAAGAAAGGATCGCCAGATCCTATAGTCTGGACCCCGAGCTGTGAAGAGGCTTATGGGAAGCTGAAACAGGCTTTGGTGGATAGGCCAGTCCTGCAACTCCCAAATTTGGAGAAAACGTTTGTTCTAAGAACCGACGCGAGTAACATAGGGATTGGAGCAACTCTGTTGCAGGAAGGGCGAGATGATCCTACTGTGCTATGTCCGGTGGCATATGCCAGTAGAAAACTGTTACCCGCGGAACGGAATTACTCCACCGTCGAACGGGAATGTCTGGCTCTAGTGTGGGCGGTACAGAAATTTCAACCTTATCTGTATGGAGTACCGTTCAAAGTGCAGTCCGACCATCAACCTCTGACGTTTTTGCCAACTTCTAAGAAACTGAACGCAAGGTTAATGAGATGGTCATTGCTCTTACAATCGTATCAGTTCACGGTCGAATACATCCCCGGAAGGGAGAAGGTGGGAGCGGATTTTATGTCACGGCATCCTATGGTCGAAGGTGAGGGGGAGGTAATTCGAACAGAACCTCTGGCAGTTGAAAGTTCGTAGGGTTCGACTTTCTTAAGAGGGGGCCTATGTAGCGAAACCCCAGTGGCCCATGTCCTCATACCTATCCGCTCAATTCCTTCGGAGTGGGTTTCTCTGGGTTACTTTCATAACCCGAGCATTTGACACGAATACTTTGAAATCTATCTGTTCTTCGGGAAAACCCAATGGCGCGCCTTGCACCAAATAAGACCTAGGGTAATGGTTTGGGCGTGAAATGTCCGGTGTCAACCTTGTCGGTTGTGGTCGGCACAATGTATTGAAGTTTTAAAGAATTTTACAGATAACGTGCCGCATCCTACTGCTGGGGTATAAAAGGTAATTTTAGATTAATTGGTCCTGCCAGACCTGAGCATATTAAGCTTGGTCGTCTCAAATAATGAGACGAATTGGTGAAACGGCAGTCTTGCCAATATGGCTAAGCGTCTAGATCTGGGCATGGCGGGGGAACAAATCGGGGCAATATCTTTTCCCAGATGATGTCGCTTATTCTTGGCGGCGGATAGACGGGGGGGGGGGGGGGGCTATCTTTCTTCCTATGGCTTTACCTCTGTTTCTATAGCTATGGCATGTCGAGGGGAAGGGCTCCGTGGGGACCGGTTCCACTCATCTGAGTTATATCTTCTTGAGCCAGAAGAGGCGATCCACTGTGCTATTTCTTTCGTCTTTCGGCTGATGGGGGGGGGGGGGGGCAGGTAGACCGGGTGGTTCCTGGTCGATAGGAGGATGTTGGGAGTATAAATGGACTTCCTTGTCTCCCTGAGAGAACCTGAACTCATCTGAATATATGGGTTATGTGAGACACGGCCGATACATTGCGGTGACAGCTCAGACAAGAGCGGCGGCCGGACAGGGTAGTTTCCTCTTTCCTGTTCTTGCTAGGGATGGGGGAGGGAGATACACTGCGGTCCATACAGACCCACTATTATGATATTAGTTAAGAGTAGGAAACATACATAATTACGCACACTACTCCACAATAGCTTTGTCGTGAGAAAGGCAAGGTTTGCAAGTGAGAGGGAAGCCTGAGAAGGTATGTGCCCAATATTAATAAAGGCATGGTATGAGTGTGGAGAGGAGTGTGGTATGAAGACAATTAAATACTAGGTAATTGTATGTATTTTATGTATGGTAACCGACATGCTGAGACCATTGGAATCTCCATGCCGGCTGTATCTGAAGTTTACATCAGAGGCTCTCAAAATTGTTTTAACTTTACAGGATCCTTCTTTTGACGGCGAATATAGCCGGAAGTTTCGACAGAGCATCGACATAGAACATTATGTTTACTATGAAGTCCCTGCTGCTGTTGGGCTATACCAGACAGAACCACGGCGGGCCCGAACGAATACTTTCAGACACCTCGGCAGGCTTTTCGTTGAGCTGTGATCGAGTATGTTTGCATTTTGGGCTAGATCCCGCCTAAGTCACTGACACACCCGTACATACATCCTATTTATTCTCCTTGAGTATTTCCCCACCAAAATTGTGCCACGTGATCCCAGGGCACTTTCCCTAACCATTGGACACACTACATTCGTGTAGGCCACGGAAACTTGGAATCCTGGATTTATGGAACCCTGTTGTTCGAACAACCTACGCGGGAAATAAAGACCAGAGAACTTGCCATGAGGTGGTTGTGAATTCATGGGACAATATGGAAAACGATGATCTAGGATATTTATATTTGTGTTGATATTGTATGGACTAGTTTTCTCTCTAGATTGTGTGTAGATGTTTATGAGTTAATCGTCAGATATTTTTTCTGTTCTGTTATGTATTGAGTTATTAAATTTACAATTACAAATATGTTGAAGAACGCCATGTTGTATGCGTGTCAGACAGAACGACCCTGCAGGAAATAGGTCCTGAGGTCGAAAGAGAGAGTGACAGTGAGTCCGGGGGAAACGGAGGAGGGTTGGCAGGAAAGACCTATTTAAAGCCAGGGCTATGAAATATACATGAGAAAATTGAGACATAGTTATTAGGGACCCTCCACTTAGCTTGTTACAGTCTTGCAGACCAAAAGTCGACTATTCCCGAAATTGCACATTCTGGATCTTGTGCCATATTTTGAAACAATTTTTGAAACTGCAGTTTGGCCATTTTTCTTGCTCCAAAATAGAACGAGTCACTGTTTGCCGTGATATAGTTAGTTAGTTAGTTAGTCGACAGATCATCCTCGTTGCACATCGAACCATTCAGTCCATAAGTGCTCGGATCCCCTCCTCAGCAAATCCCGCAGCGTGTAGCGGCTAACGACGCCAGTTCTGTGTTGGTTTATCAATCTTCTTTGGCTTCCTGCGTAGTGTTCATGTTTGGCCACCCCTCTTTTAATTTGCTGCTCTGGCAGTCTGGCCATTGTTGTAGATTCACAGTCATCACTTGGTTCTCGCAAAAGTCTCACTTCTCGTAGAGCATTCAGAATGTCAGCCTGGTCCGTGGCGCATCCGCTCTCCACAGTAGCCTCACCTGCGAGCTTGTCAGCCCGCTCATTTCCTTGTACTCCCGCATGCCCTGGCACGAAGATGAAACTAATCTTTGCCAGCCGAGACCGCTTAAGAGGCAGCAACCATTCTCTTCGGATCGACCCCTCCTCTATCCTCTTGATCATGTTCATTGAGTCGCTAAGGAAACAAGCCCTAGTGAATGTCTGTGTCTCGAGCCATGTTATTGCTTTACTTACTGCCATGACTTCCATGGTCAGGCTACTTGTGGTTTCAGTGAAAGCACCAGTCCTCCTTCGCAATTCTCCCTCCGGCCCGAGCTGTAAAGGCCCATGAGCTTCTCACATGTCGGACGACCGACCCATCTGTGTGGATGACCGCGTCACCGTCTAGCGAATTCTCGAAAATCAACGCTTGTACTTCAGCCTCAACAGCAGCCGGATTTTCTTGTCTGCATTTTCTATCTAGTTGGATGCAAACTGAAAAGGATGTGCAGATGTCTGTTGGCACTTGCACCCACTCCTCGCCAGGTTCTAAGTCCTCAAGGGAACACACCTGTTGAAGAATGTCTTCGGCTTGACCCATCCACGACCGTCCTCTTTTTAACCTGCTGCCCTCCACCTTCCTAATTTCACTATGCAGTGGATGTTGTGTGTTTGCGTTAATTCTGAGGTAGGCGCGTGCCCTGCAAACTTGTATTCTCTCTTCAATGGTTGGAAAATCAAGAAGGTAGCGCATCGCCCTGCATGCTGTATCTCTTGTACATCCAAGAATAATGCGCATAGCTTCATTCTGTATCATTTCCATCCTTTCTATCTGCTTATGACTGAGAGTCAGGATTGCCATTGCATACTCCAAAACAGACATGACCAGCCCCTCGTACAGAAGACACAGATGACCCTGCTCACAGTTTGCTGCCGCCATCACCCGCATCGCTGCCAAACCCCGCTTGGCCTTTGTTATCACCTGGTCTATGTGCACATTATAAGCAAGGCTTCGATCAAACCGTATCCCCAGGTAATTCATTGCCAGCGTTCTTTCCACCGTCTCTGAACACAGCATTACAGTTGGTGTTGGATTGTTGACAATATGATTATTCAACGAGAACCAAGTCACTGTTGCCTTTGTTGGGTTGACCATTGCCCCAGCTTCATCACACCAAGTACTTATGCGATTGAGTTCGGTTTGTAGTTCCACAGCAACCTCCTCTCTATCCTTACCCTGACGATACACTAAAACATCATCGGCATATGACAATGTCCTGCCAGGTCCAGTATTCTGCTCACTGGTGATTCTCACTGTGTAGGCGTTGAACAGTACCGGACATAATGGTGATCCCTGTGGTAGGCCAGGATATATTGTTGTTGGTTCCGAAGTCCAACTGCCACATCTAAAAACTACTTTCCGTTGGAAGAGGGCTGCAGCGATCCAACTAAGGAGGAATGGACTTACGTTTAGTTCAAGAAGCTGAAACATTAAAAAATCCAGTGGTACTCTGTTGTATGCGTCCTCAAGATCAATCGCTGCAGCAACAGTTTCAGTGCCTGAGTGGAAACCTTCATAGACATCATGGGCAAAGACTGCTGCATTGGTCCAGGTTTCTCTTTTTGGACGGTACCCACCCAGGGTATGTGGGAAAACACCTTGCCTCTCTAGTTGGCTTGATATTTTCCTGGCAATTACCTTCTCCAGCAGCTTGCCTATTGTATTCTTCATGGTTATAATTCGATATCCCTGAATTTTTTTTTGTGGTCTTTGTCAGGCTTAAGCAAGGGAATCAGATAGCTGTGTAACCATTCCTCCTTGATGCTAGCACTCCCTGTACTGTTGTTGTACATGTCTGCTAGTTTCTCTAGCTCCTTGTCGGTACACCTACAACAGTGTATTTATTTACCCTGTTTGCAGCGTGAGTAGATCTTCAGCAAAGTTAGCAGCATCACATATAATGTCACATCCAGCCGAAATGGATACTTTTGGATGTGATGTAAATAGTTCAACAACTGTCTTTTGCCACGTATTTGACAATGTTGGTGGTGGTCTTTTTACTTCCCGCTGCTTGGCGTGCATTTATTAATTTATCCGGTGTCCCACCACGAGATAAATAATTGATACAAATATATAAAGAAAAAAAAAGAAGGATAAAAGGCTTTAAAAAGGTAAAAAATGAAAACAATTAAGGGTTGCTCTAACGTAGATCAAGTTCTATGACATGGCTACTGTCCCATGTGTCCCATGGGAAATACAAGTGTGTGCTGTCCCATCCCATACCATCCCATGGGACGTTTCCCATAGAGAAAAGAAAGATAGAGGAGATGAGAAAAGGACGAGGAGAGGATATATGAGTGAACAGATAAAGCGAGAGAGAGAGTGAGAGAGAGAGAGAGAGAGAGAGAGAGAAAGAGCGAGAGGAGAGGATCAGAGAGAGGAGGGGAAAAGAGTGAAAGGAGAAAACACAGATAGAGAGAGGGGAAGAGAGGCAGATGAGAAGAAATAAAACGAGAGGAGAAGAGAGAGCGAGATGAACGGAGAATAGAGTTAGAGAGAGGGAGAGAGAGAGAGAGAGAGAGAGTTAGAGAGAGTTAGAGAGAGAGAGAGAGGGGTGGGAAGCAAGCATTAGCTTAACCTTGGGAAACACGTCCTGCTGGAGACAACGTAATCTGTGTGCAGGTATAATGTGCATAACCACTGTTTTGTGTCACTCACATGTCAGATCTGAATATGACAAATGGTTTTTGGACGATTTAACGAGTTCTTGTTGACGCGTTTAAAAGTGCATTGACACTCGTTGTGTTTCCTTTCTTCCCGTGAAGAAATGAGCACAGAAGGAGTGGAAAACAATGTGATAAGTGTGGACACAGGATCATGTAATAGTGTGTTTCATTGTGTCGTTCTTCGTCGTCGTCGTTGTCTGCTGCTGCTGCTGCTGCTGCTGTTGCTGCTTTTTCTTCTTCTTCTTCTTCTTCTTCTTCTTCTTCTTCTTCTTCTTCTTCTTCTTCTTCTTCTTCTTCTTCTTCTTCTTCTTCTTCTTCTTCTTCTTCTTCTTCTTCTTCTTCTTCTTCTTCCTCCGCCACTTCTTCCTCCTCCGACTATATCTCTTTCTCCTTCTCCTGCTCTGCCTGCCTGCCTGCCTGCCTGCCTGCCTGCCTGCCTGCCTGCCTGCCTGCCTGTCTGTCTGTCTGTCTGTCTGTCTGTCTGTCTGTCTGTCTGTCTGTCTGTCTGATTGCTTTCTTTCTTTCTTTCTTTCTTTCTTTCTTTCTTTCTTTCTTTCTTTCTTTCTTTCTTTCTTTCTTTCTTTCTCTTTCTTTCTTTCTTCTTCTTTTTCTCACAGAACGGCATAGACCCCCCCCCCCATCTCCCATTCCGAACCAACATGCAGCAATCCGTCCTATTCTTGACTCTCAATCAGCTCCCTATTGTTTACATCTCTATCTCTAATTCTCTTTTGTTTTTTTCTTCAGGTCTCCTATTTGGTTGACTCGAAGAAGAAGAAGAAGAAGAAGAAGAAGAAGAAGAAGAAGAAGAAGAAGAAGAAGAAGAAGTGACAGACAGACAGACAGACAGACAGAACCCTATTTCACGTCTTCAAGCATACTATGGCTGATGTTATCTCCGCGCCGCCTTTACATCCCACAACATTTCCTAGTACTCATTTTATGACCTATCTCTGCTTCTAGGGGGGATTCGAACACACTGGCCTCCTTGCGGAGAAGCAAGCATGCTAACCTCTGCGCCACCACAGCTTCGCTAGGAAATATAGCACAGTAAAACACTAGACATGCGCAGCACACATGACCAGGGCACAGTTGTTATTAGACGGGTTGTTCCCCTGTTGCGCGAGTCCCGTGGTACACCGAGCCCCACAAAATAAGTGCCCTGTTCCCTTGGGAAATTAAGATTGTCAGCGTAAGTTTCATATTGCACTGCTCGTGTGCCTTCAGGTGGATCAAAATATGAGTACAGTGATATCGAAAATATGATGTAATGCGTCAACTCTGGGGGAGGGGGTAAGGGACTGTGGTAAACGGGTTCTCTCGCTCGCTCTCTTCTCCAATTTATCTTGCTCGCTCTTCTACTCTCGTTTCTTCTCTTCGCTCCTGTTTCTCTTCTCCTTTCTCTATATCTGTCTATTCTCATTCGCTCTTCTCCTTCCTCTCCTACGAAACTGTGGCTGTGAGGTTATGGCATTCGACTGAAGCTTATAAGGTACAGGGTTCGATCCGACATTAGGACTGAGAATTTGTTGTAAGAACTAGTGGTATATAATGATATTACACACTCACTTCACCCCTTGGCTGGTGAGACCGAGGTCTTAGTCTTCTCGGATTAGGTCTGAAAAAAGGAGGTGCTGTGTGCATACTGTGCACATTAAAATCCAAAGGCAGTTAAAAATTGCAAGGAGTAGGCGTAAAGCCATTGCCCTGGACAATTTTTCGGAAACAAATCATACTGATCAGTACTCCCCCGATGTGTCTCCACCTTGTCGTGGTGGTGGGGGGGGGGGGGGGGGGGGAGGGGTGGGGGGGTGGGGGGGGGGTGGGGGGCTTGCGTATCCCATCGACCCCATGTGCTTGCCGATGGATGAAAACTACATATCGGACAGCTTATGGGATAGGGGCCAGACTAAGAGAGACACAACCTGCTGCTCTGCAGGTAGACTGAGGATAGCAGTCAAAAGTTTGAAATCAGGCACACGTATGCAGAAGTTCTTGGTCCGGACAATACTCTAAGGCTCTCTGTCGAGGGTTTAGGCTAAAGGCCCATAAGCCACAAACCCGTGAGAGCCGGGCCCGATACCCACCTACCGAAAAATAGATGTGGGATACTGAGCACGCTACATGCCCAGTTCTGATACTTGTTCGAAGGCTCTCAGCTGGGGGAATATGAGGGATTCCCGGATGAGAGGGCCTGGCCGGTTCTCGCTCACTGCTGTACGGAGGTAAGGTGCTGAGCCGGCAGCACATGTAGCCTACCTCGTGAGCGAGAATACAAATGCAGAAAGTGCCCCAGTCGAATGAAATGGCTACGAAAACTGTCTGTATCTAACTCACAGAGTGTAGACAAAAGTGAAAAAAACATCTAAATAACACGAAATGGAACGCACGGCTAGCGAATCCATTGCGTGGTCCGAAGTCAAAAGCAAATGCATACCGAGTGGTTGTCGCCCGCAGTCTGACCGTTCCTGGTGTGTGCTTAAGCGACCAGTGGCAAGCGAGATGCCCAACACATGGAAGTGAGGAACTAAAGCAGCCATGAGCAGGACGTCGCAACTCCTTGGGTGAGCCCAGTCTCAGAGCAATATGTGCCGGCTCTGCAATTATGGAAGCCTCCTTGGATAGCCTTGGATAGGCCCATGGTCTGCCCCTGCCTTACATTGAGGGTTAATCGTGATGTCGATGATCGTTCTATCTTGACCAGCTGAGATGTGGGCGACATCACAACAATAAGTCTAACGTGCCTCGAAACCCGAGGAAGGTTAACCTCATTAAAAAATGCTTGCTGAAGTCGGAAGTGCCGTCCTACGGGTGGCAAACTAAAAATTGGCACTACGCATTAACGTCCGAGTGAAACGTCTCGTCCGAATGTCTCTCGTGCTAGGAACAGCTCTGACTACCTAGTTTCTGAATGCCGCTCTTGTTCGGAACAGCTCTGACTAGGTAGTTTTCCGAATGTCTGTCGTGCCTGGAACAGCTCTGACGGGCGCAACGACAAGCACATGTCAGAAAACTCGCTGAGTGGATACCGTCTGTAGACCTGTCTGGTTTGTGCGGGAACGGCCCGGGGCGAACGAAATGCTCAATATATTGAAGTGAGGAATTAAAGCAGCCATGAGCAGGACGTGACGATTCCCTCGGTAAGCCCAGAACCAGAGCGTTATGTGTCGGCTCTGCAATTATGGAAGCCACCCAGGATGGCGGAAAATACTATGGACTGTCCCTGCCTCCATTTGAGGGATGACCGTGCAGCCTTCGACTGTTCCAACTTGACCAGCTGGGAGATGGACAGTACCACAAAAGTGAGAGTCTCCCAGGAATGCTAACCTGGTCAAAAATGCACGCAAAAAGTTGGATGTGTTGGCCTAAGGGTTTCGACCCAAGGGTGCCTAACCAGATACACCGCAGTCACATCTGAAAAAATCACTCCGGTTGAACGCAAAGAAGAAGATACTGACCAGTAGAGGAAGCCTGTTGCCATGGATGGAATCCTTCTAGAAGAAACAAACATTATTCAAATTAATGTCCAAGTCTGACATGAAGAGTAGTTAGTCGACAGATCATCGCCATTACACATCAAACCATTCAGTCCATAAGTGCTCGGATCCCCTCCTCAGTAAATTCCGCAGCGAGTAGCGGCTCACGAAACCAGTTCCGTGTTGGTTTATTAATCTTCTTTGGCTTCCTGCATAGTGTTGTTGTCTGGCCACACCTCTTTTAACTTGCTGTTCTCGCAGTCTGACCATGGTTGTAGATTCGCGTCATCACTTGGTTCTGGCAAAATTCTGACTTCTCGTAGAGCATTCAGTATATCATTCTAGTCCATGACCCGTCCACCCTCCACAGTAACCTTACCCGCAAGCCTGTCAGTCAGGTCATTTCCTTGCACACCTGCATGTCCTGGCATGAAAACGAAACTAATCTTTGTCAGCCGTGACAGCCTCAGAGACACCAACCACTGTCTTCGGATCAACCCATCTCTATCTTCCTGAGCATACTGATTGAGTCACTAAGGAAGCATGCCCGAGTGAAGGTCTGTGTCTCCAGCCATGCTGACATTTGAGGTGCGTAAATAGGCGTGACGCACTTCCCCCGACAGAGGAGCCAAGCAGGGGAAGAATACATCAGCACAAGGGTGTTTAATGTAACAGTACAGTCATCTGTCTGTCATGTAACTACCTATATAGTACCTTGCGGTGTATAGCAGGGGGTCTTGAGCCTGATGAATTAAGGCCGCTTGGCTAGTGCAGTCGCCGCGAACTGTGCAGGTTAGGGTTTTCTTTTTGCCCCCGACATACACAAATCCACACCTTACCGAGGATTCGATCCCGGGTCTCCCGAATGAGAATCCGGCATTCTAGCCACTCGGCCAGCCGCTCCTCAGTGACTGTTTAATTATATGTCGGTGAGTAAGTAGGGGGGGGGGAGATCTCCTTGGCCAAGTCGTTACACCTCATGCCTCGCGTCCCGAAGATTGTGGCTTTGATTGCGGCCTACGTAGTTCGGTTCGCGAGTGCAATTTTCTCGGAGACTCCTGGAAGTCGTCGCTGGAGCTACGGAGTTTGTTGTTTGTGCGACGCTTTCGGCAGACCGCAGTGAGGAAAGAGATCGAGCCACACGGGCTAAAACCCGGTGCAATAAAGTCGATCTTCTTGACTTTTAGAACAGTTTTTATATATGTCTGAAGTCTATACTGATATACAAAAATTCAGTGACTAATTGTATGTCTGAGGTCTATACTGTCATACAAATGTTCAGTGACTAATTATATGTCTGAAGTCTATACTGCTATACACAAGTCCAGTGACTAATTATATGTCTGAAGTCTATACTGCTATACTAAATTTCAGTGACTAATTATATGTCTGAAGTCTATACTGCTATACACAATTCAGTGACTAATTATATGTCTGAAGTCTATACTGCTATACACAATTCAGTGACTAATTATATGTCTGAAGTCTATACTGCTATACACAATTCAGTGACTAATTGTATGTCTGAAGTCTATACTGCTATACAAAAGTTCAGTGACTAATTATATGTCTGAAGTCTATACTACTATACACAAATCCAGTGACTAATTATATGTCTGAAGTCTATACTGCCATACACATGTTCAGTGACTAATTGTATGTCTGAAGTCTATACTGCCATACACATGTTCAGTGACTAATTGTATATCTGAGGTCTATACTGCTATACAAATGTTCAGTGACTAATTGTATGTCTGAAGTCTATACTGCCATACACAATTCAGTGACTAATTATATGTCTGAAGTCTATACTGCTATACAAATGTTCAGTGACTAATTGTATATCTGAAGTCTATACTGCTATACAAATGTTCAGTGACTAATTGTATATCTGAGGTCTATACTGCTATACAAATGTTCAGTGACTAATTGTATATCTGAATTCTATACTGCCATACACAATTCAGTGACAAATTATATGTCTGAAGTCTATACTGCTATACAAATGTTCAGTGACTAATTATATGTCTGAAGTCTATACTGCTATACACAATTCAGTGACTAATTATATGTCTGAAGTCTATACTGCTATACACAATTCAGTGACTAATTATATGTCTGAAGTCTATACTGCTATACACAATTCAGTGACTAATTATATGTCTTCTTCTTCTTCGTTCATCCGGAGTTTTTTTTCGGACGTGATTGCGTTGTGCCTGTTTACAGCAGAGCTGCGTTCTTGCGCCGTTAGGCCGACACATCCGACTTCTGCGGGCATTTGTTAACCGGGTTAACCTTCCCGGGTAATTATATGTCTGAAGTCTATACTGCTATACACAATTCAGTGACTAATTATATATCTGAAGTCTATACTGCTATACAAATGTTCAGTGACTAATTGTATATCTGAAGTCTATACTGCTATACAAATGTTCAGTGACTAATTGTATATCTGAGGTCTATACTGCTATACAAATGTTCAGTGACTAATTGTATATCTGAATTCTATACTGCCATACACAATTCAGTGACAAATTATATGTCTGAAGTCTATACTGCTATACAAATGTTCAGTGACTAATTATATGTCTGAAGTCTATACTGCTATACACAATTCAGTGACTAATTATATGTCTGAAGTCTATACTGCTATACACAATTCAGTGACTAATTATATGTCTGAAGTCTATACTGCTATACACAATTCAGTGACTAATTATATGTCTTCTTCTTCTTCGTTCATCCGGAGTTTTTTTTCGGACGTGATTGCGTTGTGCCTGTTTACAGCAGAGCTGCGTTCTTGCGCCGTTAGGCCGACACATCCGACTTCTGCGGGCATTTGTTAACCGGGTTAACCTTCCCGGGTAATTATATGTCTGAAGTCTATACTGCTATACACAATTCAGTGACTAATTATATGTCTGAAGTCTATACTGCTATACAAAAGTCCAGTGACTAATTATATGTCTGAAGTCTATACTGCTATACAAAATTTCAGTGACTAATTATATGTCTGAAGTCTATACTGCTATACACAATTCAGTGACTAATTATATGTCTGAAGTCTATACTGCTATACACAATTCAGTGACTAATTATATGTCTGAAGTCTATACTGCCATACAAATGTTTAGTGACTAATTATATGTCTGAAGTCTATACTGCTATACATAAGTCCAGTGACTAATTATAAGACTGAGATCTATACTACTATATAAGTGAAAGAAAAAAAAATAAAGCAAATAATGAAGGTGTTTCTATGCTTTCTTTCGTATTAAATATATGGTGCCTACCGAATGTTTTAGGTCACCGACACTCAATCGGTGACGTGATTAGTATCACGCTGACCGCATTTACGTCCGAGAAATCTCATGGTGACCATTTCAGTTTGAATCGATCTGCGAACCCATATACATTTTACAGAACAAGGTCTTCGCATCAAGAGAGTCCGAACCCAGGAGCAGCGAGCGAGCAGACAAGCCTGATATCCACAGTGCAGTGGTGGCTCTCCTGTGATATACCTATACTGCTACAACAATGCCTGTATAGGAATTACGTTCGTGTTTCATTGTTATGGACTGGAGTGGACAATAAATCCTGGCTAATTATGACACCTGTTAATGATGTGTAGATGGCTGGAACCTGCGTCTGTGGCATAGAGATCGTGAAGGAAGTTTCATAATCCCAACATACCCGTTCGACATCAGCCACGGGCCATTTGGCAGTAGACCGCAATACGTTGAATACCACAATTGTATGGGCGGCGGTCGCTCAGAGATCAATGGCAAATTACTGAACGTATGATTGTCTAGAAAAAACACAAGCAGCTATAAAATGAGCAAGGGGTGTACTTAGAATACCTAAATAGTTCCAAGAAAACGAACAGAATACCAACAGACAAGTACTGTACTTATATGCCTTGACCACAATGCTGCTCCCTGCCTCTACAGTGCAGTTGCCATGGGCTTCATTGACTTGTCCCGTAGCCACACTTCCGCTGATCTAGACAGCGGACATTTGCGTCCACACTCAGGCTGCTATTTCCGGTCATTTTGTTGTTGCGCTAGCTTTTAACTCAAGCGTAGTCCATACATACTACTTCTAGTGGTGCTGGGCTGAATTTTGTAACCCACTCCGACTTCAGAGGTACTTGTAATTTACGTCCCCAGGTAAATGACGATAGGTCAACATTTTAGTCCAACTGTTCGGTATAGGGGTTGAACCCCTCACCTCGGTATCAGCACACCGGATGTTTAAGACCACGAGTTCTTATCCATTCGGCCACACTGACCTACTACAGTCATTAAACTGGTCAACCATCATCATCGTGTATCAGCTCCTTTAGAGACCGGCGTTCTCATCACCACTTACCAAAGATTCTCAATCTTGTGCCAATCCTCTGCCTCTTGCAAATTCATGCCCCATGTCTCTGTCATGTCGTGTGTCCAGCTTCGTGCTGGATGACCCCAGCCTCTTCTTTCAGGTGCCACGCCTTCCATCGATGTTCTTACCGAGCAACCATGACGTGTTATATGGCCAAAATATCTCAGTTTTGTAGACAGGATACTGTTTATAAGCCAGTGTTCTTCAATATTGAGGTCCTGTAGAATGTTATTGGTACACTCTACAGCAATTATTTTGACACACATTCACTCAACCTACTGCTTTACTCAACGGTAAACCTGATACAGGGGACTGTTTTGAATAGGAAATGTGCACACAACAAACAAGCGTTTCAGTGACACGATAACTTGAAAAGAAGAGACGGAGAAGATAATGTTGTTTTCAACTGTTGTAACCAGAGATATACTGGGCTGGAGATCAGATGCAGTCGAGACTGTTTAATTATAGAACCTGATCTGATTTGACACAAGTCACAAAATACATATATTGATAAATAACTTAAAAAGTATCTAAATAGATAATAATTTGTTTAGTCTGTCCTCCACACGCACAATATTAATGTCAGACACAAGTTGGGCTATTTTAGTTTGATGATCGATTCTGTTAGTATTTGTTACTTCTAGTGTTAAGTGTTTCCTAACTGTAATCAGTAATTCGGAGCAGCCTGCCTGCCTGCCTGCCTGCCTGCCTGTCTGTCTGTCTGTCTGTCTGTCTGTCTGTCTGTCTGTCTGTCTGCCTGTCTGTCTGTCTGTCTGTCTGTCTGTCTGTCTGTCTGTCTGTCTGTCTGTCTGTCTGCCTGTCTGTCTGTCTGTCTGTCTGTCTGTCTGTCTGTCTGTCTGTCTGTCTGTCTGTCTCTTCCCATCTTTGTCGATTCCTCTTAATTATTCTATGTCTCTCTCCATTTCTGTCTACCTACCTTTATCCATCTCTCTCTCTATCTTATTTTTCATCCCCTATCTCTTCCTCCATCCTACTCTCTCTCTCTCTCTCTCTCTCTCTCTCTCTCTCTCTCTCTCTATATATATATATATATATATATATATATATATATATATATATATATATATATATATATATATATATATCAGTATATCCACCTATCTCTATCAGCCTCTCCACCTCTCTCTGTCAGTCTCTCCACCTCTCTCTCTCTCTCTCTCTCTCTTTCTCTCTAACGTCTAAATATACAGCCGCCTCTGACCCTTACATTACATTTGACCTACACCCAGACAAACACAGCAATCGATCGTCTCAGTTTCTGTTGGGATTCCCTGGGAATTGCAACATTTCTTATTCGTCTCTCTACGCACCAACGAAGACACAACTCACACAACTGTGTCTGACTAAGGTCACCTCATCTGGCTACCACCTTAGCCACTTTCTGCTTCGCTACTGGTCTCTTCCCTACCCTCTTAGTGTTTGGTTTGGTGTAAATGCTGCTATGCGATTCTGTCAATGATTGTCTTCTGTATTCAACCATAAACTTATTCATCCATGAATACACCCCCCCCCCAAACCCCACCGATCAATACATCCATAGTTACTTGCCTATGCATATTAAAAATATATGCATATGCATTCACATATTCAGACAAACATGCCATTCACAAACATACACATATAAATATGCACATGTATAAAGATACAAATATACAAAAAATATCGTTATACAGACAGGCAGGCAGACATAAACCATTTAAAACTATACATGCATATCTGCATATATGCATACCTACCTACCTGCAGGACAGAAATCTGTACATACGACAGACAGACGGACAGACAGACAGACAGACAGACAGACAGACAGACACGTCCCAAATTAATGTCATTGAGATATCGTCTGATAAATAAATTAACTGTGATTGATCGACATTAGCAGAAGTAAATGAAAGATGTGGCGATCACAACACACGGAAGACAACAGACACATTTACAGCTACAGGTTCACAGGGATACTTTACGCAGACAATGGCATAAGCATGGTCTAAAGTGGGTTCGATTCCAGCTCTCGACGTTAGCTACGAGAGAGAAAGACCTTCCCTCTCCCCTATCCATGCATGCATTCAGACCTACAGCCTGTGATAGCCCTAACACTCCACAAATCCACTGCAGGTTCATACTACGTTACTTTTAAAAAAAATGTTTGTCATTCGCACCGGGATTCAACCGCATCCTGCACAAACGACATGGCCGTGTTGTAGGGACAAATGTACGACCATGAGAGACCGAAAGAGGGGTTATCATAAGTAAATCATCGTAAAACACTGGCTCATAAAATATCATGATGTGGACACGTAAGTATTTTTGTCTCATTAAATAACACTGGATTGGAAACAGCAGTATTTTCGCCACATTAAATACGTGTGAATTGGAAAGGGTAGTATCTTCGCCACATTAAGTAAGAGTGGATTGGAAAGGGAAGTATTTTTGCCCCATTAAATATGAGCGGATATGAAATGGAATTACTTTTGCTACGTTAAATAAGAGTGAATTGGAAAGGGAAGTATTTTTGCCACATTAAATAAGAGTGGATTGAAAAGGGTAGTAGTTTTACCACATTATATAACAGTGTATTGGAAAGGGTAGTAATGGAAGACGCAGTTGCTAGAAGCAGATGCAACGATCCGTGATTACAATAATTGTCACATCTTGAATATCACAATGGATGAGGGTGTGAATTCTAGTGATATACTCTTTAATACACCGTAAAAAGATCAATATTTTGCAAAAGAACACATCACATTAGGATGTTCTATTATGTTAAAGAGAATGGAGATCAGCATGGTCGAATGGATAAGAGCGTTCGCACTTAACTTCCGGTGTGCTGATGCCGAAGTAGCGGGTTCAACTTCTTGTTGATTTCTTGTACTTTACTTGGGGGCGTATACTACAAGTACCTCAAAAGTCGGAGTGAGTTGGCCTGATGGCAAGGGACACTGGTAATAGGGAAAGCTAATGCACATGCACAAGTCTGTCTAGTTCAGTAGAAGTAGTAACACATGTATGGACTACGCTTGAGCTCAAAGCAAGCGATCGCAAAAAAAAAGTGAAAGCGAACGGACAGTTGTACTCACATGTATTCTGTCTGGCTATTCTTCCCCAGGCTGGTCTCATGACGACCGTGTCAGCTCAAACACGGGCCGCAGTCCCTCAGCAAGCCATCACTACTCGTCAACTATACTCCTAGAATTGAAACGTTGCGTTACCTCTAGTTAACAGATCGTCGTGTGGTTTAATACAATGCTAACATTTGGAACTGAGATGTCTGATTTCAACTGAAGTTTTTTAACTGAAATATGACAATCTATATTTTCTTTAACACAAGCGTTTCCTCTCTACACGCGGAGTGTGCAGAACCTCATATTTATACACCTTAAATCTATATTAAGTAGGCAGGTAAACGCAAAGCTTACATGGTACTGAATGTGACAAACACGGCTTTGTCAATTTTCCTATAAAATTAGACTGAAATTAGGATCACACTGCTCCCAGAAGTAACATTTCCTTCACATGGGCTCACGTTTACTATTAGCACTGCACTGTAAATAAACAAACTCTTCTGAACGGATGATCTCAAATGTAATCCACCCACAAGGAAAGACTGCGACCCGACCAGTGGGTACTCTCCTTCATGGCGAGCGCTATCAGGTTTCTCGCTTCACGTAACTATCAGATATCACCTCACGCGACTGCCACTCATACTGCTACGCTGTTGCTGCTGCAGCTACTACTGCTACTACTGCTACTACTGCTACTAGTACTACTACCACGGGCATGACAATATCAAAAACTACTACACTTTCTGCCGGCTCCATGGCGAAGGGGTTCATGACGCAGTTCGTAATACCGCATACCGATCTCGAAACATAGCTGCGGGCGATTTGGCAGCAGACAGCATGTGGTGGTTGTTTTTAACGAAATGGTGTGAGTGCCGGTCGTTCAGAAAGCAATGGCAAACTACTGAACGTAAACTTGCCAAGATATCACAAACAGCAAAATAATGCTGGAGTTGACTGCGACGTCCTGTAAAGGATATGCAACTAAATTTAACCAATTACAATTTTTATACTGCTACACTATTACTACTAGTACTACTACTACTACAATATTATTAAACTATCACTACTACCGCCACCACCACCACCACCACTACTACTACTACTACTACTACTACTACTACTACTACTACTACTACTACTACTACTACTACTACTACTACTACTACTACTACTACTACTACTACTACTACTACTACTACTACTACTACTACTACTACTACTACTACTACTACTACTACTACTACTACTACTAATACTGCTGCTGCTGCTGCTGCTGCTATGACTACTGCTGCTGCTACTACTACTGCTTTTGCTGCTATCGCTGTTTTTCTTTCTGCTATTTGGAAACAGAACGACACGTGAACGAATGCAATGAATACCAACACGATTTTTACACACAGAAACATCCACTTGGGTAATTGATTAACGGATGTGTTATGCATTTATTCACACACCTCGGCACACATATCTATCCTAGATTCGACAACCTTCACCACAGTTTCCCCAAGACTAGTATAGTTCTGGATCAATAGATGCATCCAATATGATTAAAGTATGTAGCGAGATAATGATAGCTTACCCGCTTGTGGTACAGACAGTGATCTATATATGTATATATATAGTGTATCTTTAATTTTACACACCAAGTCTACCGTGTAATTGTCTACCATCCAACTAGTGTAACCTATTGTTTCCTGGTGTATGTAAACACAACTATTCTACACCAGCGTCAGAAATAGATAGTTTAAATGAAATAGGCGATTGGAGACGATGATTATCGCTCGCAGTAAATAAAAGTTCATTGCGTTTCCTTTACAGGACGTCACAATTAACCTCAGCATTTATGTTATTTGTGTTTTGCTGGGCAGATTTTACGTTCAGTAGTTATCCTTGCTTTCTGAACGGCCGACGCCTCATACCATCGAAATCACCACAAAGCGGCCTGCTTCCAGATTACCCGCACCTGATTTCGAAGCCTCGACTCAGTATGTCGGGGAATTGTGAAACCCGTTGACTTTCCCTCAGCCACAGAGCTGTCGTTCGAGGCGGATAAAACAATAATATATCTAGCAATGGCAAACTACTGAACGTATCCTAGACAAGAAATCACAACCAACCAAACAATGCTGGGATTGACTGCAACATCCTATAAGGCGTTGACTGCGACGCCCTGTTAAGGATATGCAACTAACTTTTTTTTTTAACGTTTGGGGGGAAAAGACATAAATAACCGTTACTCCTTTTATGTCACGGAATCAACTATAACTATCTTAAATATCTTCGTTACAGGGCAGTCTTCACATTTCAAACACTCCAAAACGATATAGCTACATATTGCGATTTGCGATCGGGCTAGATTTTAAAATGTAGAAGCGGGAATGCACGCTTTAATGGTGTACATGAGTGACAGAAAATTTGTCAAAAGAAACGTTCATACAATCATCTACAAGATCATATGCATCACAGCTACAAATGCAGATAATGCAGCAAAGCTAAAAACCACGAAGATGAAAATATAGTTGGTATATTAGTAACACGGAACATTCCATACACAATCCACACAGAACTGACGCTGTAGTAACGGAGGAACAAAACATGAAACAGTAAACATTTTATTGTCAACAAAAATAACAACCGGTAAGTGATGTTCACTGGTAGTGACAGTGAAACACTACTCTCGGGTGCGAAATCATAATGGGTTTCGGGTGGTGATTTTCTAGAGCAGGTATCGGGTCGATGAATCAATGAATAAATGTTTAAAACACCAGAGCTGTTTGTGTGCCTTTCTGGCATCTTCATGACGTCGATCTGGGTCACAGCGTGTCAGAGCCAGGGATATCGGCAAATGTGCACGGAGTGGGAGGGTTGTAATCGAAGCACGCACTTAAGAAGTCACATGTCTGTGTGAGTGTGGGTGGTGTGTATGTGTGTGTGTGCGAGAGAGAGAGAGAGAGAGAGAGAAAAAAAGCGAGAGAGAGAGAGAAAGCGAGCGAGAGAGAGAGAGAGAGAGAGAAAGCGAGAGAGAGAGAGAGAGAGAGAGAGAGAGAGAGAGAGAGAGAGAGAGAGAGAGAAGGAGAGAGATAGAGAGAGAGAGAGAGAGTTTATTTTCTTCGAAACTTGTAAGTTTGTCCATATAATTCAATATTTGTACACGTGAAAGACACATGCCACCCACGTATTCACAGAATAATTTCCCATAATTTTATTTTGATATTTTTTGCTTCGGTATATCTTGACTTTTCTGATAATTTAGCTCTATTATACTTTTGAAAGAATTCATTCCTTGCACGATGAGAAATCCTCTTGTTAGGTTCGAGAAGCCACGTCTTGCATTCTGATTTGTTAAAGTATAACATGAAATTGTATAACTGCTGAAGTGACATTTATGAGAGGTGATTTATAAAAATTTAATGTCCTCTGTAGGAAGCTGCCATCACTTCCAGCTTCTATTGGCCGTTTGTGATCTACTTAGCAATTTTACGTGCAGTAGTTTGATGTCTATAGAGAAGTACATTGACACCTGATGAGTTGGCAGTACAAGATAGAGATATCTTGATAACTGCAGCCAAAGATTGAATTCCAACCAAGAAAAAGCAACATAAGCCATGGGTTACATCAGACACGTTTTTTGTTCCCGCATATCCTAGTTACAGGACATCGCTGTCACCACCAGCATTTTACCGCTGTTGTTCATTTCTTGGCAAGATTAAGCTCAGTAGTTTGTCATAGCTTCCTGAACGACCGGCTCACATACCCCCGTAAGTAACCAACGGGACGCGATCTACTACCGAATCTCGCGCTGCTGCGTTACCCTACGTGGATATACGGGATTGCGGAGAAAGTCGTTAACTCCTTAGTCTGGGAAACCGGCATCAGACACGCTAGAATTAATAAAACAAGGAAGGGAACTGAAACAGAATGGAGGTGAATCCGATAACAGCAGGATGAAGTATAAATCTTTAACTCGAGAAATAGAAAAGGACACAAGAACGACAATCAATATATACAAGATTGCTGTACCATAATAGAGCAATATCATAAGACTAACTCGAGAAATAAGAAAGAACACAAGAAAGGACAAAATCCACTATATGCAAGATTGCTGTACCAGAATAGAGCAATATCATAAGACTGGAAGAGATTACGAAATGTTCAAAGAAATGAAGTTATTGAGAAAAAATTTTCAGCCTCAATTGAATGTTATCTATGACAAGTTGTGAAATACCTTTACAGAATCTAGAAAAATTCTAGAAAGATGGAAGAAATACTGCAGTAGAATCTATGATATGAATGACAGTTAGAATATGAATGAGATACATGAACCAGTGACAGCAGAAACAGAACCTGAACCCTCATTAGATGAAATTGCACGGGAAATACAGAACCTGAAGAATGGTAAATCACCCGGATGTGATGAGATACCAGCTGAACTAAATAAAGCGGGAGGAGAAGAAAGCATACAAATCTATCATGCATTATGTAAAAAGATATGGAAATATGGTATATGGCCAAAAGATTGGAAGAGAACTATCTTCATTCCAATACAAAACAAAAGGTCAACCTGAAATTATGCACCAACTGTTGCCCTGACCATTCATGCAAATTAAATTCTACTAAAAATCATAATGGGAAGACTTTGTAAGAAATTGGAAGAAGAAATTAATATGTTTCAAGCTGGATGTAGACCATGAAAAGAAACAAGTGATCACATACTCAACATGCATTTAATAATAGGGAAGTGCAGAGAATTTAATGTAAACCTGTTCTCGTGTTTTGTGGATTATTCAAAGGCATTTGACTGTGTACAACATCAGAAACTTTGGGAAATCAGGAGGCATATGGGTTGTCCATCACATGTAATACAAATCATAAAAATGCTGTATCTAGACCAACAAGCAGCGGTTAGAATAGATGGCGAGACATCAGATTGATTTGATATCAAGCAAGGAGTTCGATAGGGATGTGTGCTGTCCCCATATTTGTTTAGCCTGTACGCCGAAAATATAATAAGAAATGTCAGAGATGATATAAACAGGGAGCAACATGTTGCTCTAAAAATCGGTGGTCATTATACCAGAGATTCGGTATGCTGATGATACAGTATTGTTATCCACAACACAGAATGGTATAGAAAACCTAATAACCTAATCCCAATTGAATAGTGAAAATCACAACTTGTATGTTAAAATGGCAAAAACAAAGATATTGCACACATATAAAACTGCTATAGAGAAAGAGATATGATAATGAGGAAAAATTGCAGGTGGTGGAAAATTTCGAATATCTTGGATCATTGATTACCAACAATGGTGGCACAATTAAAGATGTTAACAGACGAATATCTATTACTCTTCAAAGACTAAAACAACTGAATAAATTGTGGAGTGGGACAGACAGAACGACAAAACCCAGATTTTGAAGAGCATGCATCTTTCCTATTGCAACATACGCCTGTGAGACATGGACACTTACTAAACAAGCTGAACAGCGCATAAATAACTTTAAATATAAATGTTATAGACGAGTTCTAAGAATATCTTGGATAAAGAAAAGAACAAATGCATCCATACTTCAATAGCTGAATATTGAAGAAGGTTGGCTATTAAAGACGATGAAACAAAAGGAAATTGAAATATTTTGGTCACTTGAAACGTCGCGAAAGTTTGGAGAGAACAACCGCTGTCCTAGGGGTTAACGTCTTTCTCCGTAATCTCGTTTATTCTCGTGAATAACTTAACATGCACGAGAATCGGTAGCGGTTCTCGCCGCGTTGGTAACTTAGGGGTATGTGAGCCGGTCGATCAGAAATCAATGACAAACTACTGAGCGTAATCTTGCCTAGTACATCAACAGTAGCTGAAAAATGCTGGTGTTGACTGCAACATCCTGTAAGGGATATGCACCCAAAAAAAAAAAAAAAAATATGCCTTGGAAGAGAGGAAGAGGAAGACCAAAGAGAAGACGAGTGCAGGATGTTGAGGATGATCTCCAGATGGATGTATCGGACGCGCGACATCTTGCATATGATCGAGAAGTTTTCCGGAAGATTGGTATCGGAGCGAGGTTCTGTAAATGACATGCTACTGAATGAATGAATTAATGAATGAGTTTGCCATTGCTTTCTGAACAAGAAGTCATCATTTAAGTCCAACTTAATGCAGAAAAAATAGAGACTGAAACTAAAGGGGAATTTAGAAGAAAGAAAAACTAGTCTCGCAGACAGCGATCGATAGAAAATATAGAAGAAGAATAAGAAGAAGAAGAAGAAGAAGAAGAAGAAGAAGAAGAAGAAGAAGAAGAAGAAGAAGAAGAAGAAGAAGAAGATCTAATCGTATTGTATGTAGGTTAGAGAGTCGGTGCTCTTCTGCCTTCCATCTCCCATGGCAACCAAGACTCACAAGAACTCGCGCCTAGCACTGGGTTGACTTGTTCATGATTCGCTGGATTTTGCAGCTGAGGTTTCTAATGAATGAGGTAGACGACCTGTGGCCGAACTTCCCATGTCACGTCTTACAACCAAAGAGGTTACTGGGCGACTATTCTTTGCTTCCCTTATAGGTTCGCTGTAGCACATGGACCAGCTTAGGAAGTTTATCCAGAACAGCACTTACAAAACAGGCAGAGACTGGCATGTATACCAGGTGCAATAAATATTCTTCACTTTGTGTGTAGATTTTTTTTATTATTTTAAATGCAGCCTGGGCAATGACTTGCGCTGTACAATTGACAACTGCCAAAGGATTTTAGACATGTGGTACGTGCACACAGGTCATATTAATGCATCGCCCTTATTGGAGACGTCTAGACTCCCGATACACAAGCCTAGAATCGGTGAATCTATGTCATCTTGTTATTTATTAACTTTTTGTTCTCTCACTTAGAATACAATTATAGTCCATTCACGGAGCTTCTACTTCTAGTACACTGGACTGCGTTTTGCTTGTGGATTAGCTGTCCCTATTACCAGTGTCCCTCGCCATCCAGCGAACCCACACTGACTTTAGAGGTACTTGTAATTTACGTCCCCGAGGACGAAAAGACAACATTTTAATCCAACTGACCTTTGTAGGAGTTGAACCCACTACCTCAGCATAAGCACATCTGGGTACAAACCCATACCGGCAAGACCTGGATGATGCCAGGACCTCTAGAGTTAGGAACAGGCGTTGCACATCTAAGCTAAACTTTTCCTTAAAAAAGAAATAATGAAGGGAGATAAACATCCTAGATATTGCAGCAAATCGATCACTGTCTCCGCAGTTACGTCCCCTGTGGATATTCACTAAAGAAGAGGTGTATGTATCGCAACGTTTGCCATTCCCATTGACGCCGGATGGCTGTATTCTCATACACGTCCTATCGTAGCGACAATAATATCGATTTAAGAATGAGGAATTCAGAGGTTGGATTCCTCAAGTAAGCGCAGGCTTCAGTCATCAATGTCTCCACTTACGCGACTGTTCATGCCTGGATGCTCCTGGCTATAGAACAGATATATTTGTGAACTGCCGTGGACATTAGAAAGCACTTTGACGTTGAAAAGCTACGAACATCTACAGGTTTAAATCGTCTATACGAGTAGTGAGCGACAACAGCTCTGATTATTAACACAAATCATTGAATAGCGAAGAGTAATCTTTTAATAGAGCATGATTATTGTTGTTGTTGTTGTTGTTGTTGTTGTTGTTGTTGTTGTTTTCTTCCAAACTGTCCATCAGAGAGTCTTTCACTTTTCTAGGACTTCAAGAAGCTAAAACCCTGGGCACATTTAGAACTAGCGGGCCGGTGCATAGGCTACATTTCATGACAGGAAGCCTACACACAATAACATGTTACCGTGTTACACAATTGAAATTACTATGTCAATATGTGTATACTTCAGCTTGAAGGATGTTTATAATCACTTTAGTTTATGTTGTGTGATTTCTGCAGTGTGTACCTGACGAGATTCGGCGAAATATGCCAGGCAATATATGGTGCAATCTATTGTTTGTGTCTTCGTTATTCAAAATAATAAGAATAATCATTGCTTCTGGTGTGCAAACATTTGGAGCCTCACCAGTGATACGGATTTCGAGCACAGTACTGAGATTCGCCTTGAATCTTCCATGAGGAGAGCGTGAGGGTCTCCATGGCCAGGATTTCAAGCTACCAGCCTGGCTCTGCGAATGTCAGGGGTTCGTTTTCGGCCTCCGTCATTCGGTCCGGGGGTACAAGTAAACAGTCTTCCCTACCAGAGAGAACCAGTGAGAAGGCGTGTTGGTGTACTAGCTAGGACGTTCCATCCATCCATCATGTGCCATGCCGATAAGCGTGGGCAGTCGTCTTTTGCCATCTCACTCGATCACCAGAGGAGTGGATCAGCTCCATGTTTCTGTCCCGACCATGCCACGTGGCCAAGCCATCCAAGTATTTACTTCTTGGTCTTCCCCTTGGTCTCTTCCCTTCGATCTTGCCAGTTATCATCAAGTTCTCCAGTTCATTTCTTCTCATAACATACCCAAAAATGTTGACTGTCTACGTCTAATGACTCTAATCAGTTTACGATCTTCATTTGTTTCTTGTAGGACTTGTTCATTGGTTTTTCTGTCTGTCCAAGGTATTCTTTGCATTTTCCTCAGATACGACATTTCCACAGCCATCAGATATTTTTCAGCTTGTCTGCTCAGTGTCCATATAAAAGCACAGGTTCTATGTAGCATCTCAAAATTCATTTTCTCGCTTCAATTTATATCTTTTTATTGGTCAGTATGTTTTTTTTATCTCGCAAAAGGCTACCTTCGCAATGGCAATTCTTATTCTAATCTCTTCAAGGCATCTCCCATCAGATATTATGACTGTTCCGAGATAGCTGTACGGATTCACCGTTTTTAAGAATATTCCCATCTACTCGTATATCACATTGTGGTATTTTCTTCTTCCAAGTGACGACCATAATCTGTGTCTTCTTACTATTCAATTCTAACCCTAGTTGTTCACTGTGTGCAACAACCGCATCTACTAATTGATGCAGGTCCTGTTCACTGTCTGTAATCAAGACTGTATCATCTGCATATCTAATGTTATTGATGCATCGTCCCCCAATGTTGATTCCTTCGACATCTTCTATAGGACGTTACCAAGACAATAACATGAGCGCAGTCGGGCGAGGGTGAGATTCCTGCACTTAGCTTTCGCTATGAGTGGGAAAGACTGATCACTTATTCCTCCGTGCACTCAGGGCTGGTCCCAACATCTCACATGTTAGGACAATTAGTAACAAACGTTTATGTTTATGTTTATGTTTAGTCGACTGATCAACATCACGGCACATAAGTGCTCCGTTCTACTCCTATCTCAAACCTGAGTCCGGAGAAACTCAGCTCAGTGCACAAACTCCGTAGCACCGCCGAGGATCCTGAAAATACTTTGGGTAGATTTTTAATTCAAAATTTTGCCCGGGCAGCGCCGTTAGGCTACTCTTTTTCGATTTCCAACTGCCAAGAGATTTTTTACGTGCGCAACAATACACACGGGCGTCCGATCTCACTACCCAGAGACCAGGGGAAATTTATTACTAGAAGTCCACGAGAAAAAATCCCGGCATCACCGGGGCTTGAACCCGGGACCTCCAGCACTCGAGGCGGACACCATACTTAGAGACCACAGACGATGATGGGGAGTGGCTGGCCGAGTGGTTAAGAATGCCGGTTTCTCCTTAGGGAGACTCACGTTCAAATTCTCGGTAAGGCGTGGGTTGTTTTCTGTTGGGAGGAAAAAAAAAAAGAAAACCCAAATCTGCACATTTCGTGCGCGACTGCGCTAGCTCAAGACCCCCCCCCCCCCCCCACACCTTTTCCTACACCGCAAGCTACTATAGGCAGTAGAAGACCGACATAACAGATGGTGACAGGTGTTCGGGAGAAATACAAGGGAGGAGGGAGGAATCAAAACAACGTCCAATAATATTAAACAGCTTCTCACATCTAAAACAAAAAGAAGACAAAAACAGAAGCCTGTGCTGTGGCCCAGGGCAGTGAATGCGTTCACAGTTTCCCCGAGTGGAAAGTTTGAAATCAGCTGCCGATAGTATGAGGCGCGGTGGTGCAGAAAGCAATGGTAAAGTACTGAACGCAAACATTCCTAGTAAGTCACAAAGAGCCAAAAATGCTGGGGTTGAATGCAAAATCCTGTAAAGGACATGCAACTAACTTTGTACTCACATGTAAACAGTTCAGTTACTAGTTTCAAATAAGAGTTTGATCAAGCGTTACATTTACTCTACATCAGTGGTTCTCGACCTTTTTTGGCTCATGCACCCCTTCACCATATGTTTAGAATGTCACCCCCCCCCCCACTTTCGTATTTCCTCCCTCTACACCCCCCCCCCCCCCCCTTGTTTTACACAGTGTACGTACAAATGGAAGCTACATTTAATAACACACACTACAACAAGTCTAGACACCTACATAAAACGTGATTTGCGGCTCTAATTACGTTATATAACGAATTTCAGAAGGGCGAGAAGTACAGAACCGTAAAGTATGGAGAGAAAAACAATATCAAGTAATAAGTTCTTGTATTAACGCGATCTTGAAATAATCTTAATCCCCCCCTCCCCCCATATGGAAACCCTAAAATTTCCCCCGGGGGTGGGGGGGGGGGGATTCCCCACCTGTTGACAACCACTGCTATACATCATTGTGTGATGCAATACCACGGATAATGGATAAGTAATGTCAGAGGGAAATACTCGTATATGCGTTTGAAATGTGGTTATAGATGAATAGGAAAATATCATAAAAGGGGAAGAAAACAACGAAATATGTATTATAAACACTCGGAGTTAAAACAAAATTACCGAATGAGAATGTAAGACAGATTGGTTGGAGGGCAGCACATCAAGACATGTTGTGGTTGTAACAGGCTCACATAGTATGCATCAGAAGCTGGTATGTTACAGGTAGTGTGACTAACAACGCTTGACATGAAAGAGATTGCGAGCTGAGAATGTCAAGGCTTTTTTGTTGTTGCCGTTGGCATGGTGGTGTGCGCGGCGATGAACAAGCTGGCAGACTGGCTGCTGGCCCCTCTGAATAGAGAACCACTTTATGATAAAGGCATAAACGTGATGTGATGAAGATTGTCTGGAATCAAGTGGACAATGCAGCAGAATAGACGGAGTATACTGATGTGAACGGACGGAGTATTCGTATGTGGACAGACGGAGTATTCGTATGTGTATGTGGACAGACGGAGTATTCGTATGTGTATATGGACAGATGGAGTATTCGTATGTGTATGTGGACAGATGGAATATTCGTATGTGTATGTTGACAGATGGAGTATTTGTATGTGTATGTGGACAGACGGAGTATTCGTATGTGTATGTGGACAGACGGAGTATTCGTATGTGTATGTGCAGATGGAGTATTCGTATGTTTATGTGGACAGACGGAGTATACGTATATGGACAGATGGAGTATTCGTATCTGTATGTGGACAGATGGAGAATTCGTATGTGGACAGACTGAGTTTTCATATCTGTATGTGGAAAGATGGAGTATTCATATATAGACAGACGGAGTATACGTATGTGGACAGACGGAGTATTCGTATGTGGACAGACGGAGTATTCCTATGTGTATGTGGACAGATGGAGTATTCGTATGTGGACAGACGGAGTATTCGTATGTGCATGTGGACAGACCGAGTATTCGCATGTGTATGTGGACAGAAGGAGTATTCGTATGTGGACAGACAGAGTATACGTATGTGTATGTAGACAGACGGAGTATTCGTATGTGTATGTGGACAGACAGAGTATACGTATGTGTATGTGGACAGACGGAGTATGTGTATGTGGACAGACGGAGTATTCGTATGTGTATGTGGACAGAGTATTCGTATGTGTATGTGGACAGAAGGAGTATACGTATGTGGACAGACGGTGTATGTGTATGTGGACAGACGGAGTATGTGTATGTGTATGTGGACAGACGGAGTATGTGTATGTGGACAGAAGGAGTATTCGTATGTGGACAGACGGAGTATGTGTATGTGGACAGATGGAGTATTCGTATCTATATGTGGACAGACGGAGTATTCATATGTGTATGTGGACAGACGGAGTATTCGTAATTGTATGTGGACAGACGGTGTATTCGTATGTGTATGTGGACAGACGGAGTATACGTATGTGGACAGACGGAATATTCGTATGTGGACAGAAGGAGTATTCGTATGTGGACAGACGGAGTATTCGTATGTGTATGTGGACAGACGGAGTATTCGTATGTGGACAGACGGAGTATTCGTATGTGGACAGACGGAGTATTCGTATGTGTATGTGGACAGACGGAGTATTCGTATGTGTGTGTGGACAGACAGAGTATTCGTATGTGTATGTGGACAGACGGAGTATTCGTATGTGTATGTGCAGATGGAGTATTCGTATGTTTATGTGGACAGACGGAGTATACGTATATGGACAGATGGAGTATTCGTATCTGTATGTGGACAGATGGAGAATTCGTATGTGGACAGACTGAGTTTTCATATCTGTATGTGGAAAGATGGAGTATTCATATATAGACAGACGGAGTATACGTATGTGGACAGACGGAGTATTCGTATGTGTATGTGGACAGATGGAGTATTCGTATGTGTATGTTGACAGATGGAGTATTTGTATGTGTATGTGGACAGATGGAGTATTAATATGTGGACAGACGGAGTATTCGTATGTGGACAGACGGAGTATTCCTATGTGTATGTGGACAGATGGAGTATTCGTATGTGGACAGACGGAGTATTCGTATGTGCATGTGGACAGACCGAGTATTCGCATGTGTATGTGGACAGAAGGAGTATTCGTATGTGGACAGACAGAGTATACGTATGTGTATGTGGACAGACGGAGTATTCGTATGTGTATGTGGACAGACGGAGTATACGTATGTGTATGTGGACAGACGGAGTATACGTATGTGTATGTGGACAGACGGAGTATTCGTATGTGGACAGATGGAGTATTCGTATGTGTATGTGGACAGATGGAGTATACGTATGTATATGTGGACAGATGGAGTATTCGTATGTGTATGTGGACAGATGGAGTATTCGTATGTGTATGTGGACAGATCGAGTATTCGTATGTGTATGTGGACATATCGAGTATTCGTATGTGGACAGATGGAGTATTCGTATGTGGACAGACGGTGTATTCGTATGTGTATGTGGACAGACGGTGTATACGTATGTGTATGTGGACAGATGGAGTATTCTTATGTTTATGTGGACAGATGGAGTATTCGTATGTGGACAGACGGAGTATTCTATGTGGACAGAAGGAGTATTCATATGTGTATGTGCACAGACGGAGTATTCGTATGTGTATGTGGACATATGGAGTATTCGTATGTGTATGTGGACAGACGGAGTATTCGTATGTGTATGTGGACAGAAGGAGTATTCGTATGTGTATGTGCACAGAAGGAGTATGTGTCTGTGGACAGACAGAGTATTCGTATGTGTATGTGGACATACAGTGTATACGTATGTGGACAGACGGAGTATGTGTATGTGGACATACAGTGTATACGTATGTGGACAGACAGAGTATTCGTATGTGTATGTGGACTGACGGAGTATACGTATGTGGACAGACGGAGTATGTGTATGTGGACAGACGGATTATTCGTATGTGTATGTGGACAGATGGAGTTTTCATTTGTGGACAGACGGAGTATACGTATGTGGACAGACGGTGTATACATATGTATATGTGGACAGATGGAGTATTCGTATGTGTATGTGAACAGATGGAGTATTCGTATCTGTATGTGGACAGACGGCGTATTTGTATGTGGACAGATAAAGTATTCGTATGTGGACAGATGGAGTATTCGTATGTGTATGTGGACAGACGGAGTATTCGTATGTGTATGTGGACAGTCGGAGTATTCGTATGTGTATGTGGACCGACGGAGTATTCGTATGTGTATGTGGACAGACGGAGTATTCGTATGTGTATGTGGACAGACGGAGTATTCGTATGTGTATGTGGACAGATGGAGTATTCGTATGTGTATGTGGACAGATGGAGTATTCGTATGTGTATGTAGACAGATGGAGTATTTGTATGTGTATGTGGACAGATGGAGTATTCGTATGTGTATGTGGACAGAGGGAGTATTCATATGTGGACAGACGGAGTATTCATATGTGGACAGACGGAGTATTCGTATGTGTATGTGGACAGACAGAGTATTCGTATGTGGACAGACGGAGTATTCGTATGTGGACAGACGGAGTATTCGTATGTGTATGTGGACAGACAGAGTATTCGTACGTGTATGTGGACAGATGGAGTATTCGTATGTGTATGTGGACAGATGGAGTATTCGTATGTGTATATGGACAGATGGAGTATTCGTATCTGTATGTGGACAGACGGTGTATACGTATGTGTATGTGGACAGATGGAGTATTCGTATCTGTATGTGGACAGACGGTGTATACGTATGTGTATGTGGACAGATGGAGTATTCGTATGTGGACAGACGGTGTATGCGTATGTGTATGTGGACAGACGGTGTATACGTATGTGTAAGTGGACAGATGGAGTATTCTTATGTTTATGTGGACAGATGGAGTATTTGTATGTGGACAGACGGAGTATTCTATGTGGACAGAAGGAGTATTCATATGTGTATGTGCACAGACGGAGTATTCGTATGTGTATGTGGACATATGGAGTATTCGTATGTGTATATGGACAGACGGAGTATTCGTATGTGGACAGACGGAGTATTCGTATGTGTATGTGGACAGACGGAGTATTCGTATATGTATGTGGACAGACGGAGTATTCGTATGTGTATGTGGACAGACGGAGTATTCGTATGTGTATGTGCAGATGGAGTATTCGTATGTTTATGTGGACAGACGGAGTATACGTATATGGACAGACGGAGTATTCGTATCTGTATGAGGACAGATGGAGAATTCGTATGTGGACAGACTGAGTTTTCATATCTGTATGTGGAAAGATGGAGTATTCATATATAGACAGACGGAGTATACGTATGTGGACAGACGGAGTATTCGTATCTGTATGTGGACAGATGGAGTATTCGTATGTGGACAGATGGAGTATTCGTATGTGTATGTGGACAGATTGAGTATTCGTATGTGTATGTGGACAGACTGTGTTTACGTATGTGGACAGATGGAGTATTCGTGTGTGTATGTGGACAGATAGAGTATTCGTATGTGTATGTGGACAGATGGAATATTCGTATGTGGACAGATGGAGTATTCGTATGTGTATGTGGACAGACGGAGTATTCGTATGTGTATGTGGACAGATGGAGTATTCGTATGTGGACAGATGGAGTATTCGTATGTGGACAGATGGAGTATTCGTATGTGTATGTGGACAGATGGAGTATTCATATGTGGACATATGGAGTATTCGTATGTGTATGTGGACAGATGAAGTATTCGTATGTGGATGTGGACAGATGGAGTATACGTATGTGTATGTGGACAGACGGTGTATACGTATGTGTATGTCGACAGTTAGAGTATACGTATGTGTATGTGGACAGACGGAGTATTCGTATGTGGACAGATGGAGTATTCGTATGTGTATGTGGACAGATGGAGTATACGTATGTATATGTGGACAGATGGAGTATTCGTATGTGTATGTGGACAGATGGAGTATTCGTATGTGTATGTGGACAGATCGAGTATTCGTATGTGTATGTGGACAGATCAAGTATTCGTATGTGGACAGATGGAGTATTCGTATGTGGACAGACGGTGTATTCGTATGTGTATGTGGACAGACGGTGTATATGTATGTGTATGTGGACAGATGGAGTATTCTTATGTTTATGTGGACAGATGGAGTATTCGTATGTGGACAGACGGAGTATTCTATGTGGACAGAAGGAGTATTCATATGTGTATGTGCACAGACGGAGTATTCGTATGTGTATGTGGACATATGGAGTATTCGTATGTGTATGTGGACATATGGAGTATTCGTATGTGTATGTGGACAGACGGAGTATTCGTATACGTATGTGGACAGACGGAGAATTCGTATGTGTATGTGGACAGACGGAGTATACGTATGTGGACAGACGGAGTATGTGTATGTGGACAGACGGAGTATTCGTATGTGTATGTGGACAGATGGAGTATTCATATGTGGACAGACGGAGTATACGTATGTGGACAGACGGTGTATACATATGTATATGTGGACAGATGGAGTATTCGTATGTGTATGTGGACAGATGGAGTATTCGTATGTGTATGTGGACAGATGGAGTATTCGTATGTGTATGTGGACAGATGGATGTCACAAAATGAAACCGTGCGTTTACCCAGCTGATTGTTAGGGAGGATTTTTTGATTAACCGGACTATCTGCTAAGCAACCAGTGTTTCAACTAATACAGAGAAAACATTCATAGTTGGGGCTGCACGTGTTTCCAAAAAACAGGTCGGGCAGAAATAACAGTTGTACTTGTACATATGGTTGACGGATTGGCCACCCTCGGAAGTGCGGGAAACGAATCCCGACATCGCCTTGACAAGTTTGTCAACATTTGAATACAGATGGAAGCAGTGGGGTCATAGTGGCAATCGGATGTTGTCCGTCACCTGTCGGACAAAATTAACAAGTGGAAGATGTATAGAGGAAGTGAGTGCGCTGAATCATACATCTCGTTGACAAGTCAAAAAACATATCAGAGGGAAAACGGAAGTACTTAGCACGGAAGTAACAGTACATAGGTCAATTCGTAGTTTCCGGAACATCGAGAAGATTGACAGCTGGTTATTTGCCACTATTGTTGGGATCATACAGGAACTCGCTGGCTTGTTTTGGGAATCTAAACAATTGATGACAACTTTGACAATGACTCAAGCCAGGAAAAATCGATTCCTGACAATGGATGATATGCGCAAATAACACCTGCAGGACGTCACCCATATCACGTGACCAATTTTAGGGGTTTGCCAGAAAACCATGATTGGAGATGGGGAGTTGACAAAAAACCGTGGATTATGATGGACGTGTTTGTGGGAGAGCTCTACAGTGTTAGATTAATTTAAGATTAACTAGCATGTGCCGTTATGGCAAAGTGTAGTAGCCATCCCGGGAATGAGGCGGTTTTTACATAAGGTAGTCAATATAGTCTATTAGTTCTAATTAATATAGACTGTAGCCTTGTTAAACTATAGTGTGATGATTAGCACTGTTAGTGGAAACTAGTTAGAGTAAAATAGTGATATTAACTCTGCTAGTTAAGAATAGATTAGTGAAGTGTTGATAAGCTTTACTGGTTGAGAATTGAGTAATGAGGGATAATTGGGATCTTCCCGTAGGTGTCCCTGGTGGGCGGGGTTCCGCATTCTGTTTGCTGATTTTTTCTTTGTCATAGCCTGATTCGGCTCTAGGTGGGTAGCTAATCTGCTCTATGACTAATTCTAGTTAGCTAAAGATCATTAAGCAAGGTGATAGGCTTACACTCAGCCGAAAGGATCAGTGACTAGTACTATCACCAGATGTGTTGTTTCTATCCTAGGTTCCCTACCAGATCCAAGGAAACTCAACAAGTTTTTGGGAAAGAATCCAATCCCATTAGGAAGAACACCAGTTCAAGAGTCACTAGAGTTGCCTACAGAACGTAACTTACGCTAGAAGGAAATTGATTCATCAAAGAGAGTGATGCATACTGATGCACCACACAGCATTAGACAGTAGTAACGAACCGAGAACCGGCTAAGAGTACCTAGTGTTAGTACAGCAACAATTAACATTAGAAATTAGCACTTATGGACTGAATGGTTCGATGTGCAACGAGGATGATCTGTCGACTAACTAACTAACTAACTAACTGCGTACACACTACAAAAGACTTGGGCAGTTTGTTAAGGAACGTTAGGAACGGACATTGTGTAGAGTGCAACCGGTCCATGATTAACTGTTAATACCACCGGTGTCTATTTCGGATGTTCATGAAATTGGATTACCAGAGGTCTACAGAGGCAAAGCAGTATCCGGCAAGATGGTTTCGGCAACGGGTGAGAAGTACATGTTCTGACGTAACGTGCTGTGGTCTATCTTTGCTGGGATCAGCTGACTGGGTTGCTGTCTGAGAGTCAGAGTCTACACACTTTATAGAACACGTCACACATTTTCTTCACATACACGTCTCATATACGTTACACTTTTATTTTAATAAATTACTCTTTATTAATTTCTAGAAGCAAGAGTTGTTGAGTATGTTGCGTTGGGGAAGTATGAGAAGGGGGCATAGTACGACAGTGAGAGAGTGATAGGAAAAGGTGTCCATAGGCTGATGGAGTGTGTTGGACGGAAGCTGGTGGATTCTCCAGAATATTGAGAGGGAAAAAATATTATAATGTGGGTGTCGGCTCTCTTCACTCCAGGGACGACACTGTAAAGGAGGACACGACATTATTGGGGGCTCGTCCGGGATCTTTGGACAGCGGGATCTCTCGTAAACGTGATCTTGGGACAGCGGGATCTCTCGTAAACGTGATCTTTGGACAGCGGGATCTCTCGTAAACGGAATCCTTGGACAGCGGGATCTCCCGTAAACGGAATCCTTGGACAGCGAGATCTCCTGCAAGCAGGAACCTTTGACAGTGGGATCTTCTGACAACGGGGTCTTTGGACACGGGATCCTTAGTTATAAGAGGGAGATATCATTTTGGAGAATCCAGCTAGAGTGAATGTGGATAGGGGTTAGGACTAATATCTTACCTGTTCACACTTCACACGTCTGCATAGGTCTGTGGTCCTGATTCTACTCTTGTCACTGAGTGAATGTGCTGTGCGTGGTAATATCTAGATTTATAGTACTTGTTCATATAGTAATTTGCAGTTATATTGTACTCGACCTGCTAGCTTACCTCTCTGTATAATGGCCACCCCTAAACTTACCACGTTAGAATTAAGGGCAAAGGGGGAAGACATGGGACTGTCGGGGTCTGCTCTAACGGATTACATACAGGAAGTGGAGAGAGAGTATCGTCAAGCAGAAAGGGAAGATCGAAAGGCCGAGTTGGAATTGAGAAGGATGGAATTGGAAGCTGAGCAATCAGCTAAGAAATTGGAAGCTGAGCAGGCAGCTAGGAAATTTGAAGCTGAGCAAGCAGCTAGGAAATTAGAAGCTGAACAGGAAGCACAGAAAAGGGAGCACGAGTACCGGATGCGGGAACTCGAGCTCAAGAGTCAATCTAATGGAGAAACTGAGGGAGCAGTTGGAGGTTCCTCCATCCCAGGCTCAACACCAGTAGGTGGACATGGGTACCAGGCCATGAAGTTTCCTTTGGCGGTCTACGAGGAGGACAAAGAGAAGATTGACCAGTACCTTCAACGCTTCGAGGCTATGTCGGTTGCTATGGGTCTGGAGCGTAACAAATGGAATCTTAAGCTATCCCAGGGATTACGCGGGACCGGATACGAGGTTTATACTCGCCTGCCACCAGGACATGAGAACAATTATGACGAGTTAAAGACGGCTCTGCTGAAACGATTCGAGGTTACGTCACATACCTACCGGAAAAAATTTCGAGCAGCGAAACAAGAACCGGGGGAGTTGTTTGCCGCCTACAGTTTGCGTCTAAAATCTTATCTCCATAAGTGGATGGATTTGGCTGGGTTCGCACATGACTATGAGAGTCTGGAAGAGCTCATGGTGGTCGACCAGCTGAAGAAGCAAATGTCTAAACCTCTCAGGACGTTCCTGGGAGAACAAGGAGCGGAACGTATTGACCTCGTGACTAAATTAGCAGAACGGTTCGTCGAGGTACATGGGGAGGCAGGGGAGAACCTTTCCACCAACTCCAAAAGTCAAGAGAAACATGACAAGAAGAAAACCAAAAATTCAGGAACCAAAAAGTGGGAACCTTATGTGCAAAAATCAGAGGATAGTTCAGAGAAGAAGAAGGAGGGAAGCAAGAGCACTTCAAGCTCTACACCTAAACGACCGTGGTCGGAGAAGTGGTGTTCAATTTGTAAGTCACCCTCTCACAATACGAGGGACTGCAAATCGAAGGCTAAGAACCCTCACTTCGCAGCATGTCAAGTGACTTCCAAGGAGGTTGTCACAGAAAATGCCAAGGTCAACAAGGAAGCTCGCCACCAGGAGAGCTCACTCAAGTCTGGCAATAGAAAATCTAGGACAGGGAAATGGTGCAACCAATGCCAGTCGAATACGCACAATGCTATTGACTGCAAGGGAAAGTCAGGAGACACTCAATTCGTCGTGTGCTCAGGGAAACCTAAGGTGGAGCCCACCGAACAGGTCGAGGCCGAGGAAGAGACTCCAGACCAGGAAAAACCACCTGTAGTGGAATTGGTAGAGGTTAACGGTCGTCAAGTGGAGTGTTTATACGACACAGGACTGGACGGGGAGGCCGTGATTTCTGCGGATCTGGTACATCCAGAACAATTCACAGGTGAAACCTTGGATATACAGCCTGCACAGAAGAGTGCTGTAACCATGAAGTTGCCTATTGCTAATGTGGAGATTCGGTCAAGGTACGTCACCGGCACCATCAAGGCCGCTGTATTGACCGATCCCATTTTTCCAGTCATCCTAGGTTGCCGGTATGTCTTTCTGGGAATGCCCAGGGAGCCAATTCATATGGGAGCAATGCAGACTCGCTCTCAGACGAAAACGGAAGAGGCAGACGCAATTGTGACTAACCCAATGCCGGGGGAGCTACGAACTGCCCAGAGTGAGGATGATACTTTACGTCCTTGCTACAGAAAGCTGCAGAAAAGTGCTGATCCACCAGGACGGGGGCAGTACTACATGAAGAATAGGATACTCTACAGGAGAGCAGGAAGGGGAGACAACCTATACGGTCAGTTGGTCGTCCCGAAAGCTCACCGGTCCCAGATTCTTCATATGGGGCATACCATCTCCTTTAGTGGACACATGGGTATAGCCGCCACCATGCAGCGAATTTCCTGCCATTACTATTGGCCGGGAATGACAGATGATGTGCGTCGGTATGTGAAGTCATGCCCTGAGTGCCAGAGGGTGGCACCGAAACACTGGACAGCACCGGTGGTATTGGGTGAGATGCCCATCATGAACTCTCCTTTCGAGAGGGTAGCCATCGATATCGTGGGTCCACTTCCCAGGACTAGGAAGAGGAACATGTATATACTCACAATGGTGGATTGCTGTACAATGTGGGGTGAAGCTATACCGTTGACCACGATTGACTCGAAAAGAGTGGCGGACGCACTGATGGAGGCCTTTACCAGATTAGGCTTTCCGGATCAAATCCTGACGGATAATGGATCTCAGTTTTGTGGAAAACTCATGGAGGAGGTATTTAGGGTGTTTCACTCTAACCACATACATACCAGCCCTTACCACCCTCAAGCCAATGGACAAGTAGAGCGTTTCAACGGCACGTTGATGACAATGCTCAGAAAACTAGCGCAGGAAAAACCTGATAGGTGGGATGAATATATCCCAGCAGCACTCTTTGCCTATCGGGAAGTTCCTCATGGCTCAACAGGACTACCACCCGCTACGTTGCTGTTTGGTCGTCCAATCAAAGGACCGTTGGAAGCCATGTTGAGGAGTTGGACTGAAGAGGGGACGTCAGAAGAAGTGATCTCATCCTATCAATACGTGGAGGAACTGAAAGAAAAACTCCACAAGGGATGGACTCTGGCAAATCAAAACTTGAAAAAGGCCAGGAAAAGACATGCGGCTTACTACAACCGTAGGTCTAAAGAAAGATCTCTAGAGGTGGGAGACAAAGTATTGTTGCTACTCCCAACGGGAAACAACAAACTGGAGATAGGTTGGCAAGGACCATTTCCCGTGGAAAGGGTGATATCCAGAACCAACTATCAGATCCGGATCCGGGGAAAGTCGAAGATTTTCCATATCAATCTCTTGCGGAAATATGAAGAGAGACCCGGAGACAAGGCAGCGCACCTCATGGCCATGGCAGTTGCAGTGGAGACGGAAGTGGGAACCAGCGAGGGCAGGGAATATCCCTTGGTACACCAGGAAACCTATAGGGATGTGAAAGTGAACCCTGATCTGACCTCCCAGGAGAGGGAAAGGATAACCCAGGTTCTCAAGTCTCATAAGGAGATACTGACTGATAAACCAGGACGAACGAGGTTGGTTGAGTTCGAGATGACTTTGACCACACAGGAGCCGGTTCGTCAAAAGGTTTACCCAGTGCCATTCTCTAAAGAAAAGGCCCTGGAGGAGGAAATACACAAACTGTTGGAGGATGACGTGATTGCACCATCCACATCCCCATACAATGCGGGGGTAGTTTTGTTACGCAAACCAAGTGGAGAACACAGGTTGTGTATAGACTACCGACTTCTGAACAGTCACACACAATTTCAGGTGGAACCTTTGCCGAATCCAACTCAGCTATTCGCTAGGCTCCATAAGGCTCGGTACTTTTCAAAGGTGGATCTGAGTCAGGGGTACTATCAGATACCAGTCAAACCGGAGAACCGACCACTGTTAGCTTTCAGTACACCCAGTGGACACTACGAATTCAAGGTCATGCCCTTTGGACTCAGCAATGCACCTAGTGTGTTTACACGCATGATGAGGACTTTACTAGATCCGTTACAGGATCCGTCCATCATCTCATTCATGGATGATATTCTGATTTCCAGTGACAGCCTGGATGACCACTTACAATCCTTGGAGAGAGTGTTTAATAGGCTCAAGGAAGCAGGGCTTACTGCTCGTCCAACCAAGTGCATGATTGGTTACCAGACTCTGGAATTTCTAGGTCACACCATCACTCCAGGACACATTGTCCCAGAAGAGAAGAACCTGGAGAAAATCAGAAATGCACCAAGGCCAAAAACGAAGAAGGATGTGCGATCTTTTCTCTCGTTGTGTGGGTTCTATCACAAATTTATCCCACATTTCACTGAACTGGGAGCTCCGTTGACGGAAACCTTGAAAAAGGGATTCCCGGACCAAATCATTTGGACACCAGAATGTGAGAATGCCTATAGTCAGTTAAAGGAGGCCTTGGTCAGCAAACCTGTATTACAGCTCCCTGACCTTTCCAAACAATTTGTGTTGAGAACAGATGCGAGTGGGATTGGGATTGGGGCAGCTTTGTTACAGGAAGGAAAAGACGATGCTTCGGTTTTGAAACCTGTGGCATATGCAAGTAAGAAACTTCTACAGGCAGAGAGGAATTATTCAACCGCCGAGAGAGAGTGCTTGTCCCTCGTATGGGCAGTGCAAAAATTTCAGCCATATTTGTATGGAGTTAAGTTTCGGGTCCAGTCGGATCATCAGCCCCTGATGTTCTTGGCTACTTCTCAAAAGCTCAACGCCCGTTTGATGCGGTGGTCGTTGTTACTTCAACCCTATAACTTCACAGTGGAGTACATTCCTGGGAAGGAAAATGTCGGAGCGGATTTCTTATCAAGACACCCAGCTCCTGAAGAAGAAGAATGAATCATCTGGATTAAACTCACGGTGGAGAAGAGTGAGATTGACTACTCTCTTAAGAGGGGGCCTATGTCACAAAATGAAACCGTGCGTTTACCCAGCTGATTGTTAGGGAGGATTTTTTGATTAACCGGACTATCTGCTAAGCAACCAGTGTTTCAACTAATACAGAGAAAACATTCATAGTTGGGGCTGCACGTGTTTCCAAAAAACAGGTCGGGCAGAAATAACAGTTGTACTTGTACATATGGTTGACGGATTGGCCACCCTCGGAAGTGCGGGAAACGAATCCCGACATCGCCTTGACAAGTTTGTCAACATTTGAATACAGATGGAAGCAGTGGGGTCATAGTGGCAATCGGATGTTGTCCGTCACCTGTCGGACAAAATTAACAAGTGGAAGATGTATAGAGGAAGTGAGTGCGCTGAATCATACATCTCGTTGACAAGTCAAAAACATATCAGAGGGAAAACGGAAGTACTTAGCACGGAAGTAACAGTACATAGGTCAATTCGTAGTTTCCGGAACATCGAGAAGATTGACAGCTGGTTATTTGCCACTATTGTTGGGATCATACAGGAACTCGCTGGCTTGTTTTGGGAATCTAAACAATTGATGACAACTTTGACAATGACTCAAGCCAGGAAAAATCGATTCCTGACAATGGATGATATGCGCAAATAACACCTGCAGGACGTCACCCATATCACGTGACCAATTTTAGGGGTTTGCCAGAAAACCATGATTGGAGATGGGGAGTTGACAAAAAACCGTGGATTATGATGGACGTGTTTGTGGGAGAGCTCTACAGTGTTAGATTAATTTAAGATTAACTAGCATGTGCCGTTATGGCAAAGTGTAGTAGCCAACCCGGGAATGAGGCGGTTTTTACATAAGGTAGTCAATATAGTCTATTAGTTCTAATTAATATAGACTGTAGCCTTGTTAAACTATAGTGTGATGATTAGCACTGTTAGTGGAAACTAGTTAGAGTAAAATAGTGATATTAACTCTGCTAGTTAAGAATAGATTAGTGAAGTGTTGATAAGCTTTACTGGTTGAGAATTGAGTAATGAGGGATAATTGGGATCTTCCCGTAGGTGTCCCTGGTGGGCGGGGTTCCGCATTCTGTTTGCTGATTTTTTCTTTGTCATAGCCTGATTCGGCTCTAGGTGGGTAGCTAATCTGCTCTATGACTAATTCTAGTTAGCTAAAGATCATTAAGCAAGGTGATAGGCTTACACTCAGCCGAAAGGATCAGTGACTAGTACTATCACCAGATGTGTTGTTTCTATCCTAGGTTCCCTACCAGATCCAAGGAAACTCAACAAGTTTTTGGGAAAGAATCCAATCCCATTAGGAAGAACACCAGTTCAAGAGTCACTAGAGTTGCATACAGAACGTAACTTACGCTAGAAGGAAATTGATTCATCAAAGAGAGTGATGCATACTGATGCACCACACAGCATTAGACAGTAGTAACGAACCGAGAACCGGCTAAGAGTACCTAGTGTTAGTACAGCAACAATTAACATTAGAAATTAGCACTTATGGACTGAATGGTTCGATGTGCAACGAGGATGATCTGTCGACTAACTAACTAACTAACTAACTGCGTACACACTACAAAAGACTTGGGCAGTTTGTTAAGGAACGTTAGGAACGGACATTGTGTAGAGTGCAACCGGTCCATGATTAACTGTTAATACCACCGGTGTCTATTTCGGATGTTCATGAAATTGGATTACCAGAGGTCTACAGAGGCAAAGCAGTATCCGGCAAGATGGTTTCGGCAACGGGTGAGAAGTACATGTTCTGACGTAACGTGCTGTGGTCTATCTTTGCTGGGATCAGCTGACTGGGTTGCTGTCTGAGAGTCAGAGTCTACACACTTTATAGAACACGTCACACATTTTCTTCACATACACGTCTCATATACGTTACACTTTTATTTTAATAAATTACTCTTTATTAATTTCTAGAAGCAAGAGTTGTTGAGTATGTTGCGTTGGGGAAGTATGAGAAGGGGGCATAGTACGACAGTGAGAGAGTGATAGGAAAAGGTGTCCATAGGCTGATGGAGTGTGTTGGACGGAAGCTGGTGGATTCTCCAGAATATTGAGAGGGAAAAAATATTATAATGTGGGTGTCGGCTCTCTTCACTCCAGGGACGACACTGTAAAGGAGGACACGACAATGGAGTATTCGTATGTGGACAGATGGAGTATTTGTATATGTATGTGGACAGACGGAGTATTCGTATGTGTATGTGGACAGACGGAGTATTTGTATGTGTATGTGGACAGAAGGAGTATGTGTATGTGGACAGACAGAGTATTCGTATGTGTATGTGGACAGACAGTGTATACGTATGTGTATTTGGACAGACAGAGTATTTGTATGTGTATGTGGACAGACAGTGTATACGTATGTGGACAGGCGGAGTATTCGTATGTGTATGTGGACAGACGGAGTATACGTATGTGGACAGACGGAGTATGTGTATGTGGACAGACGGAGTATTCGTATGTGTATGTGGACAGACGGAGTATTCGTATGTGTATGTGGACAGACGGAGTATTCGTATCTGTATGTGGACAGACGGGGTATTCGTATCTGTATGTGGACAGACGGGGTATTCGTATGTGTATGTGGACAGACGGAGTATACGTATGTGGACAGACGGAGTATGTGTATGTGGACAGACGGAGTATTCGTATGTGTATGTGGACAGGCGGAGTATTCGTATGTGTATGTGGACAGACGGAGTATTCGTATGTGTATGTGGACAGACGGGGTATTCGTATGTGTATGTGGACAGACGGAGTATTCGTATCTGTATGTGGACAGACGGAGTATTCGTATCTGTATGTGGACAGACGGGGTATTCGTATGTGTATGTGGACAGACGGAGTATACGTATGTGGACAGACGGAGTATGTGTATGTGGACAGACGGAGTATTCGTATGTGTATGTGGACAGGCGGAGTATTCGTATGTGTATGTGGACAGACGGAGTATTCGTATGTGTATGTGGACAGACGGGGTATTCGTATGTGTATGTGGACAGATGGAGTATTCGTATGTGTATGTGGACAGACGGAGTATATGTATGTGGACAGACGGAGTATTCGTATCTGTATGTGGACAGATGGAGTATTTGTATGTAGACAGAAGGAGTATTCGTATGTGTATGTGGACAGACAGATGGAGTATTCGTATGTGGACAGTCGGAGTATACGTATGTGGACAGACGGAGTATTCGTATCTGTATGTGGACAGATTGAGTATTCGTATGTGGACAGACGGAGTATTCGTATGTGTTAGTTAGTTAGTTAGTCGACAGATCATCCTCGTTGCACATCGGACCATTCAGTCCATAAGTGCTCGGATCCCCTCCTCAGCAAATCCCGCAGCGTGTAGTGGCTAACGACGCCAGTTCTGTGTTGGTTTATCAATCTTCTTTGGCTTCCTGCGTAGTGTTCTTGTTTGGCCACCCCTCTTTTAATTTGCTGCTCTCGCAGTCTGGCCATTGTTGTAGATTCACAGTCATCACTTGGTTCTTGCAAAAGTCTCACTTCTCGTAGAGCATTCAGAATGTCAGCCTGGTCCATGGCGCGTCCGCCCTCCACAGTAGCCTCACCTGCGAGCTTGTCAGCCCGCTCATTTCCTTGTACTCCCGCATGCCCTGGCACGAAGATGAAACTAATCTTTGCCAGCCGAGACCGCTCCAGAGGCAGCAACCATTCTCTTCGGATCGACCCCTCCTCTATCCTCTTGATCATGTTCATTGAGTCGCTAAGGAAACAAGCCCTAGTGAATGTCTGTGTCTCGAGCCATGTTATTGCTTTACTTACTGCCATGACTTCCATGGTCAGGCTACTTGTGGTTTCAGTGAAAGCACCAGAGTCCTCCTTCACAATTCTCCCTCCGGCCCGAGCTGTAAAGGCCCATGAGCTTCTCACATGTCGGACGACCGACCCATCTGTGTAGATGACCGCGTCACTGTCTAGCGAATTCTCGAAAATCAACGCTTGTACTTCAGCCTCCACAGCAGCCGGATTTTCTTGTCTGCATTTTCTATCTAGTTGGATGCAAACTGAAAAGGATGTGCAGAAGTCTGTTGGCACTTGCACCCACTCCTCGCCAGGTTCTAAGTCCTCAAGTGAACACACCTGTTGAAGAATGTCTTCGGCTTGACCCATCCACGACCGTCCTCTTTTTAACCTGCTGCCCTTCACCTTCCTAATTTCACTATGCAGTGGATGCTGTGTGTTTGCGTTAATTCTGAGGTAGGCGCGTGCCCTGCAAACTTGCATTCTCTCTTCAATGGTTGGAAAATCAAGAAGGTAGCGCATCGCCCTGCATGCTGTATCTCTTGTACATCCAAGAATAATGCGCATAGCTTCATTCTGTATCCTTTCTATCCTTTCTATCTGCTTATGGCTGACAGTCAGGATTGCCATTGCATACTCCAAAACAGACATGACCAGCCCCTCGTACAGAAGACATAGATGGCGCTGCTCACAGTTTGCTGCCGCCATCACCCGCATCGCTGCCAAACCCCGCTTGGCCTTTGCTATCACCCGGTCTATGTGCACATTATAAGCAAGGCTTCGATCAAACCGTATCCCCAGGTAATTCATTGCCTGCGTTCTTTCCACCGTCTCTGAACACAGCATTACAGTTGGTGTTGGATTGTTGACAATATGATTATTCAACGAGAACCAAGTCACTGTTGCCTTTGTTGGGTTGACCATTGCCCCAGCTTCATCACACCAAGTACTTATGCGATTGAGTTCGGTTTGTAGTTCCACAGCAACCTCCTCTCTATCCTTACCCTGACGATACACTAAAACATCATCGGCATATGACAATGTCCTGCCAGGTCCAGTGATCTGCTCACTGGTGATTCTCACTGTGTAGGCGTTGAACAGTACCGGAGATAATGGTGATCCCTGTGGTAGGCCAGGATATATTGTTGTTGGTTCCGAAGTCCAACTGCCACATCTAAAAACTACTTTCCGTTGGAAGAGGGCTGCAGCGATCCAACTAAGGAGGAATGGACTTACGTTTAGTTCAAGTTCAATTCGTATGTGTATGTGGACATATGGAGTATTCATATGTAGACAGACGGAGTATACGTATGTGGACAGACGGTGTATACATATGTATATGTGGACAGATGGAGTATTCGTATGTGTATGTGAACAGATGGAGTATTCGTATCTGTATGTGGACAGACGGCGTATTTGTATGTGGACAGATAAAGTATTCGTATGTGGACAGATGGAGTATTCGTATGTGTATGTGGACAGACGGAGTATTCGTATGTGTATGTGGACAGACGGAGTATTCGTATGTGTATGTGGACCGACGGAGTATTCGTATGTGTATGTGGACAGACGGAGTATTCGTATGTGTATGTGGACAGACGGAGTATTCGTATGTGTATGTGGACAGATGGAGTATTCGTATGTGTATGTGGACAGATGGAGTATTCGTATGTGTATGTGGACAGATGGAGTATTTGTATGTGTATGTGGACAGATGGAGTATTCGTATGTGTATGTGGACAGACGGAGTATTCATATGTGGACAGAAGGAGTATTCATATGTGGACAGACGGAGTATTCGTATGTGTATGTGGACAGACAGAGTATTCGTATGTGGACAGACGGAGTATTCGTATGTGGACAGACGGAGTATTCGTATGTGTATGTAGACAGACAGAGTATTCGTACGTGTATGTGGACAGATGGAGTATTCGTATGTGTATGTGGACATATGGAGTATTCGTATGTGTATGTGGACAGACGGAGTATTCGTATGTGGACAGACGGAGTGGTCGTATGTGTATGTGGGCAGATGGAGTATTTGTATGTGTATGTGGACAGATGGAGTATTCGTTTGTGTATGTGGGCAGATGGAGTATTCGTATCTGTATGTGGACAGACGGAGTATTCATATGTGGACAGACGGAGTATTCGTATGTGGACAGACGGAGTATTCATATCACGATAGACGGAGTATTTGTGTCCGAGTAGACTGAGTATTTATATCTAAAAAGACTGTCTCAATTGAAGGGTCTGTATGATACGTACAACGTATACGAAAATTCAGACGGAATTTGTTTTATCAAATTATTACTGACATATTCAGCATGTAAACTCTTTGTTGGCTGTTAAATGGGGAGACTGAGCAAGTGTGAGAATGTGCCGAGTATATTGATGTCGATTCTTTCGCCAGTATTCTGTATCCAAGACAGGGGAACTTTAATTTCCCTGTACGCTATAGGAACTCAATATATCACGTTGACAAGGAAGCCTCGTACGGCAGAACATTGATTGATGGAACCGGAATGTCTCTTCACACTTCCGTCAGAATCACAATAATTTTAGCGACATCCTGTTCTGTTTAAAAGCTGAAATTTATCATTAATCAAGTTCTGTGCTATTTTTTTTTCCATTCTGTACAAGGGAGGAATAAAAGGGAGGCATAGTGACTGATTTCATTGCACCGAGTTCTATCCTACATGACTGGGTCAACATTCCGTAGAGTGGTCTGTTCACAGCGCAACATTGAGCATGATCTCCGTAGCTCTACCCAAAAAAACTGCACTCGTGAAGTGAATGAAGAAGTTCGATAGCGAACTCCCAACCTTTGTAGCGCGAGGCGGCTTGACCACTCTCCCACGGCCCCTTCATGCTGGAGTAAATATGACCAGCCCAGGCCTAATTCCAGCCAGCCCATTTGTGCTGTGCTGAATCCTGACCTGGTTACTCCTATCTAACCCTTTTACAGATGTGACATTTCAGTACCCATGTTGGACACCCAACTGGCTTCTGAGCCTCGGGAGTATAATCAGAGTTTCCCGTGAGGATGTTACTTTGGTACAGGATCAGGGGAAAGTCCTCTACCCCAACCACACTCCGAGAGACGCATGCCCTGTTCGGTGCTTAGAAGACATAAACGCCAATCCATAGGACTTAAGAGTTAAAACCCAATCTTCCAGGGGATTCGTACAGTACCAATCAATCAGAGTAACAAGTGTACTCCGACGCTTGAAGTGTGTCTAGTTGGTCATGCGTCGAAGTACTCTTGTTCGTACAGCGAACCGCTGTCATCATTTGGAGGTGATAGGTTTGAATCCCGGTCGGTAACTATAGCTTTCAAGTTTTCTGTGGTCTAGTATAAGCTCTAACCTCTACTTCTTTCTTCTAATTCTATGCGCGCCAGACAATACATCTGTGTTTATTTATGAACTATACAAATAGGGGTTGAGTCAAGAACCGACATGAACGCACTCGGGACATTACCATACGTGCTCTGATCTCATCTTCAATAGTCAGCGAAGAGTCCCAACACTAATGATACTATACGGATTACGTGTCCGATTGACCTTTCCTCGGAGTGCTAATTGTCGACCAAATCCTCTGGTCACTCCCTGCCACTTCATTCTCTCTAGGCTATTATGGTCTATCCATTCATCCACGCTATACATATAGATGATCACAAAATATGGCTTCTGGAAAATATACCGAGTGCGCCTTAAGGTGTGTAACATGGACCTTTACTTTAATTATATGCCCACGCTTAGCCGCTTTATTGGCAACGTTTATAGCCACATTAATTAACTTGACCTTCCAGCTATAAATAGCGACTAATTAAAAACGCCGAGACAGTTATCTGGGAATATGTTTGGCGTCGAGGACTGCCAATGTGGCTGTTAATTTCCGAAGTTTCCTGCCAGTCTTACTGCCCAGGGGAGCGCTAATTTTAGCTGTGCCCCAGTGAGGACTAGACTCTGGTTGCCAAGTGCAAGCTAAATTGTCTCGTGCCTGCTAAGACTAAGACCATCTTATGATCTATTAACAGCTATCTTTTTCACATAAACACACGCCAGATTTGTACAGCGAAGTTGGTAGTCAAGATTGAAAACAAGTGATTCAATGACTGATTTTATTCTCTCTTTTTACAGAGCAGAATGACAGAGCTATAGCAGTGGTGTTGCGGAAATAACTTATTAGATTTTTATTTTCAGCTGCTGTGGAAGTCTCGAAATAACATGGTAAATAAATTCAAAGGTATTGATGAGTATTTATACAAAGCAAAAGGAAAATAATGTAATGAGTACTGTGAGGCGAGGATTCAACGCCTGGTCTCTTCGCCTGTAAAGTGAAGAAAAGATTGGCCACCTATTCCTACGTTCATTCAGGCCTACAAAATAGGATTGCTCTATCACAGGGGTCACCAAACCTTATTCACAATGGGCCGGATAACTGACAAAATGACGAACGCAGGCCGCAATATCATTGTGTACAATACTTGCAAGCCAGAACGAAAGCTCTAAAAGAAAAGACGAAAAACTAAGTTTAGCATTCCATGTTAATCATGGGTGAGTGGCTTGTAATACACACACACACACACACACACACACACAAAACAAAGACAATCAAGATATTTATTTACTAAAGAAAGTTATCAAAGAAGGCGACGGTAAAGAAAAGATAATTACACCAGACTTAGTGTGTACACATCCGAAACTCACAATTTAAGCAGCAAAAACAAAAGGTCAGTGTGATTTAGGAAACTGACGTTTGGCTTTCAAAATAGCATCAATGTTTGATTTGGAATTGCTGCATCCAATCGAGAGAACTGCTTTAAAATGTTCATCAGTCAATCACGTTCGATGTGTTGACTTCACATACTTCATTTTAGAAAATGTTTGCTCACAGACATAAGTTATTCCAAACACTGATGCCATTCCAGCGAAAACTTTCTTCAGTTTCGGAATCTCAAGATCAGGTAAGCAGCGGTAAAATTCAACAAGTTTTCCTTCTCTGTGATTCTGTTTCAACAAATCATTTCCTTACAAAGCAATGAGCTCCAACTGTAGTTCAACTGACACATTATCAAGGTTACAGTCAAACATATTCTGGAACAGAAGATATCACTCTCAGTTCTGTCAAGATCCGAAAATCTCTCCAAAAAATACTTCTTAAAGTCACGAATAAATTTTTTCCCCTCGGAAATTCGAGGTTGACATCTTCGGAAATTGTAGCGTAAAACTCATTGAAACAGTAACAATGAGAACAGTTTTCGCTTTCCAGTTGTGCTTCAAACAATGACAGCTTTCTGCGAAATCCTTAGATGATTCTGTAGAGATCACAAACCAGGTTATCCTTTTCCTGAAGTTTTAAGTTCAGTTTAATCATGTTAGATGTGATGGCGACCAAAAATGACAAATTTAACAGCCTTGTAGGATCTGGATCGGCTCTATCTCTTTCAGTGAGCAAAACATCTATTTCGTTTCGGAGCTTGTAATAACGAAACAGGACATTAGAGCAGCTGAGAAACCTCACTGAATTATGACAAGGCAGGCCACATAATTCAGAATCAACTTCTTCAAGAAGAGCTTGGAACTGACGGCGATTGAGTGCATGTCCCCGAATGAAGTTCACAGCAGAAACGACTGTTTCGGTACACAGTAAATGTCTAAGTCTTTCCCATGGAGTGCTTGTTGATGTATGATGCAGTGTATAAACAGAGCGCCCTAAATTTGCAAATCTTCCAACTGAGTCCTGATCTGCCCCACCATACTCTTCCTCACACCAACCATGTTTTTTCGTTCATCAACTGTAACACCTCTAAGCTGATGCCACTGAAGGTCATAGTCTTGCCACATCTTTTGCACATGCACGAAAATGTCTTTCCCAGTAGTTGTTCCATGCATGCTGCAAACGGATGCCAACTCTTCCGTTATCTGAAAGTCCAAATTAACAACACGAATGAACACGAGAAGTTGTGACGTACACGAGGGATCAGTAGATTCATCCAGCGCCAAAGAATACCAGAATAAGTTCCTAGCTTTCTCGCGCATCTGTAGCACTGTGTTTTCTAAAAGTTCTTCTGTTCTCCGCACAACTGAACTTGCCGAAATACTGATAGTTCCAAACAAATAGGCTTTCTCAGGACACAAGGCATTTTCTGCTTCCATCATACACTCGTTGATGAAGTTGGCGTCAGCAAACGGTTTTCCTCGTTCTGCCATCTTATGCACTATGGTGTAACTTGAATGAGTGGCAGATTCATTTTTAGCAACCTTTCTCATGAAGAGATTTCTTTGTTTTTTAAAATACGTTTCATTGACTCATATTTCTCAGAGCGTAACTTTCCAGAACACTTTGAATATGTTGATATATGTTTTGTTTCATAGTGACGCCGAATATTGTACTCTTTCAAAACGGCAACGGTTTCGATGCATATTACGCAACTGGTTGTCTGGTCCTTTATTTCCACTAAGAAGTACTTTACTCCCAATTCTTTATTGAAAACGTGACACTCGGCGTCCACTTTTCTTTTCTTAGTCGCCATAATGAGGGGGAAGTAAACGGGATCTGAAAATGAAACAGACATTGCATTAGAAAAACAATTAAAATCCTATTGAAAACACACACACACACACACACACACACACACACACACACACACACACACACACACAGATGACTAGGGGTCCCTGTTGAAGCTACGGCTCACTAAAGGTACATTTAACGTTTATAGGTACCTTTGGTAATAGAATATATCAGACAATACGGTTTGCAAAATATATATATAGGACCGGCCTAATAATAAAGAGCCTAGAGCAGTGTTTTTCAACCGGGTCTCCGCAGGTGGCAGCAAGGGGTTCCTCCAAAACAGACCGAAATCGCCTAAATGCAACATTTCTGCTCATCTGGTTTCTAACGTAAAGTAGGACAGACACTTGGATCATCGCACAAAGTTCCTTGAGCAACGTAAACATTTACGTAAGGATCTGCTCCAGGATAAAGGTTGTAAAACACTGGCCTAGAGACCAGCTCGATTAACACCTTGACCGGGGAATTTTTCTGTGTTGGGGATAATATTTTCTTAAAAGCATGAGGCTTATATGACATTTTTATGCTATGTTTGCTACTTTATTGCCTCTATTCACACTTGTAGTTCACCTACCTATCATTGTCAAACAAAGAAATCACTGTCGCATACCTATAAAATGGCGGACAGGCAAAAAGAAGTAAATATTTCTGGAGCTTCGGAACTGTGTTGACAGCTGGGCGCATCTGGGGGAGGGAAAGATGCGTGTTTGTGCGTGTTGCAATGGAAACCATGGTAACGTCAGAGCGTAGGCGGAGCTACCATGAGCCGAGGAAGGACTTGGGATGGCGCGAAATAAGCAAACATTACAGTAAACAAGAAAATCTAGATACAATAATTTAAAATTGAAAATAGTAAATTTAAGGCAAATAGCAGCCAGGAGGTCTATGCGCGTGTGAAGATCTCCTAGTATTCTAACCAAAATATTTAAATTTAAATGTTATCACAACGTCTCGTGTTCCATGCGTTTTATCAAGCAAATCCGAGTACTGTCGGCGGGACTGATGAACTCACGTCGCGGGCCGAATCCGGCCCGCGGGCGATAGTTTGGTGACCCCTGCATTCTATGAAATCACAGAACCATAACAGGAAACTGATTGGGACACAATCTTAAGGGAAACGACGCTGAAACTATCTGCCTCTCTCTCTCTCTCTCTCTCTCTCTCTCTCTCTCTCTCTCTCTCTCTCTCTCTCTCTCTCTCTCCTCTCTCTCTCCCCTATCTCCCTCTCCTTATCTCCGGTCTTATGTTAGTGCCAATCAATTTCATTTGTGCGTGCAACTATAGTGTTTCCTCGATTATTCCTCAAACATTACTCTTCATCTCCAGTAAGTCACCAGTAACAAAACTGAGGCAGTTATCGTGTTTTTTTGTTTTTTTTTTTGTTTTTTTTTTGTTTAATCGACTTATCCCCACCTAAAATCTCTGATTTACCCCCCCCCCCCCCCCCCCCCCCCAACTGAGATTGTGATCGACGTCTGTGACGCTCTCGATTATTCTTCTTCTTTTTACTGCTAACTCCGACTCTCGGAGCAATTACTAAGAGTTATACCCCCTCCCCCACCCTCCCCCTTTTCTGAGCTATATCACCCACTCTCTGAGCTACCTGCCTGACGCTCTTAGCTACCACCTCCACTCTCTGAGATACCAGCGCAACTCTCTGAGCTACTTCCTCAACTCTCTAGGCTACCACCCCACTCTCTGAGATACCAGCCCCACTCTCTGAGCTACTTCCTCAACTCTCTAGGCTACCACCCCCACTCTCTGAGATACCAGCCCCACTCTCTGAGCTACTTCCTCAACTCTCTAGGCTACCACCCCCACTCTCTGAGATACCAGCCCCACTCTCTGAGCTACTTCCTCAACTCTCTAGGCTACCACCTCCACTCTCTGAGATACCGGCGCAACTCTCTGAGCTACTTCCTCAACTCTCTAGGCTACCACCTCCACTCTCTGAGATACCAGCGCAACTCTCTGAGCTACTTCCTCAACTCTCTAGGCTACCACCCCCACTCTCTGAGATACCAGCCCCACTCTCTGAGCTACTTCCTCAACTCTCTAGGCTACCACCTCCACTCTCTGAGATACCAGCCCCACTCTCTGAGCTACTTCCTCAACTCTCTAGGCTACCACCTCCACTCTCTGAGATACCAGCGCAACTCTCTGAGCTACTTCCTCAACTCTCTAGGCTACCACCTCCACTCTCTGAGATACCAGCGCAACTCTCTGAGCTACTTCCTCAACTCTCTAGGCTACCACCTCCACTCTCTGAGATACCAGCGCAACTCTCTGAGCTACTTCCTCAACTCTCTAGGCTACCACCTCCACTCTCTGAGATACCAGCGCAACTCTCTGAGCTACTTCCTCAACTCTCTAGGCTACCACCTCCACTCTCTGAGATACCAGCGCAACTCTCTGAGCTACTTCCTCAACTCTCTAGGCTACCACCTCCACTCTCTGAGATACCAGCGCAACTCTCTGAGCTACTTCCTCAACTCTCTAGGCTACCACCTCCACTCTCTGAGATACCAGCGCAACTCTCTGAGCTACTTCCTCAACTCTCTAGGCTACCACCTCCACTCTCTGAGATACCAGCGCAACTCTCTGAGCTACTTCCTCAACTCTCTAGGCTACCACCTCCACTCTCTGAGATACCAGCGCAACTCTCTGAGCTACTTCCTCAACTCTCTAGGCTACCACCTCCACTCTCTGAGATACCAGCGCAACTCTCTGAGCTACTTCCTCAACTCTCTAGGCTACCACCTCCACTCTCTGAGATACCAGCGCAACTCTCTGAGCTACTTCCTCAACTCTCTAGGCTACCACCCCCACTCTCTGAGATACCAGCGCAACTCTCTGAGCTACTTCCTCAACTCTCTAGGCTACCACCTCCACTCTCTGAGATACCAGCGCAACTCTCTGAGCTACTTCCTCAACTCTCTAGGCTACCACCTCCACTCTCTGAGATACCAGCGCAACTCTCTGAGCTACTTCCTCAACTCTCTAGGCTACCACCTCCACTCTCTGAGATACCAGCGCAACTCTCTGAGCTACTTCCTCAACTCTCTAGGCTACCACCTCCACTCTCTGAGATACCAGCGCAACTCTCTGAGCTACTTCCTCAACTCTCTAGGCTACCACCCCCACTCTCTGAGATACCAGCGCAACTCTCTGAGCTACTTCCTCAACTCTCTAGGCTACCACCCCACTCTCTGAGATACCAGCGCAACTCTCTGAGCTACTTCCTCAACTCTCTAGGCTACCACCTCCACTCTCTGAGATACCAGCGCAACTCTCTGAGCTACTTCCTCAACTCTCTAGGCTACCACCCCACTCTCTGAGATACCAGCGCAACTCTCTGAGCTACTTCCTCAACTCTCTAGGCTACCACCTCCACTCTCTGAGATACCAGCGCAACTCTCTGAGCTACTTCCTCAACTCTCTAGGCTACCACCCCCACTCTCTGAGATACCAGCGCAACTCTCTGAGCTACTTCCTCAACTCTCTAGGCTACCACCCCCACTCTCTGAGATACCAGCGCAACTCTCTGAGCTACTTCCTCAACTCTCTAGGCTACCACCCCCACTCTGTGAGATACCAGCGCAACTCTCTGAGCTACTTCCTCAACTCTCTAGGCTACCACCTCCACTCTCTGAGATACCAGCGCAACTCTCTGAGCTACTTCCTCAACTCTCTAGGCTACCACCTCCACTCTCTGAGATACCAGCGCAACTCTCTGAGCTACTTCCTCAACTCTCTAGGCTACCACCTCCACTCTCTGAGATACCAGCGCAACTCTCTGAGCTACTTCCTCAACTCTCTAGGCTACCACCCCCACTCTCTGAGATACCAGCGCAACTCTCTGAGCTACTTCCTCAACTCTCTAGGCTACCACCTCCACTCTCTGAGATACCAGCGCAACTCTCTGAGCTACTTCCTCAACTCTCTAGGCTACCACCCCCACTCTCTGAGATACCAGCGCAACTCTCTGAGCTACTTCCTCAACTCTCTAGGCTACCACCTCCACTCTCTGAGATACCAGCGCAACTCTCTGAGCTACTTCCTCAACTCTCTAGGCTACCACCCCCACTCTCTGAGATACCAGCGCAACTCTCTGAGCTACTTCCTCAACTCTCTAGGCTACCACCTCCACTCTCTGAGATACCAGCGCAACTCTCTGAGCTACTTCCTCAACTCTCTAGGCTACCACCCCCACTCTCTGAGATACCAGCGCAACTCTCTGAGCTACTTCCTCAACTCTCTAGGCTACCACCCCCACTCTCTGAGATACCAGCGCAACTCTCTGAGCTACTTCCTCAACTCTCTAGGCTACCACCTTCACTCTCTGAGATACCAGCGCAACTCTCTGAGCTACTTCCTCAACTCTCTAGGCTACCACCTCCACTCTCTGAGATACCAGCGCAACTCTCTGAGCTACTTCCTCAACTCTCTAGGCTACCACCTCCACTCTCTGAGATACCAGCGCAACTCTCTGAGCTACTTCCTCAACTCTCTAGGCTACCACCTCCACTCTCTGAGATACCAGCGCAACTCTCTGAGCTACTTCCTCAACTCTCTAGGCTACCACCTCCACTCTCTGAGATACCAGCGCAACTCTCTGAGCTACTTCCTCAACTCTCTAGGCTACCACCTCCACTCTCTGAGATACCAGCGCAACTCTCTGAGCTACTTCCTCAACTCTCTAGGCTACCACCTCCACTCTCTGAGATACCAGCGCAACTCTCTGAGCTACTTCCTCAACTCTCTAGGCTACCACCTCCACTCTCTGAGATACCAGCGCAACTCTCTGAGCTACTTCCTCAACTCTCTAGGCTACCACCTCCACTCTCTGAACTACCTCCTCCACTCTCTGAGCCTCCACTCTCTGAACTACCGCCTTAACTCTCTGAGCTACCACCCCCACTCTCTGAGCTACTGCCTACACTCTCTGAACAACCATCCTTACTTTCTGAGCTTCCACCTCCACTCTCTGAACTACCTCCCCCACCCTCTGCGCTACCATCCCACTCTCTGAGCTAGCACCCCACTTTCTGAGCAACTTCCTCGAGTCTCTACGCAACTGCTTTAAGTTCCCCTCCCCTCTCCCCATTCTACGAACTACCACACCGACTCTCTGAATCAACTCCCCAGATCTGAGCGCTACTTCATTGATTTATCTTTCCCCCCCCCCCCCTCTCTGAGCTACCTGGCTCTCTGAGCTGTGTCCTCGCTTCTCTGATATACCTCTCTGGATTTCTTAGCTCCCTGTCGGACTCTGAACCACTTCTCCTAAGCTATTCCTCCCTTCCCGACTCTGTGAGCTATCTTTCTGACTCTGAGTTACTTCTATGAACTTCCTGCTATCTTAGCTATCTTCCCCACTCTCTGAGCTACTTCTCCGAGCTACTTCTCTGAGCTTCTTCTTTAAACTACCTCCTCGACACTCTGAGCTATATTCCCCACGCTCTGAGCTACTTCTCCGAGCTACTTCTCTGAGCTTCTTCTTTGAACTATCTCCTCGACACTCTTAGCTATATTCCCCACGCTCTGAGCTACTTCTCTGAGCTACATGCCCGACACTCCGAGTTATCTTCCCACTCTCTGAGCTACACCTTTCAGCTATCTCCCCGACGCTTTTAGCTACTTCTCTGAGCTACCTCCCAGACATTCTGAGATATCTTCTCCACTCACTGAGCTATCTGACTGACTCTGAGCTATTTCTCCCACACATTGAGCTATTTCTCAGAGCTCCCCCCCCCCTTCCCCGACTCTCTGAGCACTTCTCTGAGCTATCTTCCCCACTCCCTGAGCTACCTCCCTACTCGCTGAGCTACTTCTCCCAATCTCTGAGCACTTCTCTAAGCTACTGTCTCTACTCTCTGAGCTAACAACTACCTGTGACCTAATCCCGACTTCTCTGAAGTAACTCCCATTTATTTCCTCTAAGATCCGCCTTCACCTGGGGTTAACAGATATTTAAAAATAGCCCAGGTACATATAAGACTCAGAGAGTCGGAGTTACCAGGTACAGATAATAGCTCAGAGTTTATATATAAGCTGATGAAATACATTTAATCAGGTAAACCCTGTCTGGAGTTTTAGAAGATTCTAGAACGAAGTATTATGAAAGAAGGCTCACAGATTGGATTATGTTTAGATAAGAAGCACCCCATGTCTTTGAAGATAAATTAGATATCATTCTCATTAAGCTAAGGTGAAATATATATGTGATACAACGATAATACAAATATTACACGGCTGAAAACTGTACAATAAATGAAAGTGATCAACTATAGGATGTAGAAGAAAGTGAAAGATGGTAGGATTAGTAATCAGAAGCGAACAAGAATAGAATAAAAAATAAAGGGTTAACATATGAAAATAGGATCGACTTCATTGCACCGGGAGTTACCCCATATTACTCAGTCTCTTTCTGTGAACCGATCGACGTGGGTCGGAATCGAACCCACAACCTTCGGAGTACGAAGCAGGCGGCGTAACCACTTCACCGCAGAGACTCTCTAATAAAAGTATTAATTACTGCATCATTCATTCATTCATTCATTCATTCATTCATTCATTCATTCATTCATTCATTCATTCATTCATTCATTCATTCAGTGACATGCCCTTTGCAACACCTCGCTCCCATAACAACCTTCCGGAAAACTTCTAGGTCATAAGCAAGATGTCCAGTGTCCGATACACCCATCTGGAGATCATCTGCCACATCCTGCACTCATCTTCTCTTTGGCCTTCCCCTTTCCATCTTCCTGTGAATATACCCCTCCATTATTCTTTACTTGCCTTCAAGCTTTCATGACGTTTTGAGTGACCTAAATCGACTCAATAACTGGTTTGCTAAATATTGCCTTCATTGCACATGGATTACCCCATAGTTGCTTAACTCCCTTTGCCTGTGAGAATTGAACCACAGTGCGGGGACAACGTAGCCTGTGACCATCAACATGGTTGTGTATACCAGAACCATCATAATACATGTGTATACTGTCGAGAGTTAAATAAACTTGTTAGTTCGATCGATGACAACCAAGCCCGACATTGGTTTGCAAACAAAATAGACCCTGTGTTGTTGAACAGACTGAGAAAATACGGCGTTGGAACTGTCTGCACCTGGTCGGCTTTTTTGTATTAGATCAACGTGAGTCACGTCCCGATGTCTGCACACGGTCGACAATTTGTTGACAGATTGTTGTTCGAGAGACGTGCACTGGCGTCATCTGTCTGCAGGGCGGGAATCAGCCGTTGAAAATGATGGACAGAATGTCTGTCAGAGGTCAGAAGGATTCTGTCATATGAGGGAAAGGTCTCTAGCTCACAGACAGCCAGGATATTTGTTGGATGAGACAAAGAACTCCCCAGATGAAAAGGAAACTTGACAGCTAATTGACTCTGGTTAGTCTAGAAACAGGAGGACAAAGCCAGATTCTGGACTGATTGGCGTCTGGACTTTTTGGTGACGTCACTCAAGCACCCATATAAAACCCAGTTGCGGTAAACAGGTGGAGGGAGTCGAGAAAAACATTCTGAAGTGTTAGGATAGGTGCATTATTCCGAGTTGCGTTACATGCGTGAAACTATAATGTCTTAGTGGTGATAGTTATCCGCGGACATAGATCCAATTTGATTGCATAGTTTCTCGAGTGGCAACAGAAATAAGCATATGGTAGGCTATTAATAATATCTAATTTAAGAGTATGATTAGGAATAGAGTATAGTGCTGTGCGGTGATCTAAAGTATTATAGGTGCAGTGATATAATGTATTATGCTTAGTGATAGAATGTTCTATTAGTGCGGTGCTAGAAAGTATCATAGGAGCGTCGGCACTGGTATCCTATTGTGTGGCTTCAACTAGCTTGTGTGATATATCATTTTACTCGGGGAGTTGAGGACAAGGTAGTGGAATAATAATTATAGAGATTAAGAATGGTAGGATCTTCCAGTAGGGCATCTGCTGGGTTTCTACCCGTTCCTTTATTCTTTCCTGGTGTTGCCATGTATAAGACCATTGTGATGCGCGATTTGGCCGTATGACAGAGATCGGATCTCTGTTATAGATCTGAGTGCTGCTATTGGCCTACAATCACCTAATTACGGTCAGGATTGAGTTGCCCTCACCATGATGTTATCTACTCTACAGGTTCCATTTACAGTTCCCCTTGAGTGTTCCACGTGAGTGTGAGATGATTTATTACGAAGAAGCAGTTCAAAGTTTTATACTATGATGGCTCATGGAAAGAAGACAGAGGTTGCTGAGAGGTTTTTACACGGGGCTCAGTACCTAGTTGTTCCGCAGAAACCTGGCTTCTGCTGAGTAGGATTGGATGAACATAAGTGTTGTGTTTAATGAGTGATAAGCTTCATCACCGAAGATTAATAACTCGCATACCAAGGACATATATATATATATATATATATATATATATATATATATATATATATATATATATATATATATATATATTCATTCATTCATTGGCACCTTGCCGTCTTGACAGACGATAGTTTGTGCTTTAAAAAGGCATAATAACTTTTACCTATGGCGGTAGCGCATGTGACTGATAAGGCCAATTTGCGCTGTAAATGTCCGTTCACAGTGGGTGCATGTGAACACAATTCCGAGACCAGTTAAGACCAGGGATGGAGTTATTGCCTCTCCGTAGCACAAAGCCTGGGCTAAAATATAGAGATCATGTGTTGCCCATGCAGCATGATCCCTCTCTCGGCCTGCCTAGTTCACTCCAGAGGAAAGGTAACACCCCTACATCTGGAACAAGACAAGCTGCAGAAGCTGCCGGATCAGCAAAGCAATGCTCTAACTGTCCGCCTGTCGGAGCTTCGATCCTAGACCAGCTGCCAACCAAGGCTTAGGGCCTGGTCTGCCCTGCCATGACATTTTGTCTTTAGTTTGCATTTCCTCGCACCAGAGTAAGGCTTGTACCCTCCCAATTGCGCTCTTCCGCCCGAAGCCGTTGGCACAATGTGGGGTGTCGGGTTTGGTAAGCGCCGCCTTATACACATCTACCTAACAAACATTAATAGGTTGTGTTCTAAAAGAGGGAAAAATGTTATAATCAGAGACTTATGAACATTAGATTTTCCCCAAGTGACATTTCAGTTAATTGGAAGATTATCAGTTCAACAAACATTATGAAACAGAGTAACTTCACCGTGTGGTAGAGTGAAGACCAAGAGCAACAGTGTCTATCGGATTACCAGCATCCTGTTTAATCGAGTGATTGGAGAAAGTTGTCATCTTCTGGGTGAGGTTCACTGTCCTGAATAAATGGTGCTGTTGTGTGCTAAGCACTATGATGTTACAGACTTTGCTTCTAAATCACTGGTCTACTAGTAGAATATTCGTCACACATTCTACTCCTTATACACACACACACACACACACACACACACACACACACACACACACACACACACACACACTTCTCCTACATATACTCTTTGATTTAATAAATTTTTTGTTTTTATTTGTTGAGGCTAGAGTTGTCAAGTATGTTATGTTGGGGAAGAATGAGAGGGGGCATGATCCAGGAGTGAGCAAGAGTGAGAAGAAGGTGTCCTCAGATTGAGGGAGTGTGTGGACGGAGTCTGCTGGATATCTCCAGAATAGAGATATGGAATTAAAATAAATGTGGGTGTGGATTCCCTTCACTCCAGGGACGACACTAAAGTGGTAAAGAAGAACAAGTAACTACTACTACATTCATTCTTTACACACACGACATATACCAGAACCAACAAAATGTTTGTGTATACCAGAACCAACAAAATGTTTGTGTATACCAGAACCAACAAAATGTTTGTGTATACCAGAACCAACAAAATGTTTGTGTATACCAGAACCAACAAAATATATGTGTATACCAGAACCAACAAAATTTATGTGTATACCAGAACCAACAAAATGTTTTTGTATACCAGCACCAACAAAATGTTTGTGTATACCAGCACCATCAAAATGTATGTACAGGGTGGGGCAAAATAATCTGACACCTTTGTAACTTTAATAAAACTAAATTAGAATAAATGAACAAAAAAAGTATTTGTATTTATCAAATGTACACATGATGCCATTTTGTTTTATGTTGTTTGAATAATGATTTGTGTGGAGAAATTCAACAACAGGTTCCCCGTACTGTTATTGTGATTTTCAGTGACGAGGTCCATTATCATTTGTATGGAAGCGTGAATAAGCAAAATTTCCACTATTGGTCCCAAAACAATCCCCATGAGTTACACGAACGCCCATTGCACAGTCCTCATGTAACTGTATGGTGTGCGATAGCAGAATTTGGCATTTTGGGTCCGTACTTTTTTGAAGAAGACAATGTTACAGTGACCGTTAACTCTGAACGATATTGCGTATTACTGGACACTTTTCTGCGACCCAAATTGGATGAACTTGACGTCAGAAATAATGTTTGGTTCCAACAAGATGGCACAATAGCCACACGTCTAGACGTTCAATGGAAATTTTGAGGGAGATGTTCCCCGGTCATTTAATTTCATTCCGAGGTGACCTCGGTTGGCCTGTCCGATCACCTGACTTGAACTCGTGTGATTTTTTTTTTCTCTGGGGATACCTAAAATCAAAGGTATACGATCTACTGAACAAATGAAAGATGCAATTCATCAAGAAATTGAGTCTATTCCACATGAAATGATCCGCCGAGTTATGGACAACTTTCGCGAACGTCTTCAACAGTGTGTGGACAATAACGGCGAACATTTGACTGATGTAATTGTTAAAAGAAAATGAAATAAAATGATATCATATGTACATTTAGAAAATAAAAAATCTTTTTTTCATTATTCAGAGAACATGTAACAAAATGGCATCATGTGTAGATCTGATAAATAAAAATAATTTTGTGTTTATTTATTCTAATTTAGGTTTATTAAAGTTACAAATGTGTCAGATCATTTTGCACCACTCTGTATATGCCAGCACCATGAAAAAAAAATGTGTAAGTTCTTTTTTTTTTTTTTGCATGACTTGGCAATCACATCTAGCCTTCCATTGGAAGTTTGTGATTGGCTAGGCAATATTACGTTCAGAAGTGTGCCTTCAGATTCAGCGTGACAGCGTTGCTTAATGTTCTTACTATTAAACCTCCGGTTCGCTGATGGTAGGTCGGTGGGATCGTCTCCTACATCGGTGAGTTGAACTTAAATGATGACGTCTCGTTCAGAAAGTAATGGTAAACTACTGAAGGTGAAATGTTCTTGTAAATTAAGCCGAAGTTGAGATTGATCGCAACGTTACGAAAAGAACATACAACTGTGTAGTTTGCCATTGCTTTATGAACGGTAAGTCAACATAAAAGTCCAAATCTACACGTGCTATAAATATCCTGCAGTGTATTATTTTCTAATTTTTGACGCTGTGATTGGGCAGCGATCTGTCTGTCTATCTGTCTGTCTGTCTGTCTGTCTGTCTGTCTGTCTGTCTGTCTGTCTGTCTGTCTGTCTCTCTGTCCGTCTCTCTCTCTCTATCTCTCTCTCTCCTATTTCTTTGCCCTCTCTCTATTTCTCTATTTTCTATATTTAGTAATAGTAGTAGTAGTAGTAGTAGTTATGGTAGTAGTAGAGTAGTAGTAGTAGTAGTTATGGTAGTAGTAGTAGTAGTAGTAGTAGTAGTAGTAGTAGTAGCAGCAGCAGTAGTAGTAGTAGTAGTAGTAGTAGTAGTAGTAGTAGTAGTAGTAGTAGTAGTAGTAGTAGTAGTAGTAGTGGAGGTGGTGGTGGTGGTGGCGGCGGCTGTGGTGGTGGTGGTGGTGGTGGTGATGGTGATGGTGGTGGTGGTGGTGGTGGTAGTAGTAGTAGTAGTAGTAGTAGTAGTAGTAGTAGTAGTAGTAGTAGTAGTAGTAGTAGTAGTAGTAGTAGTAGTAGTAGTAGTAGTAGTGGTGGTGGTGGTTCTGGTGGTGGTGGTGGCGATGGTGGCGGCTGTAGTTGTCGAAGTAACATTGGCATACATATAAACATAGCCGAATACTATTGGCGTAGACGTGCCAGAACGTCGCTACGGTACATTGTTTAAGTAACCAAGGCGCACCCTGCCCCACAAAATGACAGTAAATATTTAGTTGCAGTTCGCTGTATTTAACGTAAATTTGTTATACGTCCATCTAGCAATATTTTGTGACTTAGGGGCAATGAACGTAGTTTCGCAAACCATGTTCAAAATCAGCCGCATTCGATTAGAAAACACACTGCTCTGTGTTGATTTTCAAATCGGTATGATCGTCGGTCGTTCAAAAAGTAACGGCAAACTAGTGAACGTAACATTGCATGGAACATGACAGTCAAAAATGCTGGAGTTGATTTCGACGTCGTGTAACGAAACATGCAACTATTCAAACAAAACCTAAATAATCACAATGAGGCAACTGTTGTACAGCTAGTTATATGGTGATGATGATGATGATGATGATGATGATAACTCTAATAATAATAGTAATAGTAATAACAATAACACGGTTGAAAAATTGATAGCTATCCGCGCTGATAATGTAATGAACAACATGATGGTGACATTACTTCTCCGACCCATAGCAGAACGTCGCATGAGACAATTTACCATATTATATACACATCATATTAACAATTTACTATATTATATACACATCATATTAACAATTTACTATACTGCATACACATCATATTAACAATTTACTATATTGCATACACATCATATTAACAATTTATTATATTGTATTCACATCATATTAACAATTTACTATACTGCATACACATCATATTAACAACTATGACACTATATTGTACAGGGTGTATTGTTAATGACTGTGCAGTGTTTGAAAACATTGCCAGTCCAAGTTTTGTATTTACCTATTATGTTGCATGAACTTTACAGAGGTTGAAAGAGGTTACAGAGCTACAGCAGGATATAACAATAGGAAAAAAAAACCAGTTAGTTACTTGTAACAGCTGCGAAAAAGTGAGAGGCGATAAACACAAACACACTGTCCATACGTTACAACGGACTCCACTACGTTGTGTAGCTCCACGTACTTTCATACTACTACCCTACGTCACTGTGATTTAGTATGTAAAACGCTGCAGTATTATATGTTAGGATGACAGCACTGCCGCACACGGATGTAAGCTTGTCTGTGTGTGTGTGTGTGTGTGCGTGCGTGCGCGTATGCGTGTGTGTGTGCGTGTGTGGTGTGTGCGTGTGTGTGTTTGTGTGTGTGTGTGTGTGTGTGAAATCACAATGGTAAGGTGAAATTGCGTTAGACATATTTTTGTTAAAGAAGACATCTTTTTTTTTAAAAGTTGCATATCCTTTACTACAGGATGTTGCAGAAAACACCAACATTTTACTGCCGTTGTTGATGTCCTACGTTTAGTAGTTTGCCATTTCTTTCAGAACGACCGGCTCCCTTGCCAACACATTAAAACCAGCAATACACGGTCTGCTGCCAAATCGATTACCGCTGTGTTTCGAACGCGTGCAAGAGGCATTACGAATCGCGTCCGCAACACCATCGCCACTGAGCCCGGCGTTAGACATATTGCTAGCAGGTAATTGTGAACTACGTTCATACGTTGGCGCATCATCTTCCTTGAGGTGATCAATAAAACGCCACATCTTAAAAGTCATGCTGACCCATTTATGAAGCCGTTTTACTTAATCTAATTGTACATTGCTTAGACGGGGCGATAAGCTGCCAGATTCGGCATATGCTCACAGAATATCAGAGGCACATTAATCCACAAATAATCAACGCCACACATACAACAATTGGCTAATGCACACATCATGACATTTGCGAGGAAAGTTGAATGTCCTCTACCAGCCATAATACTTCTCCTCATCGTCTTCCTACCTTCCCGCGTGTTTTCTCCTCCTCCTCCCCCTCCTCCTCCGCATCATCCACCGATTTCTTCTTCTTCTTCTTCTTCTTCTTCTTCTTCTTCTTCTTCTTTTTTTTTCTTCTTCTTCTTCTTCTTCTTCTTCTTCTTCTTCTTCTTCTTCTTCTTCTTCTTCTTCTTCTTCTTCTTCTTCTTCTTCTTCTTCTTCTTCTTCTTCTTCTTCTTCTTCTTCTTCTTCGTCTTCTTCGCTTTCCACGTATATCTGTTGCTGTCTTTCTCTGTCTCCATCGCCCACTATGATCCAAAAAAGACCAAAAAAAAAAAAAAAAATCCGTAGCCTTAATATGCTGTTGGTCTTTAAAGTACCATCACATTTTATCGACCTGAATGCACGAAGGAACAGGTGGTCAGTCGTAAATTTTCGAGACGGTTATTGCATAGTTTTCCTGTTTTTGTCGTTGTTGTTTGTTTAAGATTAGCTTCATAAGTCACGTGTAAACGAAATAAGGTATGAGAGCACAGCGATAAAAAGCGCAGAATGTCAAACGGGTCTGCGTGCCAAATTCTTAAACCATTGAGGATAAAGTTCGTTTGGTTGTTCATTATTTTAGAGGACGGCGAGAGCAGACGTAGAACCACATTGTCATTGTAACTCTCCACCGATTCCACCAACACGCACCCTTCTGTTCATATACCGATACATTTAATTTGTCTTTCACTGATGGTTTTACTAGCGGGCCAACACATCCAGTTGTCCAGACCTGGCAGTTTGTTTTCTTCTATGTACAGAATAGTCTCAGTATTCCAAAATTACACATCCGTGTCTCCAATTTCGCCAGCATTTCATGTGTATATAAGAAGATGTTTGCATATCCTTTACAGGACATCGCTGTCATCATCAGCATCTTTCAGCTGATTGTTGATTTATTGGCAAGATTACGCTCAGTAGTTTGCCATTGCTTTCTGAGCGACCGACTCACATACCCCGTTAAATTACCGACGCGATTCGAACCACTGCTGATTCTCACCGTCGTCACGTTACTTACGAGAGTATACGAGATTACGGAGAAAAGTCGCTAACCTCTAGGCCAGGAAGCCGGCTATGTGTATATAAGGTACAGAAAATAAACATCCAATGGAGCTCAGCATGGCCGAAAGGATAAGAGCGTGAGGGGGTTCAACTCCTATACCGGTCAGTTGGACTAAAGTGTTGACTTCTCATCTCTTACGTAAACTAAAACTACCTTGGAAATCGAAAATCGGAACCTTATGTTGAGGGGCACTAGAATAGGGAAATCTAATACACTCGCAAACATCAGTCCAGTGCTCTCACCGGTAGCAGCAACTGCATTTATTTACCCCCATATAAAAATGCATATCTCAGTAACCAACTGAGGGAAAATTATGAGATTTAGCATATAACCGTATCATTATGTCAACCCAACAAAACAATTTTTGTTCTGGAGATTGTACAACGGATTTCAATGTTTTCTTATCTACAGTATATAATTTACGGGTCAGAGATGAAGTGCATATTATGAAATGTATTACATCTTCACACGGAAACAACAGAGTTCAGTGGTGAATTTACTCGTGCTGCACGAGAATAACCTGATGACAAGTACCTCACGTAGTGGGACGGGAGTGTTCAGATGTGTCGTCAAAAATTATATCCATTGTGGTTGCTTTCATGAAACGTGATTATTCTTACCATTTATCGCTAACATCTGAATGTGTGAATATTGTTGAATAGGATTGAACGTGGAAATATTTTACACTTCAAAGCATCGCTATGAAATTGTACACACATTTTTGTCAAGAAGCTGATCGCATGAAACTGTTTCATATTTTTACAAATCCCGAGAAAAGAACAGTGCATGCACTGGGTTTGAGTAAACGGTCATTTTCGTCGATGGATGCAAGGATCTGGAATGAAACCACCACACATAAGAAAACGGTAGGTATAAAGGCAATTGTTGACAGCTTTGACAAGGATGTCACAAGGCGAGCTATTATAAAAATGCTGGATACCAAAAAAACGGTGACTATAAGAAAATTTAGGGTTTGGTTCAGAAAGAATAATGACATAGAGCTATCCAAAACAACGTTTTCGAAAATTATATGAACATTAATCTTCGCGTTTAGAAAGTACAAGGGATGTAGAAATATCATTTGCGAGCAGTCGTATTTAGGAGCCATGAGAAGCAAATACCTACATGAAATAAGGGAAATGCGCAAAGAAAATTATGACATAGTGTATTTGGATGACACCTGGATCAATGCGCACTATACAAGTGAAAAGGAATGATAATCAATGGATGGAAAGATTAGGCGTTGTGCCCATTAGTAAAGGACAGCGTTTGGTCATAGCCCGAGCTGGAAGTACGCATAATGGCTTACTACAGAATGCTGGACTCGTGTTCGTATCAAAGCTTACATACAATAATGGATTATCTTAATGAGATGAATGGTAATGTATTAAAATGTGGCTCGAGAATACGGTGCTTTCATCCCTAGATAGACCGTCTTGTCTAATTATGGACAATGCATTATATCACAATGTTGTTGCCCAAGAAGACAAATTTCCTACGGCACTGAGCACAAAGGAAGCAATAAAGATATGGCTCCGAAAGAAAAACATACGATTTCCAGAAACGTATTTCAAGCTACGAGCAATATCTCCGGCGTATCTCCGGCGGCTGCGGGATCTGCAAAAGTCAGGCGGGGAGTCTGACGATAGTGCAGGCTTTACACAAGTCCGGACACTTGTGATTGACAGATGTACTCGCGGTTCAGGCGCGTACGAGGCCCTCACCTGTGGGACCTGGCTGAACGCCTCTAAGTCGGGTCCCTTGGGTTCCAGGATCTGGCCACCACTCGCCACCTGCTCGTGGAGGCGAGGTCTCGGAGGTTTGACGCTGAGCCACCAGCGTCTGCAGCCTACCTTGTGCCAGACGTATTGGTTACCCATTCCTCTGGAAAACACAAGGCAAGGCCGAGAGAGGGAACATGTCGTTTGGGCACCACATATTTCTCTGAGCTCTGCCCAGGAATTGTGATGGAATTTTGGCCACATTCCAACTCACATACTTTGGTCTGTCAAGACTGCAAGGTGCCACTCACATTTCAAGCTAGAATTGTTGTCCTTTGTAAAACAGATGCAAAAAACAAGAAATATCAAATCGACAAGTTGATAGAAGAGCATGGCCATAGGTGCTTGAAATTTCCGCCATACTATTTTCATTTAAACCATATAGAACTTGTGTGGGCTAAAATTAAAGCTGACAATACTACATTCAAATTGTCTGACGTCAAGATACTAACCCAGTTCGCGCTATTAAATATTAATAAAAGTTACTGGGAATAATGTGAAGACCGTTTTTGAAAGAGGAAGATGACTATTGGATTAAGGATGTATTGAATTTTATGCAACCGAGAGCAGTCATCAACCAACTGGAATCGTCCGACACAGATTAAGGTCTGGGCAGATCGCAGACATTAATCCACATGCACACCTACTGGGATATTTGTGCTCCAACTATTCAGAAGAATAGCAGGCCCTAAACATTACAGCACATACAACACAAGCAACAGTTTGTATTCCACAATAATGAATTTTCAGTTCCGCAAACCCTAAACAGTGACAAACAACTGGCATTGAAAAATAAAAAAACACTAAACGCATTGAATACCAACAGAAGCGTAATATTGCGATGGAAACTTATATTTTGTGGCATAACAAGAAACGTGAGAACAAACACTTTGTCGAATGAGGGGACACCACACGAACGTACGAATCAATCTATAAACTTCAATGAAAAGAGGACCAACATCTTGGCCGTTAAGAAGGAAGCCCACTACAGAGACATTCACAGCTATATTCGTCGTGCAAAACAGGTAATCATGTTTCGTCTCTGAACAGTAAACAGCAGAGTAGACAATCTTTCACGAAGACTCAAAACGGTTCTGTCACCCATGTGCACGTGTGAACAAATTACACAGACAGCTGAACAGATCCCTAAAAAGTGACACATGATGACTAAATTGCGGTATCATCTCTGGTCACGCCATGCGCATATTAACGCACAGCTATTTGGGAGCTTTCGTGAATTCCATACAAAAAGCTACATACATCCTAGTAACATGACTCCTTGTGTACACACTATTAACCAGCAGCTGAAGAAACAAGAAGGAAATGAAAAATAAGGTAAGAAATATATTCCTTCTACTTTCCTGTCCAATTCCATTTCTATTCCACATTATTTATTCCATTCCTCGGTAAATTATCTTTCTTTACTAATATTACACATTGCACCCACTTCCTTACGAATCTAGATACGCTTTGCCGAATTGACGTGCATTACTGTAAAACAAGTTTGTTAGCGTGAATTCACTACATTTTGGCCAAAACATCAAAGAAATATCGCCGCTTTCCATGATTTAAGTTGCCTTTGGACCTATCAAAGACATATTCTTTGGGTAAGGGGTAAATATAAAACGGCAGGACAAATTTCATAACGATGCAACAGAGAGTTTTCAAAAACATTGATCGTGAATGAGGGCAATAATTTGTAAACGGACTTTAGATGTAGTAGCACGCGTGTAGACCACGATCGAGTTCAAAGCGAGCGGGAGGGGGGGGGGGGCATCCAGTGTTGTGTGCTTTCACTGTACAGTTTTTCATCTTCTTCAGAAACAAGCGCATAACTGTTACCATGGTTCCGATAGTGCTAGAAGCAAGAGGCTGCTGTCTGACCAGCAACATGAAAGACGAAATATCAGGTTTGTGTATCGTGAAACAAACTATCTAGGTAAAATGACACGCTGAACTTGTTTATCAAAACGCGTACTGTAAAAGTCTCAATGCACTTTCTGTTCCAGTTAGAATGGATCACTTCATGTAACAGCCGCTAATCGTGCATGTGCTGGGGTTATGACGCCGGGAGAAATCTGTTTATTATTTCTCCAATGATAAGCAGGCAGCCTCAGTTTGCAGAACGGTGGCCGGAAATTCTAGCCATAAACAGTTAGCAGGCAGTTTTCTGGAATTCCCTTCTCGCCGAGGACAAGACATGATAGAGGTGCTGTGCTTGATTTACACATGTCGAATTATTAACCTATTTGGTAGACGATGTATTTAACAGACTTAAAGTATGTAATATTTGAGGTGTGTCTTCACAAGACTTCTGCCCAATAGAGCAAAGACCTTTAACCAACTCACGCCAAGCCCTTTACTGACTTGTTCATGACTTCTTTAATTTTGCAGCTAGTTTCCTACAGGATGTAAGCAGTTCCATGCCAACCCTCCTTAATCGCCTCTTACGGCATGCATGGTAAGCCACAGTGTTACTAATTTTTTTCTTCCCTGATGGGCTCCGGTAACACAGGGGTATATAGGTGGCCTTTTCACTGCAGTACTATAACCCTGCCTCCTCCGTGGCGAAGCGGTTACGGACGTGGTTCGTGATTCCGCATATCCGCGTTCGAAACACAACTGCGCAGCAGACCACGTTACGCTGGTTTTTTTTTAATGAAATGGTATGGCTGCCGGTCGTTCAGAAAGCAATGGCAAACTACAGAACAAGACCAAGACATCAACAACAGCAAAACATGCTGGTGTTGACTTCTTTTTTTTTTTTTAAATTCGCATATCCTTTACAGGACATCGCTGTCAACAGCAGCATCTTTCAGCTGTCTGTTAATTTCTTGGCAAGATTACGCTCAGTAGTTTGCCATTGCTTTCTGAGCGGCCGGCTCAGTTATCCCGCAAGTCACCAGCGGGGGTCGAACCGCCTCCAGCTCTCGCCCGCTACGAGACTCTGCGTGATAAACGGGATTACGGAGAAAGTGTTGTAACCTCCCGGCCAGAGAGACCGGCGGTGTTGACTGAACTTTTCTAAAAATAACCCTGGCCTCATACCAGCAATAGTGGCCTATTCTCCAAGAGTTTCAGCTGAAATCTTCAGCGCGGCTCTGCCCAGCATGCACCTCGCACCGCACAAGTCTGGATGAGCCGCTAGTGAGCGAAGTCGCGTCCTAAGTCGATGTCGTTATTGTACTGTTTCTAAATTCTATCAGTGTTCATCTGTCTGTCTAATCCAAGTTTTAAAACTGAGTTAAAGGTCCTTTGTAGGACGTTAACTCGCGCCTATAACATGTAGTGTTCAAGTCACTTAGCATACCCTCAGCAGGCTCTTGCTACGGAACTTGTGTATGTTTTTAAGAAACCCCTGTAGTTTGTATAAGAGAGCGCATTCCTGACTAAACCGCCCAAGAGAAATCTGTGAGTCTAATTATAGCACCGGCATGATGGTAAGATTACTCGTAATAACGTAGTAGCGGAGTATTATATACAGGGTGTATTTTTAATGAGTGTGCAGTGTTTGAAAATATTGCCGATCCAAGTTTTGTATATACCTATTATGTTGCATTAACTTTACAGAGGGTGAATACAAAACTTGGACCGGCAATATTTTCAAACACTGTACAGTCATTAAAAATACACACTGTATATATTATGTATATATAACACTAGATACTTCCTCAAGGACCTAAAACATCAATTTAAAAAAATATATATATATATATATATATCCTTTTACAGGACGTTGCGAGCAACCCCAACTCTAGGTTGATTTTCTAGGCAAGTTTACGTTCAGTATGTTGCCCTTGCTTTCTGAACGAGAAATCAACTTTGAAGTCCAAACTGACTGGAGTAGGAAACAATCCTGCTATATAAACAAACAATACATAAGTAAAGGACGTCATGAGACGTATTGAGTATACATCGCTAGCCCAATAGGCGCACGATATGTGATGTGATCAATGTCATACAGGCATCTTTATTTACCGGGTAATTTCCGGGCACCAATGTTAGGCTGGGTCTAGCTGGGAGCCCGGTCAATTTTGTGTGAAATTCGTCTCTATTAGGATTCGAACATATGACCACCGCTAGAACTGCTCTACCGCGGCTTGCAACAAACCGGAAAACATTTAAACAGCGGAGACTATGTGTAGATTGTCTCTAGAGATTAAAATGTCAATCTTTACATTATCTTACAATGATCCTATATTTCACAAGATTTAACTTTATGTTCGATTTCTTTTATCTCGACTTATTAAAACTTCCATTGCGACCTTATCCCAAACCCTGTCTACACACTCCTGGCCTCTTGTCGTGAACGTCCGGATGAAGATTGCCAGACTGGTGCGTGGCTGCAGCTCTTTCGTCAGCAGCCAAATATTACACTTAAACAACCGAATGTGTATTGTTGCGTAATGAATATCACGACAGTTACCACCCCCTGGGTTCGTGTCTGTTGATCAATGATTTAAATGTCGTTGCTGCACGATTTGATATTATTGCCAGAGAATTTGTAATAACAGATAGATTAAATTCACGGGCATACAGGGGACGACCAGGGGTGTCTAGAATATTATCTCTGAGTGAAAGACCGACAGATTAAGGGACAGACAAACAGGGAGACCGATCGACAGACAGACAGACTGAAAGAAAGACAGACGGATGGATGGAAGGAGTGACGAAACAAAGAAATGAAGGACGGAAGGGAGGGCGGACGGAAGGAGAAACAGGCAGACAAACGGCTGATACTTGCCCATGCTACCAGCAAGTGTCAGATGTATACTGTTCATTTTGGAGTAGTTACTAGTTACAGAGCTGTATCATTTTCATCTTTGGACTATCGTGAACAACATCCGGATATTTATTGGACGACTCTCATGTACACAATATGTCCTGCGTCGTGCTGGTGGGTCCTGCCTGTTCTTCTATAAACCAGACCATCCTTTGATGTTGTTTCTAAACCTCTGTGCTGATTAATATGGCCAAAGAATGTTATTGTCCGAGACAATATGCTGTGCATGAGCCACTTCTCTTCTATGGTCAGATCTTGTCAGTGTTTGTCTTTCTCTTGACCCACGGAATTAAAAGTTTTCGACTGTAACGTTTAAGTTCTAAGGCTCCGATTTTCTTCTTTAGTAATTTCCAAAGTGGTCCATTACTCACAACCGTATGTTTCCATAGAAAAGATGCACGTACAGAAACTTGTTACATTAATGTGCTTGTTGGAGTTGTGGCGATGGCTAGTCATACTGTTTGACATCTGCATTGCTGCTGTCACACTCCTTCTGACTTATTTCAACGGTCTCAATCATTGTCAATTGTGGAGTCATGTTATTCAGTGTTGGTGGTGACAATTTCAGATTTCTCCATCGCTGATTAGAATATTTCCTTGACATAGTTTTGTTGGGGAACCGCGGCAGCGTGGTGGTTACCCACTCGACCACCGGCACGTGGGTCATTGGTTTAAATCCGCTTAGAAAGGAATTTTTTAAATTGATCTCGGCTCCAATTTCACCCAGCCTAAAATTAGTACCATGAAATGTCATGGGAAGTGAAAGCGTTCTGCGTTACCGTGACCACATAATCCACCGAGAACCGATTGGTCTTTACAAATAGGTATCTAGCAACAATGCCCAAATGCCTCTCGTGACATTTTTTTTTTTTTTTTTTTTTTTTTTTCCCGCGTTTCCATCCTGTTTCAGGATATTGCGGTCAACACCAGCATCTTTCAGCTGTATGTTGATTCCTAGGCTAGATTACGCTCAGCAGCACGCCACGACTTTCTGAGCGACCGGCTCCATCTTTTGCGATTCGAACCACTGCTAATTCTCGTCGCGTCACGTGACGAGAGTATTCGGGGTTAGCGGAGAAAGCTGCTAACCCCCTCGGCCATGGAGCCGGCCTCTCGTGACATTATTGTTGGTATTTTATTATAGTTCAGAAAATTTTTCAGTGTTGTCTTCTGACAGCCAGGATTAACTGTTCTATCCACGGACAAGATGATACTGTCCATAATTTAATCTGTAACGATAATCACGCATGCGTATATACGGGAAAAGAAAACAACATACAAACTGACTAAGGAAAGGAAAGAAAAAAATATAGCACGCTGAAATAGTAATTTATAATTAATTTTAAACATCGGACAGAAAGCGATGGAAACCTACTGAACGTAGAATGACATAGAACATCACAATAATTATAGGGTAGATTGCGGCGTCCTGTAAAAGACGTGCAACTAACTAGCCAAACATAAACGAACAAGTTAGCTAATCTGCAAAATCCAAGGGCAGAATATAAATTCCGGGCATCACAATGTGAAGCTGCACCCTGCCACAGGCTGGTCCCCAAAAATGTATAGCACAACACACGCCTCTGGGGTGCACGAATGTATAGTGAATGGACGAAACTAAACGGCGTGCATCCTAGAGTCATCATAGGAATACACATTTATTAGTCATTCTACGTGGTTTTGGCACTTATTGACCACATATGTGTACTATCAATCAATCAATCATGTGCCATGCCGGAAAGCGTGGGCGGTCATGACTCGCCATTTCACTCGATCGCCAGCGTCGTGGATCAGCTCAATGTTCCTGTCTCGTCCATGCCATGTGGCCAAGCCATCCAGGTATTTTCCTCTCGGTCTTCCTCTTGGTATGTACCTTTCGATCTTACCAGTTGTCACCAAGTTCTCCAATCCATTTCTTTTCATAAAGTGTTCAAAAAATTGTGACTGTCTACGTCTAATTTCTCTAATCAATTTACGATTTCCATTTGTCTCCTATAGTACTTGGTCATTGGTTTTTCTGTCTGTCAGTGGTATTCTTTGCATTTTCCTCAGAAACCACATTTCTGCAGCCATCAGATGTTTTTCAGCTTGACTGCTCATTGTCCAAGTTTCACATCCATACAAAAGAACAGGCTCTATGTATCCCCTCAACACTCTTTTTCTCGTTTCAATTGACATCTTTTTATTGGTCAGAATGTTTTTCATCTTGCTAAAGGCTACTTTCGCCATGGCGATTCTTGTTCTCATCTCTTCAAGGCATCTCCCATCAGATGTTATGACTGTTCCGAGATAATTGTACCGATTCACTTGTTGAAGAATATTCCCATTTACTTGTATATTACATTGTGGTACTTCGTTCTTCCTACTGACGGCCATAACCTGTGTCTTCTTACAATTTAATTCCAACCCCAGCTGCTCACTGTGTACAACAACTGCGTCCACTAATTGTTGTAGATCTTGTGCATTGTCTGCAATTAATACTGTATCATCTGCATATCTAATGTTATTGATGTTTCGTCCTCCAATGCTGATTCCGTTTATATCTTCTACATTCCTGAAAATATTTTCACTGTATAGGGAAAAAAGATCTGGAGACATTACACATCCCTGCCTAACACCTCTCTTAATAGATTGAGATGAGATATAGCTTGTTGTTTCCAATATATGTTTTTTATAAGCCTAATGTCTTTCCCATCAATTTGTAGATTTGCAAGCATATCTACCATGTTGACATGTCTAACTCTATCAAAAGCCTTTGTGTAGTCAATGAAGCAAAGGTGCATATCCTTGTTTACTTCTATAGCACGTTCAATATCTGTTCGCAGCATATACACAGCATTTACGGTACCCTTTCCTTCTACAAACCCACTATCAATACAAACGCAATAAAAGTTATTTACATACTATGTCTCCTGTCCACCATCAGGTAGTTGTCACGCGAAGATGAAATAAAGATCAGTTGCTATAACAACACCTATCCCTTACCGGTGAAATGCACAGAACATTATGTAGAGAGGCAAAAGAAGCATAGCTTGAGAAACATTGCATGGAAATTTTAAAAAAAAAACAACAACACAACAGTAAAAATACCAAATTAATGCACAAAAGAATTCAGGAACTTAATAATAAAAGAACACCTACATTACAGGCTGCCTGAAAACAAAAGATTAAAACATTATAATAGAGAAAGATCAGATTTTAGACACATGGTCAGGGTACTTGAAAGCAGTCTATAATTATGCACGTGAAGAACAGTTGGATATTTCTTATAATATGGAAGGACCACCAATATTGAAGATCGAAGTTCAGCATGCTCTCAATCAAATGAAACCAGGCAAAACCCCAGGCCCAGACAACATTACAAGTGAAATGATTATTGCCTTTGAAGAGTATGGTATATATCAAGTTGCCAGATTGCTAAACAATATATATGATACTGGTTATATTCCCACTGACTTAGGTAAATCACTGTTTATTGCAATTCCGAAAAAAGTCAAGATCCTTGGAATGTAATCAACATCGAACAATCAGCATAATGAGTCACATTACAAAGATTTTACTAAGGATCATCATGTACAGAGTTAGAAGGAAAATAAAACCAGAAATGTGCGAAGAACTGTGTGGGTTTGTAGAAGGCGAAGGTACACCAAATACTGTGTATGTTCTGAGAGCAATAATAGAGTTCAATAGAAGTCAGTAAAGACCTTCTTCTTTGCTACATTTTAATAGATTAAGGCACCCTGACATGATGAAAATGCTGGCAGAACTTCAATTGGATGGACAAGATTTTAGAGTTATAAAGACCATCTACTGGAAAGAAACAGCTGCCAAAACAATTGATAATGAAGTGGGTCAATTCCAGCCTATCGGGAGGGGTGTGCTACAGGGATGTGTAATATCTCCAGATCTTTTCTCCCTTTATAGTGAAACTATCGTAAGGGGTGTGCTACAGGGATGTGTAATATCTCCAGATCTTGTCTCCCTTTATAGTGAAACTATCGTGAGGGGTGTGCTACAGGGATGTGTAATATCTCCAGATCTTTTCTCCCTTTATAGTGAAACTATCGTGAGGGGTGTGCTACAGGGATGTGTAATATCTCCAGATCTTGTCTCCCTTTATAGTGAAACTATCGTGAGGGGTGTGCTACAGGGATGTGTAATATCTCCAGATCTTGTCTCCCTTTATAGTGAAACTATCGTGAGGGGTGTGCTACAGGGATGTGTAATATCTCCAGATCTTGTCTCCCTTTATAGTGAAACTATCGTGAGGGGTGTGCTACAGGGATGTGTAATATCTCCAGATCTTGTCTCCCTTTATAGTGAAACTATCGTAAGGGGTGTGCTACAGGGATGTGTAATATCTCCAGATCTTGTCTCCCTTTATAGTGAAACTATCGTGAGGGGTGTGCTACAGGGATGTGTAATATCTCCAGATCTTGTCTCCCTTTATAGTGAAACTATCGTGAGGGGTGTGCTACAGGGATGTGTAATATCTCCAGATCTTGTCTCCCTTTATAGTGAAACTATCGTGAGGGGTGTGCTACAGGGATGTGTAATATCTGCAGATCTTGTCTCCCTTTATAGTGAAACTATCGTGAGGGGTGTGCTACAGGGATGTGTAATATCTCCAGATCTTGTCTCCCTTTATAGTGAAACTATCGTGAGGGGTGTGCTACAGGGATGTGTAATATCTCCAGATCTTTTCTCCCTTTATAGTGAAACTATCGTGAGGGGTGTGCTACAGGGATGTGTAATATCTCCAGATCTTGTCTCCCTTTATAGTGAAACTATCGTGAGGGGTGTGCTACAGGGATGTGTAATATCTCCAGATCTTGTCTCCCTTTATAGTGAAACTATCGTGAGGGGTGTGCTACAGGGATGTGTAATATCTCCAGATCTTGTCTCCCTTTATAGTGAAACTATCGTGAGGGGTGTGCTACAGGGATGTGTAATATCTCCAGATCTTGTCTCCCTTTATAGTGAAACTATCGTGAGGGGTGTGCTACAGGGATGTGTAATATCTCCAGATCTTGTCTCCCTTTATAGTGAAACTATCGTGAGGGGTGTGCTACAGGGATGTGTAATATCTGCAGATCTTTTCTCCCTTTATAGTGAAACTATCGTGAGGGGTGTGCTACAGGGATGTGTAATATCTCCAGATCTTGTCTCCCTTTATAGTGAAACTATCGTGAGGGGTGTGCTACAGGGATGTGTAATATCTCCAGATCTTGTCTCCCTTTATAGTGAAACTATCGTGAGGGGTGTGCTACAGGGATGTGTAATATCTCCAGATCTTGTCTCCCTTTATAGTGAAACTATCGTGAGGGGTGTGCTACAGGGATGTGTAATATCTCCAGATCTTGTCTCCCTTTATAGTGAAACTATCGTGAGGGGTGTGCTACAGGGATGTGTAATATCTCCAGATCTTGTCTCCCTTTATAGTGAAACTATCGTGAGGGGTGTGCTACAGGGATGTGTAATATCTGCAGATCTTGTCTCCCTTTATAGTGAAACTATCGTGAGGGGTGTGCTACAGGGATGTGTAATATCTCCAGATCTTGTCTCCCTTTATAGTGAAACTATCGTGAGGGGTGTGCTACAGGGATGTGTAATATCTCCAGATCTTGTCTCCCTTTATAGTGAAACTATCGTGAGGGGTGTGCTACAGGGATGTGTAATATCTCCAGATCTTGTCTCCCTTTATAGTGAAACTATCGTGAGGGGTGTGCTACAGGGATGTGTAATATCTCCAGATCTTGTCTCCCTTTATAGTGAAACTATCGTGAGGGGTGTGCTACAGGGATGTGTAATATCTCCAGATCTTGTCTCCCTTTATAGTGAAACTATCGTGAGGGGTGTGCTACAGGGATGTGTAATATCTCCAGATCTTGTCTCCCTTTATAGTGAAACTATCGTGAGGGGTGTGCTACAGGGATGTGTAATATCTCCAGATCTTGTCTCCCTTTATAGTGAAACTATCGTGAGGGGTGTGCTACAGGGATGTGTAATATCTCCAGATCTTGTCTCCCTTTATAGTGAAACTATCGTGAGGGGTGTGCTACAGGGATGTGTAATATCTCCAGATCTTGTCTCCCTTTATAGTGAAACTATCGTGAGGGGTGTGCTACAGGGATGTGTAATATCTCCAGATCTTGTCTCCCTTTATAGTGAAACTATCGTGAGGGGTGTGCTACAGGGATGTGTAATATCTCCAGATCTTGTCTCCCTTTATAGTGAAACTATCGTGAGGGGTGTGCTACAGGGATGTGTAATATCTCCAGATCTTGTCTCCCTTTATAGTGAAACTATCGTGAGGGGTGTGCTACAGGGATGTGTAATATCTCCAGATCTTGTCTCCCTTTATAGTGAAACTATCGTGAGGGGTGTGCTACAGGGATGTGTAATATCTCCAGATCTTGTCTCCCTTTATAGTGAAACTATCGTGAGGGGTGTGCTACAGGGATGTGTAATATCTCCAGATCTTGTCTCCCTTTATAGTGAAACTATCGTGAGGGGTGTGCTACAGGGATGTGTAATATCTGCAGATCTTGTCTCCCTTTATAGTGAAACTATCGTGAGAAATGTAGAGGATATGAAAGGAGCTGCATTCGGAGGACAACACGTCAATCATATAAGATATGCGGTTGATACAGTATGGATTTCTGACAGCTAGCAGAATCTTCAACATTTGGTGGATGAGGTTATTGTACACAGCGAGAAACTAGGCTTGGAATTGAATTGTAAGAAAACATAGATCATAGTTGTATCCAAGACGAAAGAAATACCACATTGAATATTCAAGTGAATGGAAATATTCTTAAACACGTGAATCGGCATAACTATCTCGGAACAGTCGTACCATCTGATCGGAAGATACCTTTCAGAAATTAGATTAAGAATTGTCATGGCAAATGTGGCCTTCTGCAAAATGAAAAACATACCAACAAAAAAGTTGTCAATTGCAGTGAGAAAAAAGTGTTGAAGCGCTATATAGAACCCGGATTGTTATATGCGTGTGAAAGATGGACAATTAACAGACGAGCTGAGAAACATGTAATGAAGGTGGAAATGTGGTTTTTGAGAAAAATGGAAAGAATATCATGGACGGACGGACAATCAAATATGACAGTACTTCAAGAGACAAATGAAAACCAGAGGTTGATTGGAGAAATCAGACGTAGACAGTCAGGATTTTTTGGATACATTATGAGGAGAAATGGGCTTGAAAATTTAGTGACAACTGGCAAGCTTTATGGATAAATAGCAAGAAGAAGACAAAGGGATAAATACCTTGATGGTCTGGCAGCATGGCATGGTCGGGACAAGAGTACAGACCTGATTCGAGACTAGTGGTCGTGCGAGATGGCAAACCATGACTGCCCACGTCTATCGGCATGGCACTTGATGATGATGATAATATCCATAAAGATCAATTGCTATTACAACAGCTATCTACATAAACAGTTGCTATTACAACTTCTGTATCCATAAAGAACTGTTGCTATTACAACAGCTTTAAAAATGTCTTAAAAGTCGAGAGGATCAGCTTCATTGCACTGGGTTTTATCCCATACAGCTCAGTCTCTTTGGGCAGGGCGGCCTGCGGAAAGTGTCGCACAAAGCACGAACTCCGTAGCTCCAACGACGACCCCCAGGAGCCTCCTAGAAGAAAAAAAAAGCACTCGTGAACCTAGAGACGTAGCCGGGGATCGAATAAACAACCTTCGGAGCGCGAGGCAGAAGGCTGGACCACTTCGCCACGGAGACTCCCTTGCTATATCCATAAGAGCAATTGCATTACAAGAGCTATATCCATAAAGAACAATTGCTATTGCAACAGCTATATCCATAAATAACAGTTGCTATTACAACAGCTATATCCCTAAAAGAACAATTGCATTACAACAACTATATCCATAAAGAACAGTTGCATTACAACAGCTATATCCATAAAGAACAATTGCTATTGCAACAGCTATATCCGTAAAGAACAGTTGCTATTACAACAGCTATGTCCGTAAAGAACAGTTGCTATTACAACAGCTATCTCCATAAAGATCAATTGCTATTACAACAGCTTTTTCCATTAAAAATCAGTTGCTATTACAACATGTCATTCTCACCACGAATTATACTACATTAACTAAGTCGGACAGCCAGAAAGCTAGGATATGAAGTTTGCAAATATCACATTACGGAGACATGATCGGGATAACGAAATGTTACTGGAGAAACAGACCTGCTAGCACGGCTCGTGTAACACTTTAGCTAAACACTTCAGATGTTCCAGGAACTTACAAACCATATGTTCATACATCTTCTGGAAAATGCAGGCGGAAATTTAATCAAATTACTTTTGCTACTGGCAGAATGATGGGGAGGAGGAAAAACAAACAGACTGAGAGGCAGGTGGAAGAAGGGACAGAAAGATAGATGAATAGTGAATAGACGGACTTGCTGTGGAATGGACAGACAGGTATATAAATACATAAAGAGACAGATACACACAACACGCTCGCGCGTTCGCCGCGCGCGCGTACACACACAGAAAGTGTAAGAGGACGAACGAGCTTTATTATCATAGCAGTCCTATCTATTATTATGTTCTCTCTCTCTCTCTCTCTCTCTCTCTCTCTCTCTCTCTCTCTCTCTCTCTCTCTCTCTCTCTGTCTCTCTGTCTGTCTCTCTCTTTCTATCTATCTCTTCTGTCTCTCTCTGTCTCGTACTGTCTCTTTCTCTCTGTGTGTGTGTGTGTGTGTGTGTGTGTGTGTGTGTGTGTGTGAGTCTGTTTGTCTGTTTGTCACTCTCCGCTTTCATACATTATTTCATTCATACATGGCTTATTAGATTCATCTTAAACAATAGCAACAATACTATATGTATAGTAAACTGACGAGGAGCATACGAAAAATCAGTTACTGAATGCCTAACTTTTACTAATTATTAGTACTGTAATGATGAAAATTCATTATTGAAATATACTTCAGGAAACAAATATAACTGAGACCTTACTTTGCATACCATAATTATTTTAAGGAGGCCTGTAATTTGACAAGCGGATGCCTTGGTGTAACAGTTAGGGGGTTATATTGACAGTGGCATGAGCGTGGTCGCGTCAGGGTTCGATGCCATCTCTCGACGTTCACAGCGACAGCGAAAGCCTGGTTGAATCTTTATCCTCATTATGATGGCCACAAACATCCCAATACAATCAGCGTCAGCACACTAGTCGTAGATATGTCTAAATATACAATTATAAATGTCAAAACAATGTTTTCACATGGTGAATTTGAATAATGAAGACACAAACCATAGAACATTATAAATGCGGTTTGCCTGCCCGGTCGGATGAGTATTTGACATTCGCTAAGGAGAAAAATACTAGCCAACTGCCGCAGGTCTACACAATGTGATGGTCATAACACTTTACATACGTTAGTATTGTTACTCTTCGCTGGCTGTTGATGACGAGGCCGGAGCACGTATGGGAATTCCCGATTGCTGTGATATCGGTTCTTGACCCAACTTAAACGACTGGGTTCTTGTTCACAAGAACAATCTATGGCTAGCGTTAGCGGGCATGTTGATGTAATCGTTCGGAGGTTACGCTGATAATGACATGATCTCGGTCAGGAGGAAAAATACTGGTCACCTTTTCTCCGTGCACTCAGGCCTAGACAATGTGAAGGTCATAACACTTTGCATATCTATTGCAGGTTCCTGCTAGGGGGCTCGTTATAATTCAATTATCTTGCTGTTGCATGTAATGTGGCTATTTGTATCTCTGAAGATTGTTCGGAAGATTGTTTAGAAGATTGATTGATTCACAGCTGAGCTGCGAAGTAAGTTAGGCTTGTATTGTGTAAGTCAATCCCATACATTGTGGGAATGTATGCTTAGGCGTTTGGTGTGTCTTGCATTATATTTAAACAATGGCTAAAGGTAATTTGGAGCACTAGTGATAGGATTTGATTAACTTGTTTGGATGTCAACACAAAACCATAACCAAAATATTGCACGATTTCTTGCCTGGCATATTTCGCTGCATCTCGTCAGATGCATACTGCAGTGTTACATATCATATGAAGTAATTAAACAAATAATACTTTGACTGAAACACTAAGTACATAGTTGCTGATATTGTTCCAATATGGACAACGATATCTCCACGGAAGTCTATGAAGCAGTGCTGTTTACATATCAACGGAAGGAATATTCATTATCACAAAGAACAAGTGACCTCTATAGAAGACATCTTTCTGTTAAACTTATCCATTTATAAAAGTTAGTTAGTTTAGTTAGTCTTTCCTCTTGAGCCTAAGGCGGCGCATAGGGCAGAAGTCCTGACTCTCCATGTCTGGCGGTTCGCTGCTACCTGTTGTAGATCTTGGATATTTACTTGGCCATTGATTGAGCCTTCTCTAATGATGGTTCTACGCAGGGTCTCTCTTGGTCTTCCCCGTTTTCTTTTCTCAACTGGTGACCATATGAGGGCTTGGTAGGGGAGTCTTGTCTTGTCCATTCTGAGTACATGGCCGATGTAGTTCCAATGGCGTCTTCTTATGAAATTGGATACTGTATCTTGCTTAGTCTCTTGTCTTATTTGCGTATTGGTTCTGAAGTCTGTCCAGTGGATGTTTAGAAGTCTTCTAAAACATTTGTTCTCAAAATTATATAATTTTTTTTATCTAAAGCTACCGTTGATTTCCAACTATCGCATCCATACGTTAACACTGGAATCACACAAGAGTTGAAGATTTTAAGTTTTGTGTGTTTGCTGAGTGTCTTTGAGTTCCAGATGTTTGACAGTTTATTGAAGGCACCAGATACCAGTGCGATTCTAGATGATATTTCTGGTGTTGAGTCCCCTGTAGATGTCATTTTGCTTCCTAGGCATGTGAAGCTGTCGACTTTTTCAAGAACGTAGCTGTTCAATTTGGTGTCATCTGAACTGTTGGTAAGATCAAAAGTCTTTGTTTTTGTGGTGTTAATTTGGAGACCAATTTGCCCTGAAACATTTTGGAGGTGGTTTATTTTCTCTTGGGCATCCGGGTGTGTTGAACTCAAAAGCACTATGTCGTCCGCAAAGTCCAGGTCTTCTAGAATTTTGTCAACCCAATGGATACCCATATTTGTGTTGTTTGTGCATTTGCGCATGACCCAATCGATAGCTATTCCAAAGAGCATCGGTGATAAGACACAACCCTGTTTCACTCCTGTTTCGACTGAGAACCAGTCAGAGTTGCCTGTTTCTGTTCTTACGCAGCAACGTGTCTCTTTGTAGAAAGATTTTATGACGTTGGTATATTTGGTTATATATGCTTTATAGAAGTAGAGGCATATTAATTATTAATTACCTTCACTCCACAGGACCATTTATATCCACACACAAATGAAACACTTCTGCTCTCTGGCTCACATTGTAAAAGACTGGCGCGCTAAGTTCCTCTGTAACTTAATTTATGCCCTCCCACACCTAATGGATTTCATCGTCGTGACAATGACTCATCCCACCAGCATCCATATGACTTAACCCAGTGTTTCCCAACCTTTTTTGTGCCATGCCCCACTTAAGCCTTTCTAAAATTCATATTTCCCCCCTCCCCCGCCCCGCGCCCCCCCCCCCCCCCCGCCTCAACATATACATTATTTTTAATATTCAAAAATTGAAATGTTCATTAAAGAAACTTGAATGATAGGTTTTAGGAAGAAATCACTAGGTAATTATTGAGCAAACATAGTAAGTAAATTTTCAAAACATATAATGGAGAACTGAAATTCAAGTACAAAATAATTTTAATGAAAGATTTTTCTATATTATTTTAATTATTAGTAATTATTTATTATTTAAATTTAGTGAGATCCTTGCGCTTGATGCTTGCTGCAAAGAGATCTTATGTCAGGTTCCAATTTAGTTAACTTCAGTCTCAAGTCTCCCCGTTTTGTTATATTCAGCCGATTTCTTCCATTTTCGAATTGCCCCCCTTAACAAACGAATTGCCCCCCTGTGGGGCGTGGGTCCCACGTTGGGAAACACTGACTTAACCTATTATCCTTCCACTATCTTTGTTGCCGGTCTAGTTTTTCCCTGGTAATGAAACATCAACAGCGCCCCTGACCTATTCTGTTCCGTGCAGGTGTCGGGTTAATGAAATTGCAACAACGCGCTTGGTACTATCTTTCCGGTGTAGGTGTTCTCAGTTGACAAATGACAGGTACCAGGTAACTTATAGGAGCGGCTAATGTCACTGTTCACGCGATCGCTGAATCATACTGCATACCTTCGCTGTGTGGCTTAAGTTTGGAAACTTAAGAAACTGCTTGCCGTCTGTCCGTTCAAATTGAACATAATTGTCTATCTATGTTCAACATTATCTATGGTGCGTGCATTATTCGTTACATGAAGACGGGCATGAGACATTTGACATGTCACAATGGTGAAGGGGTGCATGGGCCAATACATGTTGAGAACCACTGGCCTAATGTATAATGCTTCGATATATTTGGGCAATACATTGTAGAAAAGTACCGTGTGCGTCAGTGTAACGATAAAGACGATACGCTGACATTGGTATGTGCGCGGTTGGACGAAGGTAATTACTGCACTTAGTAAGGCAATTGTTACTTAAAGTAATAATATAGACTGCCTTTAACAATCAATGAATCCTATAACTGTTCACATAGTTTGGCAACCACTACTACATTGCTGGGTCGGTCAAGTTTTAACATATGCAAACATTCGGGACAACACGTGTGTCAATGTCTCCAAAGGACAGGGCTGAGAGGACAGAGGAAAGACATAGGACATGGGAATAGTGCGGGTATAGTAGACAGGTCTCTGCGCCCATGACATTGGGTTACGGACAGGACTGTGCCCTTGAATGACAGGACAGGTTCACCTTAGACGGTATGACGCAGTACGCCTGCATCAACAGACGAGGGAAAGACAAGGCGACAGACCCGACTAGCATGACCTCCACGGACCCCACGAGGCTCAAGAACCTCGTGACCACCTAACTGAGTAGAAAGCCTCAGAAGACTCGGACTGGGGATGAGAGAGGATGCCTGACTGTGATTGAGAGAGATAATAGACCATTTGTTTAGACATCAGATTCGCGTCTGAGAGTGAATGTGGCCGCTATTAGCCGTGTGTTAGTATGGGTGCTGAAGCACGATTATATTTACTCTCTGAACGAGTAAGAATATTGCGAGAGCTGTGCGAGTTTATGAATTAATTTATGTAAATATTATCGGAATGATGTATGTACATTAAAGTTCGTTAACGCTGTACTCATGTTTTCATGCCTCATCTGTACTCGCATCATCTGCCTGTCTGAACCCACTACATAAACCCTTAGAGACGTTGACAACGTGTTAACGTTGTTTACATTAGTCATTGAAACCTACACACACACAATGGTAGGCACATTGATTCATTCATTCAGTAACATGTGCTTTGCCAAACCTCGCTCCCATAACAACCTTCCGGAAAATCTATCGATCATAAGCAAGATGTCCCGCATCCGATACATCCATCTGGAGATCATCCGCCACATCCTGCACCCATCTTCTCTTTGGCCTTCCTCTTTCTCTCTTCCTAGGCATATTTTTTTTTTTGTTTTTTTTTTGTTTTGCATATCCTTTACAGGACATCGCTGTCAACACCAGCATCTTTCAGCTGTATGTTGATTTCTTAGCAAGATTACGCTCAGTAGTTTGCCATTGCTTTCTGAGCGGCCGGCTCACATACCACGTAAGTTACCGATGCGATTCGAACCACTGCTGATTCTCACCGTCATCACGTCACCGACGAGAGTATACGAGATTACGGAGAAAAGTCATAACCTCTAAGCCACGAAGCCGGCTTCCTAGGCATATACCCCTCCATTATTGTTCTTTCCAGCTTTCAGATATTTCAAGTGACCAAAATATTTTAATTTACTTTGTTTTATCGTCTTTCACAGCCAACCTTCTTCAATATTCAGCTATTGAAGTATGGATGCATTTGTTCTTTTCTTTACCCAAGATATTCTTATAACTCTTCTATAACATTTATATTCAAAGGCATTTATGCGCTGTTCAGCTTGTTTAGTAAGTCCATCTTGCAATGGAAAAGATGCATGCTCTTGAAAATCTAATTTTTGTAGTTCTGTCTGTTCCACACCATAATTTATTCAGTTGTTTTAGTCTTTAAAGAGCAATTGATAGTCGTCGTTTAATTTCTTTCATTGAGTCATCGTTGTTGGTAATCAATGGTAATCATCCAAGACATTGGATGGTAGGCACAAGTAAATAAAATATTCAGGTCAAGAAAATCACTGACATTCACCCCAGGTAGTGGTTATACGCTGGAAAGTAAACATTTTGTGAACTTTTTGTCATGACAAGTAATACATTGCTTGTGTAAACATCGTCCTAATATAGTTATATTGACATGTTAATGAGTTAATTGCGAACGTACACCATCCTAATGTTTAGAAATTGCTGTGTACTTTGCAACATTATTTTTTTGTGGAATTTCTTTTAAGCTCATATTTACATAAACTATACACTATTGATGAAAAAGTTCACGGTGAAAGGATTAAAAGTGAGAGGTTCAGTGTCAATGCACTGGGTTTTAGCCCAACTGGCTGGGTTTCTATTTGCCTAACAGCAAGCCACATGCTGTGAACATCGTACACAATACGAAAAACTGCACTCCTGGTCTGAACGACGCTATCCAAAATGGAAACATGTGACCTTTAGGTCACGAGCTGATATCTTGACCATTTCCTCACTGAAACCTCTAAAGTATATACCATAGTACACAAAATAATTACATATTTTTGGTAAGTTTCGGCCTTAAATACTTCAGACCTAGCAGTTCGTGAAAGATGACAATGTTTTAATACAGAAAATATAATCCAAACTAAGAACATGTTTTGTCGCACAAGAAATGTAATGGGTTAACCTTAAGACATCAAGGAATGAAAAACCGTCCCGACACTGAAGTAACATAAGGTCTTGTGGTTCACAGAATGCCTCGCCAGCGAGAGTTGTGCGCGCAAGACTACCATCCTTTCTTATTAGTTCTTCTTCGTTGGCATTCAAGCCTCCACGTTAGTGTCTTTAATTTATGATGTAGTTAGCACCAGGTTCCTATCTATTCCCGTAGTTGTTGATGGGTGGCAGAAGGTAGACGTCATATTTGTTTACGTTCATTAGTACAAGTTTGGCAAGACTGCAGACGTTAATTGGTGGTTATCGGGCTCCACTAAATTTCACATTTACTTTGTGTCCACGGTGTTTTGGACTTTCCAAGGGTGAAAATGTGTGTACACGATATAAATATTTAATTGTAGTTAGTTTTTCTAGTTTTTTAAATGTAACTTGTTCAACGGTCTTTTCCTCCTGTTCTTTTTTTATTTCAATCTGCAAAAGGTAGTTTTAATCCAAGTTAGGTATCCACGATCAGGGTTTAAAAAAAAAAAAAGTAAATGACCTTTATATACGTATTAAGGTAAATTGGGCATAAATTTTTAGATCCATATATTTATAGACCAATTGTCAACCCAGAGGTAACGTGACTGTATCACACAGAGCACCTGCACTTCCCGAGTCATTTCCCGGCAGCTATTTTAGATTGAGTCCTCCTGAAAGCCTAGGTCACTTTTAAACCTCCGCCCCGATGCGGATCCCAACTCATGACCAGCGGCCCGGCACTTGAGCGTCTGTTCACTACGCCACCGCGGCGCCCTCCCAGGATCAGTTGGTTGTATACATCTCTGGTCAAGCCATCCATTGGCATCTTGCCGTCTTGACAGAAGATAGTTTGTTACATTGTGCTTCAAACAGGCATAATAACTAAAACCCATGGCGCTGGCGAATGTGACTGATTAGGCCAATTCGTGCTGTAAATGTTCGTCGACAGTGGATGCATGTGAACACATGGTCATTTTCACCATTATGCACCATCTTACGTCTCACATACTCCATGTGTGACTTATCTGCAATTATTTTCTCCTTTGTCTTTATTCCATTTCTGATATTTGCCCTCCATGCAACACGTTCAGCGGCGACTTGCTCCCAATGTGCATTATCAATGCCTGTATCAACCATGTCCCACTTACACACATCTTTGTATCGTAGCAGAGGCCGACCCTGAGATCTCTTACCCATCTGTAATTCACCAAAAAAGATGTCCTTTGGTATTCTACCATCATCCATCCTCCTAACGTGTCCTATCCATCTAAGTCTGCGAAGACTGAGTATGGAACAAACCGTCACACAACCTGATCTTTCCAATACTTCAGTATTTGTGATTTTGTCTTGCCACTTAATATCAAGTATTCTTCGCATACACCGCAAATTAAAGCCGTTTAATCGTTTCTCATTGTGTGATTAAGTTGACATAATCTGTTTTCTTTTTGCTAACTGTTAAACCAAATTCAGGACAAGCATTGGAGAATGCAGATAGTAGACGTTGTAATTCTTCCTCAGAGTTCGTTGTAATTGTAGCATCATCTGCACAAAACAATTCTCTGATCAGTATCTTCCTAATTTTGGTCTTGGCCTTCAATCTCTGAGCATTGTAGAGTCTGCCATCTGAACGTGAGTGAAAGTATATACCACCATCCTGATTACGAAAGGCATATTTCAGTAGAAGTGAAAAGTATATTCCAAAGAGGGATAAGCTAGTACACAAACTTGCTTAACTCCACTCTTGAATTCAAACTCTTCTGAAGTTGCACCATCAAACTTGATTATACCCTTCATGCCTGTGTGGAACGATTTCACAATGGACAGAAGAGTTGGTGGGCAGCCAATCTTCTTTAGTGCCTTGAACAGACCCTCACGACTGACCAAATCAATTGGCTTTGTGAGGTGGATGAAGACAATAAACAGTGGCTGATTGTGTTCAGGGCATTGTTCTGGCATTTGTTGCAATGAGAATTGCGTATCAATGGTAGACCGGTTCTGTTGAAAGCCATACTGTGATTCGAGGTAGACATGATCTCCCGGGACTTGAAGTCTGCGCAGAACAATTCTGGCAAATACTTTCCCAAGAACACACAGAAGTGAGATACCCCCATAGTTATGATGCTTGAGTCTTTGAAATCCTGTGGGACTTGTCCTGCTCGTCAGCATAGCTATATTCGCTGTTGGATATGTAGAGTGAGTGTGTCTTGCCCACTCCTGATAACATCTATTGGAATCCCATCCTTACCAGGAGCCTTGCCAGGTGCAAGTTCATTTATAACACACTTAACTTCTGATATCGTGGGAAGTGTGTCCATGTGGTCAAGAGTTGGCAGGGCCTCTATGGCGTTGAGGGCATCATCCGTAGTTTGGTTTCACTTGAGTAAAGCTCCAAATAGTGAGCTACACATCTATCCATCTGCTGTTTCTTATCATTGATGATTTTTCCAATCAAGTTTTTCAGTGGTGCACTTCTTTTGATCATTGGACCACAGGTTTTCTTTATCCCTTCATACATGCTTCTGATGTTTCCCTTATCACCTGCATTTTGAATGGACTCACATAATTTGATCCAATAGTCATTCGCACACTGTCTGGCAGCCTTTTGCGCATCCTTCCAGTCCTGCCTCTTATTATCCACAGTGCCGTAAATCCCTACCGCTGTTTTTAAAGAGTTTCCTTAAGTTTACCCCATTTTTCACTTGCTTTACAAAAGCACTTATCAGGATCGTGGGTGTTAATAATACCAATCCTGAGGCTAGATTTGTGTTTAGCTGTTTTGATTATCTTTGATCTCAGTCTAACCCTCACAACAATTAAAGAATCATCCGTATCACAGTCAGCGCTGTAGTAAATTCGAGTTAATGATGTTTGGTTGAGAAGTTGTCTCCGTGTGATGATTAAATCCAACTGATGCCAATGGCCGAATCTTGGATGTTTCCCTGTGACCTTATGCAGCTCTTTTGTTTAAAAAAAAGAGTTTGTAATACATAGGTCATTTCTGGCGCATTGCTCCAACAGCCTTTGCCCATTTTCATTCATGCGACCGATGTTGTAATTTCCAAGGCTCACTGGCCATGAACTCGAGTCCTTGCCCACACGAGCATTGAAATCACCGAGCATATAAATGTAGTCAGATTTTGCAACTGCCTTGATCACAGAGTCTAACTACTCATAGAATGAATCCTTCACTTCATCAGAGGTAGTGAGTGTTGGTGCATATGCAGTGAGAATCGTGACAAAACCACTAGAGGTTGCCAAGCGCGGGGATAATAGTCTTTCATTACCTCCATCTGGAATTCCAATCATTCCCTGTAGCGAATTCTTCACTACGAAGCCAACACCATGTTGCCCTTTTTCTGCCTGCCCTCTACCGTTCAAAAAAAGGGTGTAATTGTTTTCCCTGAGTGACCCTTCCTCAGCGAGGCGAGTCTGCTGCAGACCAGCAATATCAATGTTAAGACGACTGAGTTCCGCATCAATCACAGCCGTTTTTCCCACATTGTCAATATTCGTCAGGTCAGTGGAAAATCCTGGACACATGGTTCTTACGTTCGAGGTTGCATGCCGTAGCTTTAGGTTTCTATTTTTCTTTTTAATAGTACCTGGTGCATTGGTTTTACAGCCTGCGATTTAGATTTTGTCCTAGCCCTAAGCACCCATTGAAGCAGGCAGGCGTGGCGGATCATCACCCAATTGGTCGGGGGCTGCCCAGCTTGAGGCGGGCTGTAGCTGATCAGTGACACCTGTAGGTGTCTCCCACCGTCAGAGGCCACCAGTGGCGCCCCATGTCTACGCTAATTAACAAGGACTTATAACCCGTAACTGCTACCTCTCGCTTTGATTCCTAGACCGGTTAAGACCAGGGATGGAGTTATACCTCTCCATAGCACGAAGCCTGGGCTAAAATATAGAGACCATGTGTTTCCCATGCAGCTTGATCCCTCTTTCCGGGCTGCCTAGTTCACTCCAGAGGAATGGTAACACCAGTACATCTGGAACAAGACAAGCTGCAGAAGCTGCCGGATCCGCAAAGCAATGCTCTAACTGTCCGCCTGTCGGAGCTTTGATCCCAGACAAGCTGCCAGCCAAGGCTTAGGGTCTGTTCTGCCCAGTAATGACATTTTGTCTTTGGGCTGCATATCCTCGCACCAGGATACGGCCCTTCCAACTGCGCTCTTTCGCCCGAAGCGGTTGGCACAATGTGGGGTGTCGGGTTTGGTAAGCGTCGCCCTACATTCGGCGCTAACAGAAAACAGGTAGTAAAGTCTACTGCCATACGGTAGCTCAGTCATATCTGACTAAGACCTGACACTGTCTGGTCAAGTAACAACTGGTATTTTCCTGAGGTGACCTGACGCATTCACTGCTACGAGACGTTAAGCCAATGGACATTGTGATAAGTTTCATGGTGAGAGCACGAGAATTCCTATATCCATATAGCTGGCGGGGATATGGTAGCGCAGCTGACAGATCTCTCGCAGACCGGCCCGTCGAACATGTCTTCGAATCCAATGGATGAGCATTAAAAAAATAGATTTCGTTGACCCAGTTTATAATGAGCACCATGAAATATTCAGGGAAGTAAAGGCTGCTGGTGGGATGTTGACCACATCAGTCATCGAGTGCCCATTGGTCTATAAATATAAGGCGCTGGCACAATATACCCAGTACATCTCAAGGGTGTAAACCGATTCTCTCTTTTGTTGTGTAAAAAAAGTTAGTGGCATATCCTCTCCAGGACGTTAGCAGTCAACTCCGGCATTGTTTGGCTGTGTATGATTCCTGTGCAAGTTAACGTTCAGTAGTTTGATTTCTGATCGACCGGCACTCATACCATTGTAAGCAAACCCACGCAAGGCGATCTGCTTCCAAATCGCCCGCAGATGTGTTTCGAACGCTATATTCGAGATTACGAACTGCATTCGTAACTCCTTAGCCACATAACCTTCTTGTAACCTTGCCTGTATAGCGCCTTGTTTGTGTTTGTTATTAATGAAAGGAATACGATTAGCCGGATGTGTGCCGATATTTACGCTATGTTCGTATTATGAAATTCACAACGGATCCAGCTCTTTAGATGTATACTGTTTTGTAGTTTTTCTAACGGTATTTGCGTCTTACTGACATTCTTTCAACGACGATATTATATTTTATCGACTATTAATCCCCATAGAATATTTTTAAACAGGTGACAACCATACTAAACATTCCTCTTCCGCTTCTTTTGTAGTTTTGCCAATTTTTACCTCTTCACAACCTACTGGCTTCCGGTCTCCGACCCAGACAGGACAGTCAACTCAATTATTATAATCTGACACAGAGAGGGCACGTGTGGACGTCTGGCGGGCGCTCGGTCTGGAATATTTCAATAACCGTACGATGATTCTGCGGTCCAGGATTGTCTGATTCAGCTTTATTCTTCTTTTTCGCTTATCCGAGCCTCTGCGGGTTTTTGTTTAAATTTCTAGCACAATTCGTTTGCTTTTCTGTCTATCCCTGAGAGTTGCTCCGGTTCATCACATTCAGAGGTACTTGTTTTGATCGCAGCATAGGGCTGGAGATATTTCTAAGAAACATTGCTATCTAAGTATATCACACGTCCCTGATCGCTATGGCAGTAAAGATAGAACACCTAGACTTCTCGGATAAGGGCAAGAAACAGGAGGTCAGGTGCGCAAATGTTGGAAGTTGAAAATCCTACGGCAGATGTAAATCTAAAAAAAAAAGTAGGCTGTTAGGTCGATACTCTGACAAAAATGCTAGAAAAAAAAACAAAAAAACCCACCCGAGGGTAGATGGAGCCCGTAAACTTGAGTGGAATATGTCTAGAGAGAACACATCTGACACAAATGCATGTCGAAGTGCTTATCTAGGTTGTGATGCACTCCCCGCGAAAGACTAACGAAGAAGACGAAATGTATACTCCGACTATCTTCTTTACAACCCGCCTGCCTTCATTTGTGTAAAGCGACAGTACCATCTTAATCTGTTGCATCTGATAACTTTGAAAATTGGTTACTGCATGTGCATATGTGTTACGGGTGTGTAATTTCTTTATTAAAATAACTGCCAGTGGATGCTGGCCTTCGTGTCTTCAAATGTGTTTGTGTACTAACTATACAGTCTTGGCGTAGCCTTGAAATGACATAACATCAAAGATAGCTTATTTGTTCTTTCCAGTATCATGTCAAGTTGTGCGGTCCTAAGGATGGTATAGTGAGCCTCGGTAGCCTAGACGGCAGTTTCCGTGGCGAAGTGATCAAGCCGTCTGATTCTGGCTCCGAAGGTTGTGGGTTGGATTCCGGGCCACGTCCTTCAGTTCACAGTGAATGTTTTTCAGAGACCCTTTGGGATCGTCGCTGGAACTACGGCGTTCATGCTTTGTGCAACGCTTTCCGGCTGCGGAAAGAGACTGAGCCATATGGGATCAAACCTGGTGCAATGAAGTCGACCCTGTCAATCTTTTTTTTTTAAAGTGCCTAGACTCTAGCCTGGCAGTCGTTTGGTTATGGATTCGAATCCGCATATGGGGTCAAGTCTTACATAGGTACCATAAAATGTCTTGAGAAGTAAAAGAGACCGGTGTGGTATTGGCCACAACATCATCAAGTGCCGCTTGGTGTTTAAACACATGGGTCTGGCCAGATATGCCAAATGTGCCTTCAGACGTGTACAGCGCTCCTTTAATTGTTTTTAATGTCCCATATGAATGAAATGGGTTAAAAATTGCAGTAAATCTGCGGTAATGTAAACGATAGAAAGACACGAAGTGTAGGAGTAGCCTTACAGATTACAACACTCTCACACTTCCCTCTACACTTTGTCTTTTAATATGTGTGTATTGACATATACACGCACACACGTATACATTTTATATATGAATAGGGGTGCGACAGGGGTGCCATCTGTCTGCAGACTTATTCTTATTGACCATAAAGTAGATCTTGAAGATAAGACTAACAATCAACAGAAATGGAATTCAATGAAATCTGACAGACTCGTTTGACTTATACTTTTGCCCTCCTGTCTGTCTCACGGGGGAAATCCAACTTCATCATCATCAAGTGCCCTGCCAGCTGGCGTAGGCGTTCATGGCTAACCACAGATCTCGGTCTTTGGTGTTCTGGATTAACTCTGCTGATGATATTCCTCCATGCCACCGTCTCAATCCATCCAGCATCGTTTCACTTGGTCTACCTCTGCCTCTCTTCCCCTCTATCTTTCCAGTTGTCACGATGTTCTCCAATGCCTCTCTTCTCATCACATGATCAAAGAAAGCTGCTTGTTTCTTTCTTATTGTTGTATATAGTGTTCTAGTTTCATTACCCTCTTTCAGGCAATCGTTGTTAGTTACTCTGGCAGTCCAAGGAATTCGCCTTAAAAATCACATCTCTGTTGCTTCTAAGTTCTTCCTAAGTTGCTCATTTACATTACAAGATTCACTGCCATACAGCAATACATGTTCTATATAGCATTTTAGCACTCTCTTTCTTACATTCAATAAAAGTGACTTGTTGTATAGGATACTCTTCATTTTCTGAAATGCGGCTTTTGCCTACCCTATTCTGCTCTTAATCTCTGTTGTACATCTTCCATCTGATGTTATAAATGCCTCTAGACATTTAAAACTATCCACCTTGTTAAGAATTTTCCCTTCTATTTCTATTTCACATGTTGGTGTCACCTTTTTCTTTGATATCACAATTGGTACTGATTTCTTGATATTCAAGGAGAGTCCTTTGTTTGCACTCTATGTTACTACAATATCCAACAATTGTTGTAGATCTGTAGCGTTATCCTCAACCAATACTGTGTCATCTGCATAGCGTATATAGTTTATATTATAGCTTCCGATTCGTATGCCTGGCTTCTCTTTGATTTCTCTCATTATTACTTCACTATAGAAGGAGGAGAGATTCGGTGACAGGACATATCCCTGTCGTACTCCTAGCTTTATTTGTTCATAATTGCCCTCTTTATTTCCTATTTTAATTGCTGCTGCTTGGTTCCAGTAAATAGTCTTTATTATTCTGAGACGCTTCCCACCAATGTTAATATCTTCCAACATTTTAATCAATTCATTATATTTTACTTTACCAGATGCCTTAGTATAATCTATGAAGCACAAATATGTCTTTCTGTTTCATTGTTGATCTTTCTATGTGTGTTCGTAATATATATATTGCATTGTTTGTACCCTTTCCTTCCACAAATCCATACTGTTCTTCTCCAATTTCCATATTTATGTTCTTTTTTGTTCTACTCATTATAATTCTAAGTAGAAACTTAGTGACATTGTTTATGGGGTTGATTGTACGACAATCTTCGCATTCAAGAGTTCCTGGTCTTTTTGGTATAGCTATAAATACCGATTTGAGCATATCTCTCGGCAGATATCCACTGCTGTAAATATCATTCAACATTTTGGTTAATATATCTACTCCATATTCTCCCAGTACTGCTAATTCTTCTGGTGTGATTCCATCTGGTCCAGCTGTTTTTCCTTTCTTCGTATGTTTCATAGTGCCAGCGACTTCTTTTAGAATAGGTGGGCCTTCTAGGTTACTTTCATCTGTTAATCCTTCCCTTTCTCCATAATATAATTCTCTTATATACTCATTCCACCTTTTCATTACAGCATCTTCCTCCAATAATATCTTTCCTGTTTTTTTTTTAAATTTTAAGCACCCTATATTTGTTCTTATTTTTCTTTCCGTGAGCTCACTGAGTTGTCTGTGCATATTTTTGAATATTTAATAGAATTTAATTCAATTTTTTTGCACTGCTCGTTTATCCAACTCTCTTTTCCTTCACACATTTATCTCTTATTTCTGTATTTATCTTAGCATTTGTCAATTGTACTCTGTCTTCTTTTGTCCATCAATTTTAAGATTTCTTCAGTCATCCATTTCTGCTTAGCTTGTTGTCTTTTCTTCCCCAATATTTCTTTACTTTTTTGATGAAGGGAGTCCCTTAACACACACACATATATATATATATATATATATATATATATATATATATATATATATATATATATATATATATATATATATATATATATATATATATATAATTATTATTATTATTAAGTGTTATATATTTATTCTTAATTTATGTTTAGAATCACCATTGACAATGATAGCGGCGTTGTAGTGATTACGACGTTACACTTTCATGTTCATGAGCGCGGTCGGATGATGCTTCGATGCTAGCTTGGCTTGCTACGAGAGAAAAGAATGGCTATTTATTCTGTCTAACATTATACTTCCTTTTCATCTTCTTCGTCTGTGTGGCTCAATATATTACTTCACGTTTATTAAAAGTTAAAGTGATTTATTGAAACTACATGATATGATAAGTGTTGTTACGCTTCAGGCTTCTACCATTGTTGACAGCAGGTGCGGCTGAATGTTGTCCACTTATGAAGCATTCCTCTACTTTAGAAATAAATACTTCAAAAATAAACAGAAATATCAATCGTCGGAGACATAAAAGATCATTGAAAGAACGCCATAAATAAATTCACAGATATTGATTCCTTCTTCAAGTAGACAGAGGAAGAGAGTTGTAATCGGAGACGGTAAAAGAAAATAGATAAATTGTGAATTTATTTATCAGTTTAAATAATTATTTCTGACTTCATTTATTAGTTTCATTGATCATTTGGTGGCTTCTGTAAATCATAAGGATATTATAACCGATATCTTCAGCATTTTGGCTAGGACTGTGTTTCTCACGTTTATTTTTCTACTGACATTTTCTTGTCGTCAGCTCTGTTTGTTTACTACACGTTCTCCCCCTCTTCCTTCTTTCTCTTCCTAAACATAATAAACAGACATATAGACTGATATCGTCTTGTGATCGACAGTGGGGAATGAGTTGACCAGAACCAGGGCTGTATGTTATGATACTAATACAACACACTGATCAAACCCGAATGTTACACGAACATCTGATGTGCTTATAGAAGACCGCTCACACATTCAATCACACTGAAATTTTAAAAACAAACTTTTTGTTAGCTTCGTTTTATGGCAATTAGTATCCCCTTCTTCAGGTCCACACACACACGCACACGCTCACGTACACGCACGCACGCGCTCGCGCACACACACACACTTTTATAGTCCACGCATATCTATTTTAAAGCACGCCATCTTTGTTCTGTTTGGAAAAAAAAAAACTTCCGGAATTTAAATATCCTCTAAACATGAACTGTATTATGTGACTCGTGGACTAGAAGCGAACGATCGTATACACATGTAAGGAGCAGTCTTATTTATACATCAACGGTTGTTATTCGACGACTCGGTTGTCGAGTATTAATATAGAATACATTCTTCCCATTCAGAAGCTTGCCAGGCGTCAACGATCGCGCCTTTTCAATCACCCACAACTAAAACGTTTGACACAAAACACAACGATCACATTCACCAGCGACAACAATTCAGATGTAACCACTAACTTGTCTTCTCCCGACAGCAAGTCACCACGTGGATCCATCCAAGAGCATTATCCAGATCCAGCAGATCCATCAACCCATCCAGTGTCATCGCGAACCCACATCGGTTTGTATTGTGTTACCACTGCCAGGGACGTCTGTCGGTCATGACATGCTGAAAATCTGTGTTAATATGTTCCTACGCCCAAATATAATATGTGTTAAAGTAATTGGAATTCTCTCTTTTCTAGTTTCCACATTTCGCAATTGCCCGAGTTCTATTTTAACCAGATTTCTGTTGAAGTAAAAGCTAAGTTGAGAAATCATTTCAAGATTGCGCTGAGAAATGTCTGCGCTTGCCATCGGCTACAACTACATACTTGGGTCGTCAACGTTTACTCGAGTTCATCTGCTGGTTACGCACCTTATTTGTGATTTTGTGATTTTGACATTGACAGACAGAGTTTTTGTGTGATACTAATTGTTGCTTATCTAAACAACAGAAGTTATGGTTGTAATGTTAGAGTGTTGGAGGAATAGAGACAGGACACAGAGAGGACAAGGGACAGAAAAGAGTCAGGGCATAGGCAGGGACTACAGAGATAACGATAGATAGGACATAGGTAAGGGCGCAGAGATGTCGTAACACAGGACATCTACAGGACAATAGAGAGATTAGATACAGCACATAGGCGGGGACACAAAGATGTCATAGACAGGACATAGACAGGAGAAGACCTAGTTATAAAAGGGGACACAAGTCTACGGGACTCGGTCCTGAATTGACTAGACGGCATTACACTGAACGACTCAACACAACATGGGCGGACTGCAGTACGACGTGACTGTTGAGACAGCCCGGTTGTCACGAGAGACACGGGGTCCAGTACCACGAGACCAACCGACCAGGGTGAAAACGTCAGACGGGACTCGGACAGTTTAGAGGAAGGACTTTTTGTGTTTCTGGAGCGAGTGCAGTATAGCTTTTGCGAGAGTGCTAGCTGGCGTTGCCATGGTTGAAGAGAGTGAATATCTAAGTGCAGGGTTTGGGTAATTGCTTGAGTGCTATAAGTATTTGTAAGGCGGCACTTTTGTATATAATGATGTAACCGCCTTGTGTGCGCATTGTAACGATAATCAGGTTCTCCCGAATAAACAGTGATACCACACGTACGACTGATGTCTTCTTGAGTGCGTGTGAAGGATTAAGAATACCTGTGTGCGTGTGAGACGCTGACAGGCATACATTTAATGGTCTCAGAAGTGGCCAATCTTATGATTGGTGAAACCCATAGCCTGAGTGAAAGTAAAGTTAATGGAATAGTGGAATAATGGAATAGACGATGTCACAAGTATGCAATCGTATGAGTGAAAACTCGCAAGTTAAGATAGACTAGATGAGAGAGAGAGAGAGAGAGAGAGAGAGAGAGAGAGAGAGAGAGAGAGAGAGAGAGAGAGAGAGAGAGAGAGAGAGTAAATCGAATGCTGTCAAACGTTAAAGAATATTTACATTACATGAATTAAGTACGATGAAATTGACATGTATAATATTCTCATGTTAATGTGTCAGTTGATGTTCCACTGCTGTTAAAGACGATGATACATAACTAAATACGACATTACGACAGAAGATAAGACGACCGGCAAAACTCACAAATATATAAAGCATTATATGTCTTTCTTCTGAAATTGGTGGCATTGACAGACAGAGTTTTTGTGTGATACTAATTGTTGCTTATCTAAACAACAGAAGTTATGGGTGTAATGTAAAGACGATGTCAACTGCCCAGACGGTGCGAAGATCGCGATCATAAAGTCATCCACAAGTGGCATTGAGAAAACAGAAGTTTACCAGATCCAGATAAGTACCCTGTTTTCGATATTGCTGATTAAAGCAGCACTCTATTTTTTTATGATTGCTGTATATTAACATCTGAAATTATTGCCATTGTATTTTGTACATTGTCTCATGACATATATTGATGTTGTATAAGGAAACCTAGAATAATGTCAACTTTAAAAGAGTGCATTGAGGCAGGAAAGGATTTAGGTTACACTGGGGACAAATTAGAAGAATATGCAGGGAAGAAATATAAAGAACATACTGATAGAATTGCTGCTGCAGAGAGAGAAGAAAAAGCACAAGAAGGGTTACATAAGAAAGAATTAGCAGAAATTGAGGCAAAAAATAAACAGGCAGAACTAGCTGAAGCTACTAAAATTAAAGAATTAGAATTAGCGCAAAGATCAGAATACACCAGGTTGAAAGAAAAGCAATGAGAGATTGAGTCACAGATCCAGTTGAACGAACGAACGAACGAACGAACAAACTTTATTTTCAAAGGGTTAAGAATTGGGCACGCAGGCCCATCTAACATTCTGCCCTTCTATCACTCTCTTTCATACATTATTTCATTCACACATCATTCAAGGCTAACAGAGAACAGCAACAATAAAAAAGATATGCATTATAAAGGCATGGGCAAAATGCGAACATCAAAACTACACGACACAGTAAAATTAGATAATGGTCTGACACTTCTTATTAGCCATGTGGAATATACTGGCCTACCAAAAGGGGACTGGCTGTTATACTAGGGTTTTGTTATTATTATTATTATCTCTATTATTAAGGGGGAAGATAATCCGTACTGAGATAGTGTTCGAGTAATTTGCGATTATATGAATAGGGATTGGTGATGTCTTTGATTTCTTGTGGAAGATTGTTCCACAGCTGAGCTGCAGAGTACGTTAAGCTTGTTTTGTATAAGTCAATCCTAGGCTTCGGAATGTGTAATATATTTAAACGTTTACTGTGTCTAGCATTATATTTAAACAATGGCCAAAGGTAATTTGGGGCATTCAGATGCAGGATTTTGTGAATTAGTTTAGCTTTATTGAAAAGCAGGCGTTTGCGGAGTGGTAGTAACTGAAGGCGTTTATACAGGCTAGGATTGTCAGATAAATGTTTGTTATAAATTAGACTCATGGCCCGTTTCTGGAGTGAGTAAAGTCGCTTGGTGTTTGAATTAGAACAACCGTCCCAGATAGTAGAGCAGTAGTCAAAGTGTGTCTGTATATGAGAAGTATAGAATAGTTTCCTTGTGTCCTCATCAAGGAAGTTTTTAATTTTGGCGAGTTGGTAGACTTTTTTCGCTGTTTGTTTAATAAGCGCTTGAACGTGGGAATTAAAGGTTAGGTTTCTATCAATGATTATGCCTAATGTTTTGTGCTCAATTACACATTCTACTGGCATGTTATCGATGTGAAGTTGAAGTGATGTGTGTGAGCTTAGAGTTTGAAGTCTTTGTCTGGTTGATAGTAACATTGATTTTGTTTTAGTGATGTTAATTTGCATACGGTTTGAATAGCTCCACCTAACTACATTATTTAATTCTTGTTGTAAAGACGACTCCAATAAAATACAGTTTTCAGCATTTCTGTACACTGTACAGTCGTCTGCAAATAGATCCCAGGACGACGAAAGATGTAAAGGTAGATCGTTAATATATATGGCAAACAATAGAGGGCCAAGAATAGAGCCTTGCGGTACTCCAATATTGAAGGTAGTGGTATGAGACAGACATTTATTATGTGATACTACTTGCTTTCTGTTTGATAGAAAAGATGATATTAGAGTGACTACATTAGGGCCAATTTTCATTGTCTGAAGTTTTTTAATTAAAATAACATGGTCTATCATATCAAATGCTTTCTTGAAATCAATAAACACAGTTCCACATAGACTGTTGTTGTTTATATTCTGGTGCCAATTTTCTATCATGTTTGTTAGGGCCGTATGGCAAGAATATTTTGGTCGAAATCCTGATTGGTTGTCAACAATAAGCTTGTTGCGAACTAAATACTGTAATGTTACTTTATGGATGTGTTTTTCTAGTGGCTTAGATAGTGATGATAGTAAGGAAATGGGTCTGTAATTGTTCGGGAGATCATTGTCCAATGAACCAGATTTAAGAAGAGGGTACACTTTAGCGATTTTGAGAGCTGATGGAAAGTGACCTTTGGTGAGACACTGATTATATACATAGGTTAGTGATATACAGATCACTGGCGCAGCACAACGGAGAATCCGGTTGCTGATTCCATCAGCTCATAGGTTACTGAGGTAAGTGAATACCTCAGTGATTGTCATTAGCGGTATGTCGGAAAGAATATCGCCGGAGCATCTATTCTCGCAAAACGATGACAGTAAATATAATTTGCAAGGAGAATTAGGTATTGAAGCCTTCAACTGGTCTATGTCAGTTTGAAAAAAATTACTGAATTGGTCGCATGTAATATGATTTGATGGTAAAGAATTTCGGAAGTTATACTTGTTTGTCAAGGTGTTAATTGCCTTCCATATATCCTTACTATTTGTTTTATCCATTACTAAGTTCTTAAAGTAATTTTTCTTTTCCCGTCGTATGGTATATTGAACTTTGTTTCTAAGAGTACGGTATGCGCTGAGATCCCGCTTTTTATGTGCTTTATCCCTGTCTCTCATAGTTTGAAGTATTTCCTGGGTGATCCAAGGTGGCTTGACGTGGTGTTTTACTCGAACTTCCTTGATTGGCACATGTCTATCAAAAACATCAATAAATGTTTTCATCCAGTATTCCAGAGCATCATCCGGGTCAGGAAGCTGACAAACATTGTCTAGAGGTGAACTGAGCAAGTCCTGTAAAAATGCGTTTTGGGTGAAATGTTTGTAACTTCTATATTTTACACTTATGTGTTTATGTTTAGGAGTTTTAATTCCTTGTTTAGACCAAGTGCAGCATATTGCGTAGTGATCGCTCATTGCACAATTGGGTACAGCGCATTCTATGATGTTGTCTGAGCAAGTTACATAAATGTGATCTATGACTGTTGAAGATGACTTTGTTACTCTAGTAGCATGTTGTACTATTTGTTGGAAATTGTATGATGCAATTATATTTCCCCATATTATGTTGGATTTGTTGGTGTCAATGTTAAAGTCTCCGAGTAGTATAATTTCCTTCCCGGAAGCGAAAACCACATCCATCATGGTAGTGAAGTTTTCGTACCAGACGTGTCCAGCACTGGGATTTCGATAGAGGTAGCCAATTATCAGGGGTGTGCGGTTTTGAAGTTTTAGCTCTAACCACATACATTCTATTTCGCAAGTTTCAAAGTCTAGCCTACGGTGAGCATTTAGTAAATTAGAAACATAGGTTACTATGACTGTCTCTTGTTTCCTACAGGGATCCCTTCTAAAAACTTTGTACCCTTTAATAGATATGTCCTCATCTGAAATGTTATCATTAAGTCTACTTTCACTAAGGCCGAATAAATGAAAATTTTGATTAAGAATAGAAGATAACTCTGGTAGCTTGTTAAATAAGCTGCAAATGTTTAAGTGTCCAAGGCGTATTCCTGACTTATTGAGCCAGCGTTGCCACTTCTCAGACATTTCATCCATGAAGAAAGTGTAAATCAGTCAAAGTTAAGCAAAAATACAAGATCATAAAAAATCAAAAAAAATCACAATTACATTAACTTACAAAATATCAGTAATACAAATAGATATGTAAATGACAATATTATAACGATATAACTAATTAGACCAACGAATATAATGCAAACACGGAACAAAACGAATTAAAGAACATACAACAAATAATTAACCTGAAGAAAAAAAAAACTACTTCACAAGCTAAGTAACCAACTGTTATCCAAAAGAATTAATAAATGACCATACAAGTCAATGTCTCTGTTTAAAGCGGAGTATCCCACACGGGAAATAAAACGTTAAACAGTAAGCAGAAGGAAGAACAGTGAAGACCCCCACACTCACAGTAAAAACACAATGAAAGGTATTATAAAAGCTATACAGCTAAGTACTATCCATTAATATAAAGTCAAAACAAGTCAATGTTTGTAGTTGCTTATAACCTAATACGTTACTAGACCAAGTAGTAACCAAATATGCAGATAAACGTTCAAGGAGAGGCTCTTTTTTTGTACCGAGATCCGGTGTAGCTTTGTGCTAAGTTGCTAGTAAATACCAGGTTGTGTTGGTTGTTGGTATAGCGACATTATAAGTGCTTGACGAAGTGTAGCTGGGCTATACCGTGTGAGGTGCAACCATTCTGGGTTACAATGAACTGGGTACTGATGATGTCTCATGGGTATGTAATGACTACCAACTAGAGCCTCTGGTTGGTGGCTAACAGGAGGTTGTGGTGGCACATCGTTGTTGCTGAGAGTTGGTTCCTTTCTGGGGAGAATAGGAAAAATATCTTCGTAATTATTACCCTCCTGTGTGAAAGTATTTAACGGACTTGGTGTAGTGGTAGTGTCCCGTCTGGCATTGATTTCAGGTGCAGTGGTTATGAGTGGTCTGCAAACTTCTGTCCTATTGGTACTTGATGTGACGGGAGTATGTCGTCTGGCTTGAGTTTCAGGAGTAGCTAAAAGTGTCCGGCGCGATCCCGTATTGGATGTATGGTATGTCCGTTCAGGATATTTGATATTCTTGGCGAGAAAACTGGTGCCCAATGTAGACAAATGTATTTGATCCTTATAAAGACTTTTTTGGTGCACCAGCCTGTGAAGTGAATGATGCTGTGTTGTTGATGAATTGTATCATGTTTTGAGAACAGAACTTCTGCAAAATGTTGTTATTTATGTCAGCTAGACGGCGCTGCTGTCCATAACTTGGTGATATGATGGAGGAGAAGAAAATGGATGAGTTAGGAAAAGTGTGACGTAATCCGTTCAAGAGTGCCAGTAGTTGAGACCCTGTGATTTGTTGGTTGTTCATGGTGTCGGTGATACCAATATGTACGCTTGCCCTTCTAACGCTATGATTAACAGCTAACCTGCTAATCTTGTCTGTTAGCCGGTCTACACCAGCCCCAGGCAGTGGAATTATTGAAACAATGTCTGTGTCTGACGTGGCCATCCTGTCGCTGTATAAACCTTTCATTAAGGAATCGCCTAGTATAATATGTGTACAGTCAGGTCGTGCTGTCTGTACATGTTGGTTTTCAGCACGTCTCGCCCGTTGTTTCATCCATTTCCGATTATCAGCAGTCTTTATGTCTCCATGTGGTTCTCTTGATGTATCTTGTAGGCTTGTCTTGCCCGTTGGCAGCATGTTAGAGCACTGTAGGTTTTCTGGTGACTTTTCTTGAAGTACTTCGAACCTATTACTTATTTTGACGTCAATGGGGTAGACTGCTTGTTGTTGTTTATCTTCGTCTGCGCATTGAGGTATTTGTTGTTGTTTATCTTCCTCTGCGCATTGAGGTGTTTTCATAGCGCTTATCTGTTCTGGGTGGGATTGAGCTTCCCCAAGATTTCCTAAGGATGAAGCGGTTGCTTGGGAATTACATGCTTCTTCGGTTTGGTTGGTAGAGGACACATTCTGTAAGATTTGAACTGTATTTCTCAGCAGCAAATTTTCGTCTCGCAGGAGTGCGACTTCTGTCTTGAGAGCATTGTAATCACTGCTTATCTTGTTGGTTGCTTCAATGTTGGTTGAAACAGTGACAATGAGCGCCTTTAGTGATTGTTCTAGTTCCTCAATGAGCTGTTTACAGTCGCACGAATGTCCATTGATAGTTAAGATGCTATTGTTATCTGAGGCAGGTACTTCTTCAACAATGTCAACAATGTCTATGTTGTTTTGGATACGCTCCATTGGGTATTCAATGGCCAAGAGTACTGGTGGGTTGGCAGGCCTCGTGTTGATGTTGTCATGTACACTCATCGTATGAGTTAATTGACGAACATTGTTAGCTGGTGTGCTGTCGACACCTGTATTTGTGGGCTGCGTAGATTCGGTGAATGCCTGTGTCGAGTTTTCAAGTTCAACAAAATCTACTTTTAGCCAGGAATTAATGTTTTCATTACTACCCTGTGTCATGAGTTTATTTTTACTGTTGTACAAATGTATCGTAATCACTGGCGTCGTAATCAGATCATCAACGTGGGCCCCGTGCTTATCTTGCCTGTGTTCAATTAGTTCAAGCCTGTAGTAGTTGAGTAGGCATGTTCGGAATGCCTCATAATGGAGTGTGTTGTTGAAGGAAACAGTAACACACTGTCCTGAGTTGGTGTGTTTGACGACTAGGCCGTTGGGATTTATGCACTTGGATAGCTTATTCTTAACGGCCCTCTCTTTGTTTAGTGTGTAAGTTTTATTGACAGCCGATCGTAAACCTGAGCGAGTCCTTTCACCATTCACTTCCAATACGGAGCACTCTCCTTCCCCTGACATTATTGCATAATATTACGACTAACTAAACTTGAAGAACGCAGCGGTCGCATTGTTATCTAGCCACGCCGCGGGCAATTTGAGGTCCCGTGGTTGTATCTGACACGCCTCTTGCACTTGATTGGTTAAAATTTAATAGTGTTCAACTATCACTCGAAATGAATATTAGATATAACACACATTTTTGCGATAATAAACACTTGTATTAATCTAAAAACTATTTCACCACATCCTCAGAATCACAACGAGCACATTGATATAAAAATCCATGATAGGTGATTCAGCTTGCAGTAATAATAATCCGGAGACTAGATATTGCGAATGAAAGAGCTAGAGATTGAGTCACATGTGCATACTGCAACTACCAAATTAGAAAGTAAGGAAGAAGAAAACAAGTGTAATAAGTATAAAGGCATAGTCAAACCATTCTGCCAAGGGGACTCCATTTCAGCATGGTCAGAGAACTTCGAATTTCAAAAGCAATATCATTAAATTCCAAAAGGCAATTGGGCCATGATCTATATGAGAAATTTGTCATCAGAGCCTTTAAAAGTCATTGAATCAATTCCACAAGAACTTAGGAAAGATTACGACTACATACATCAATGAATCATGCAACACTTTTTGTTAGATGCACCAGGTTACCAGGTACAGTTCTCCAAATTAAAATCTAAAGCTAACCAAACGTTCATTGATTACGTTTCTCAAGTTCAGGATATTTATAATAAGTGGCTGAACGCTGCAAAGGTGAATAAAATCTATGAAAAGCTAAGAGATTTAATGATAATGGGAAAAATCATTTCATCGATTCCAACCCCATTTGCTATATTTTTACAACAGTCTGATGTTGAATCTTTAGAACAATTAGAAAGAAACGGTTCGGCTTATTTCACTTCTAATAGAGATATTTTCACCTTAACCAACAACGAAAACAATATAGTAGCCGCAGCAAACATCAAACCACAAAAACCATTTAGATATAGAGAGAAACAGAAATCAAATGCACAACAATGTCCATATTGCAAACTATCACATTTTCAGTTTCAAATGTGTGACCAGAATCCTGGTTAGCCAGCTCACCTAGATATGATGGTTAAAAAGCAACAGAGCAAAAGGGAAAATTACAGACGTGCAGTGAAATGTTTTTTTTTTGGGGGGGGGGAGTGGGGGGGGGGGGGGGTCAAAGTTGGGGGTACTATAGCGCCAAATGTCTTGGTCGCCAGAGATTGAAGAGTGTGAATGCAGTACTTGTTGATTCATCTTCTGAAAGCGAAAGTGAGTGTGAAGGAATTGAAGGAATGGAAGATAATGCTCTTGCAGCAATTGATATTCTAAATTATGATAAATGTTAAACATGTTATAAAATTCATGAGGATGGTGTATTAGAATGCGGCCATACAGTCCCGTTTTCAGGGGAAAACGCCAATGCAGTGATTTCCTCCAGAGGAAAATTAGTCTTTCACAATGGTATAGTTAATGACAAACCTTGTCAGGTTTTGATTAATTCCGGAAGTACTTTATTTTGATTAAGGAAAGAGCTTCCAAAGGCAGAAGATTACACAGGCGAGTCTGTAAATTGCCGAACATTTTCTGGCAATGTGGAATAATATCCACTAGCTACAGCTCACATTTGTACACCTTTCTTATCAGGCACGTTTACGTGCGCGATCTTAGACAATCCCTGTACAGATCTGATTATAGGTTGCTTACCAGATTTCAAAGACTGTACCACGAGTGAAATCAGAGCCTGAGAAGAAACCCACCTTAACAAGGCTAATGCAACGACGAGGTCTGTATCAGCAAAAGAACGCGATGACCTGCAAAATGAAACGTTGCAAATCATTTCACCAAATGGTACTGTGAACAGTAAGACCACTGAAAAGTTCAGACAGGCGCAACGCGCAGACATAACATTATCACCCTATTTTAGATTCATAGGGGGAAAACCAAAGCAAGTCAAAAATGCTTCATGGTGTTTCATTCTGAAGAATGATATACTTACAAGAATATATAAGAGAGATAACCATGACATTCAGCAAACTATGTTACCAACGAAATACCGTGACACAGTTTTACGAATCGCACACGATTCGCCTCTTGCTGGCCACATGGTGTATGAGAAGACGTGTATGAGAAGACGAGAGCCAGACTCCTCTCACAATTTTACTTGCTGAAATTTTGTGCCGATATTAAAAAGTGTTGCCAATCATCCACCATTTGTCAACATTTGGTTACAAAGGGGAAGCATGTCACAGCAGAGGTTCAATCTACGAGACTAGCCTCTAGACTTTTCGAGTGCGTCGCTGTCGACTTAATTGGACCTTTGAATCATACATCTAACAAAGGCAACAGGTTTATACTGACTCTTGTGAATTTTTGTTCACAGTGGCCGAGGCGGTCCCACTGAAGTACAGCAGTTGCAAAGGTGTAGTCGAGGTATTTTTGCACCTATTTTCACGGTTCGGATTCTCACAGACCATCTTATCCGACAGAGCGATACAATTTATATCAGCTGCAATGCAAGCTGTCAGTAAATTATTAGGGATTAAGCTATGCTTCACAAGTCCATACCGACCGGCTGCGAATGGGATCGTAGAAAAGATCAACAGAGATTTGAAGCATATGCTATCAAAGGTACCAGCAGAGAACCCATCCGATTGGGACACACTGTTACCAACAGTGCTGTTTCTCTACAGAGAAGTCCCGCAAGCAAGCACGGGCTTCTCACCCTTTGAACTCATTTATGGGGCAAACCCGCGTGGACCCCTTAACATCTTTAACGAGATGTTAACTTATACATCTGATAAACAATTGGCATCAACGCCATATGATGTGGTAACTAGCACACGCAATAAATTCATGAAAGCGTGTGCGCTGGCAAAAACATCTTTGGAATAGAAAGGGTATATGTACCGGCATTACGCCAATAGAGGTGCAAAAACCTTGCAGTTAGAACCTGGGCAAGATGTTTTGTTGTTTCTGCCTGATAAAAGTGATTTGTTGTCAACATCATGGTAAGGGCCATTTAAGATACTTAGGTAGATCTCTAATGTTGATTATGAGATATCTTTAAATAACACATGTAAAATATTTCATATCAACATTTTGAAACCATACCATTGTAGACAGGTACAAGAAACAGATGACGAACACGCTGCTACCACTGTAATCAACCTGACAGACGTTGACGACAACGAACTCCCAGTACCGACAGTCAACGACACAGGGACGATTGACAGTATACACATTTGCCCCAAACTGACAGACGAACAAAGACAGCAGATGATATGATTACTGACAGAATACAAAGCCATCTTCTCAGACAATCCTGGTAGAACAGACAGAATCCATCATTCCATCATCCTTACTGACTACATACCCATCAAATGCAGATCGTACTCCATCCCTCTAAATTACAGAGACAACATAGACAAAGAAATTCTTAGCCTATAATCTCATGGTATAATTCAGAAATCCCAATCGTGGTACTCTTTTCCGATTGTGCTAGTGAAGAAAAAAGCCTCTACTATCCGCTTCTGCGTCAACTATCGAAAACTGAACGCCGTCACAAAATCGGACGCAGAGCCAATTCCTTCTTGCGATGATCTCATATTGAATATGGCACAGTCAATCATATTCTCAAAGTTAGATCTAACCAAAGGCTACTGGAAAATTCCAATGCACGAAAACTTTATACATCTCACAGCCTTCGCGACACCTCAAGGCCTATACGAGTGGCGTTTTCTTCCTTTCGGCCTACACAATGCCCCTTGCCACTTTTGTCCGCCTCACCAGACAACTATTACATGGTGTTCCTAATACACAGACATATATAAACGACATATGTGTAAATACCAAAGACTGGACGTCCCATTTACAATCACTGAAACAAGTCTTCGACAGAATAAAATTGTTTTGACTCAATGTGACAAAAGTTGAGTTGGCATTTGATGAAATTGAATTTCTAGGCCATAAAATATCTAAAGGCCACTTGAGTACTGGTGATTAAAATCGTGACCCAGATCTTAAATCTCACGATGCTTACGACTAAAAAGCAAATTAGAAGCCTATTAGGCCTGGCAAATTATTACAACAAGTTCATACCGAACTTAGCACAAATCACCAGTGGTTTTTTTTTTCAGATCTGTTAAGATCTAATTGAAAAATTGATGTACAGAGTGCTTCTTTAACAAATGCAATGTCACAATTGAAATATTACTTCTCCAATATCCCTATTTTGCGTTTGCCTAATAAATACATTTCGTATACTCTCAGGACTGACGCGAGTGCCACAACAATATCGCGCGTGTTACTCTTCTTCTTCTTCTTCTTCTTCTTTTCTTCTTCTTCTTCTTCTTCTTCTTCTTCTTCTTCTTCTTCTTCTTCTTCTTCTTCTTCTTCTGCGTTCATCCGGTGTTTCTTTTTTCGGACGTGACTGCGTTGTGCCTGTTTACAGCAGAGCTGCGTTCTTGCGCCGTTAGGCCAACACATGACTTCTGCGGTCATTTGTTGACCGGGTTAACATTCCCGGGGGGCGTGTTACTCCAGGCCTACGATAACATAAACCATCCAATAGTTTATGTCAGTAGGAAACTAACCCCAGCAGAATCGCGCTATGGCGTTTCTCAGTGTGAGGCCCTCGCAATTGTGTACTGTGTCAGTAAATTGACGAAATACCTTGCTGGGACACACTTCCTCATAGAGACAGACAATTCCCCATTGATAGTTATCCAGAAAGGACAGCCGAAAACCAACCGGATTTACCGATAAGCCATGATTCTTGAGAATTATTCGTTCTCCATCAAACACATCAAGGGTTCGAAGTTCATTAATGCCGACTTGCTTACAAGGCCCTCAGACCTTCCAGTCGAACAGATCAACGACACGACAACATCTCCCGTCATCTAGAAAGACTACTACGTAATTAATTAGTGTAAATAGTTAGATTAGATTAGTTAAATAGTTAGTTTAAGATTACATGCAAATAGTTGAGATTATTTTATTGTAGTTCCACATTCATATAAATTTTCCCCATGAGTAAATAACACCAACTTAATATACTATAGCTAGATTTTTTGTAGAAGACAATGTTGATAAATATTAGTAATACTAGTTCCTCATGCAATAAAATACATAACTCTTAAGATAATTTCAGTTATAAATTCCTTAGATAATTAATTAATTACAAAGGAAATAGAAACAATAGTTAGGCATAAGGGAACTAAGAAAGCTTAGATTATAATCAAATCATTCATTTTGTTTAATTACATTTCTTTAATTTTAAACACTTCTTAGACGAAAAGTACAAAAACCTAAATTAATAATTGAAGTTTTTCCCCTTGCGATTGCCTAGTGCAATCAAACAATCATGTATATAAAGTATCGCAATTATAAGACTAAATGAGTTTTGTTAACTTGAAAACGTGCGTTAAAGATGATAAACATTTATAACAATGCATAATGTGAATGACTGAGGGAAAATCGTATAAAAGAAGGAATGGATGTATTAAAAGAAGATGTGTAAATATTGGTGCACTTTTTTGCACATATGCTTTTTCGTAGTGATGTGTCTTCGTCTGTTTGCAACACATGTTAGTGTTCATTGTTTTTATACGTGTCGACAGTAGAATTACATTGCAACTATGGTTGTATTTTCAAGAATCACAGTTCGGTAACTCGTCTCAAGAATTGAGCATAAGCCTTCATTTGTGAGATGTAATGACATAACTGGTGACACTTGAAGACCAAAAGTACACAGATTATAAACATACACCTATGTTTGTAATTAAAACACACAGTAGTAGTAACAGAACACGCAGACTAACATAATACGAACATATAACTTACAAACACCACTTATTAAGAAAGGGAGATTACACTTATACAAGGGACACAAGAGATTAATAAAGGTTATGACCCCACAAGAGAAAATCTACCAACAAGTGGTAGCGACATAGGTGTAAATTTGTGAACACATATCTTGAACAAAGATGTTGACGTAACATTTTATGGAAGCCGTGGATAATATAACCATGATTAGTCTCCGTTAAAAGAGACAAATTGTTTCGGGCCACCATTTTTTGTTTGGGTGTGTGAAAAGTGTTGCATTTTATTGGGAAACCATGAATATAAGACAATAATACATTGGTCCGTTTAACAGCCTCCAGTAGTAAAATGTAGGAGAGTAGTTGACTCTTGGCAACATATCAAGGATGTTAAGCTGATGATAGACCAGTGGGTAGATGCTTCAACAGAGTATCATACCGTTATAAATCACAGTGGTACCCAAGCAGAGTGACTGATGAATTCCCACAACTCACTGACAAATTAATTCAGACTAATTTTATATGTATAGATGGCATTGTGTCACAGTTCTTGGAATGAATTTGGTGACCCAATACCCGGGGAGCAGGGGAGGATGTCAGAGTGGTGGGAAATAGAGACAGGATATAGAGAGGACAAGGGACAGAAAAGAGTCAGGACATAGGCAGGGACTACAGAGGTAACGATAGACAGAGTAGCTCTGTTCAAGGCGATTAGTTGTCATGGCGTGAAAAGGGAAAACGGATATATTAGGGGATGCACGCGTGAGCACCCAGTAGTTAAGTATCTAGGGACGCTCACGCGTTGACGTAGAGGCAGGATAGAGATTAGTTACCACTTAGCTCTCGGCCCAGCAGGGTCTGAGTCTACACTTGTATAATGAGGATACGTTTTTGATATGATCAACATGCCTCCAACAATAAACTCATACTATTTCTACTGAGTGCGTTCCTTCAGTTGCATTCGTGTCCTGTTACCCTGTTACAGGCAACGAAATGGTGCCGTCGACGTAGGATTTCTGCTCGGGTTGCCGCGGCCAAATGAAGTGTTCTCCAAACTACACATCAAATTATTCAGATTGTATTGATGCACATGTGGGAACTTGTACAGAACAGACGCCATCAACTTTGTTGTCAACTGCACGCGCAAGGCTGAAGAGATGGCGTAAAAATTTAAATTTCAAGTCACTTTTGAAGACCGCTCAAGTTCAACTTCATGTCAAATCGCTTTTTACCAACTGCTCAAGGCTGAAGAAATGTCAAGTCGCTTTTTACCAAATACTCAAGGCTGAAGAAATGTCAAATAGCTTTTCACCAACTGCTCAAGGCTGAAGAAATGTCAAGTCGCTTTTTACCAAATACTCAAGGCTGAAGAAATGTCAAATCGCTTTTTACCAACTGCTCAAGGCTGAAGAAATGTCAAATCGCTTTTTATCAACCGCTCAAAGCTGAAGAAATTCCAAGTAGCCTTTTACTACGGCCCAAGAGTAAGGACAGTACGATTCGTTTCTCGGTGCTCAACCAGGGGTGAAGTCAGAAGCCAGTACGATTCGTTTCTCGTTGCCTAACCAGGGGTGAAGTCAGAAGCCAGTACGATTCGTTTCTCGTTGCCCAACCAGGGGTGAAGTCAGAAGCCAGTACGATTCGTTTCTCGTTGCCCAACCAGGGGTGAAGTCAGAAGCCAGTACGAATCGTTTCTCGTTGACCAACCAGGGATGAAGCCAGAAGCCATTACGATACACCTTCGATTACCGCCCGGAAAGAAGCAGATACTGCTATCGTTGAGAAGTTTGAAGAACATTTGTCGTTGGTTGGAAATTACAGACTTACTACGCCGCCATGGGAGACAGGCTGAATAATGTAAAATTAATGGTAAAATCTTGTTTTTATTATAAATGTGATTATTATAATTAAGTACTATAATTGTTTGAAGTTAATTAATATAGTTAACAAAGATAGTAAAATGGCACAGGATGAAGTTTCCTTGACGCAGGTTCTAGGTGGGGTAGGTAGGGCCATATCTAAGTTGGACACAGCCTTGAAACAACAGAGCATAGGTATTGATATGGAGAAATTCAGTGGTCAGGCAAGGTATTACAAAAAATGGCTTGTAGCTATTGAGAAACATGCATTTTTGGTAGGAGCAACAGAAGAAGAGAAGAAAATATTTGCTTACCAAACAAGTGTAACGCCAGTGTCGGACCATATTAGGAGAAAATTAGAAGCCGGAATAGATGAGACTTGGGAATATTTTAAAGATGATTTAGCACATAAATACGCAGAGATCACAGATCCCCAACACGCATTTTCAGTATTGAGACAGTCTAGACAAGAAAATGGAGAAAGCGTTCAGCTGTATAGTGATAGGCTAATTAATCTAGCTGAAGAGGCGTTTCTAGGACAGAATGTACAAGGGGAAGAGGTAGAAAGGATGCTGGTTGGAATTTTCGTGGATGAAATAAAGTCGGATGGACTGAAATTCAAGTTAATGAGGAAAATCCAGCTAGGTTATCACAGGCTGTGGATATAGGCATACAAGAAGAAAGTTTGAGAAGGAGATTCAGATTAAGAGTAGCAATGGAAATAGGAAGCAATAGAGAAGACAGAATGGAGGAACCTATGGAAATAGGACAAGCAAGGTATGGATGGAGAAGAAGAGAAGAAATACAGACATTGCAGGGAAATAATGAAAGTAATCACGATAGAGGGAGACAAATGAGAAACCCTATAAGAGAGACAGTAGGTAGTACAAATAGGGTCTGTTGGAATTGTGGACAGAAGGGACATAATTACACATTTTGTAGCAACCGACGTGCTCAGGTTAGTGCACAGAATAGAAGTGTTAATAATAGACCAAGTAGAAATTTTGAAGACAGGCAGTGGAATTTTGCAAGATGAGAAGGTCAGGGAAACTGGCGTCCCACTTACTGAATAGGACCCGCAGTAGGAGGGAAAACAAAAAGGTCCCAAGAATTAGTGAATACGTCAATTACCCAAATGACAAGTATATGAGAAATAGAGAATTTAGAAAATGGCCTCAACTTGGAGAGATAAAACAGTTCTCAGTGAATATGATTGATCCCAGTTCATGCATAATAGAAATAGGAAAATTTAGAATTAGAACATTGATTGATTCGGGAGCTCAAGTCAGCGTGATCAAGGAAAAATTCTTATATCGCATATTAAAGAATTTCAGAATATTTAGGAATCAGGACACCCTTCACTCTGTAACCGGACAAAATTTAGAGGTGGTCGGTCAAACGATGATAAATTTCAAATTAGGAGGGATAAATGTGAGACACCTTTTCCATGTAGTTAAAGATTTAAGTAGGAACATGATCCTAGGTAGGGATTTCTTACTGAAAAATGGTGTAAGACTTTATTTGGCTTACATAAGTTGAGATTTCAAGATGTTTATGTAGATTTAGAGGAGGATATGCACGTATCGGCACTGGTCAGAGTAAAAACATCCATGACCTTAAAACCACAGACGGTTAATCTGATACAGGCAAAAATTAAAAAAAAAATCCTTATTTTTCGATAGGACAAACAGTGACAATAACAGAGTTGGAAAAAGAGGTAACAGACGAACCTGGTTTAGAAGTCCCAGATGGAATAATAACATTGGACAAACACTTTAGCTTTCCAGTGATGATTATTAACAACACAGGGAAGGAGACTAAATTGTACAGAGGGTGCGTGATCGCCAAAGTAGCACATGATCCTAACTAAATATTGACAACAGGAAGAGAAGAAATGTCAAACAGTAAGGATGTGAAAACTCCCACTAAAAGAAACAATATATCAGAAATAGACGTAGAAGAAGCTGGAATGTACAGAATGATGAATTGATCCATGCATTCAGAGAACATCCATCTCAAATACACTCAGTAGACAAAACAACGTCACTCTTTAAGAGAGAACAAGAATTGTTATCACAATTAAAAGCTTCACCAGAGAATAAGAAAATATTAGAAAAACTAGTAAAAGAGAACCAAGATGTTTTTGCAGTCAACGACTTAGAACTGGGGAAGACTAAAACAGTTACTATGGAAATAGACACTGGAAATCACCCACCAATTAGTTTGAAACCGTATAGAACTCATTTAAGGAATAGAGAAATTGTAGAAAAAGCAATAGAGGATATGCTAAAAGCAGGAATAATAACAAGATCAAAGTCAGAGTGGTCATCTCCGATTGTAATAATGACCAAAGCCGATGGTTCACATCGATTCTGCTGCGACTACAGGGCGCTAAACAAGATCACCAAAAAATGTAGCATATCCATTACCAGTGATAGATGACATTTTGGGATTGCTAAATGATTCTACTTTTTTCACTACGCTAGATGCTAGGTCGGAATTTTTGTGTATCCCCCATGTCGCCAGATGCTCAGAAGAAAAGTGCTTTCTGTACTCACGTGGGTTCTTACGAATTTTTACGTATGCCATTTGGGGTCAAGACAGCCCCATGCAAAAGATAAGTTTAGATATCTCAGGTCCGCATCCTAGGACGCTCTAGGGGAATATATATCTACTACATATAGTGGATTGCTATAGTTTATGACCAGAAGTTTATCCTATTCCAGATAAGAGTGCTGATTCAATTAACATCTTCCTACAAGAGTACATACCACGATTTAGTTGTCCCCAGACAATCCTTACAGATAACGGAAAAGAATTCGTGAACAAGAAGTTTGAGAAATTATTACAAGATCTGAATATTGTACACATAAAAACTTCTTATTATAGACCTTCCTCTAATGCGAAAAATGAGAGACAACATCGAACGTTATACAATATACTCGCAAAAAATGTAGAAGAACATGATAAGGACTGGGATCTGTACTTGGGACCTGCATTGGGAGCGATACGAACACATAAAAATAAGGGTACAGGTTTTTCACCATTCTATTTGGTATACGGAAGAGAAACCATACTGCCAATTGACAATTTACTCAAACCACGACGAAAATATATGGGAGAAGAATTTCAGGAAATGATTTTACAAGAAATGCACAAAGCACACGTAACATTGAGAAGCAACATAATTAAAGCTAGAGAAAGACAGAAAAAGTACGCAGACAAAAACACACAACTGCAAGAATTTAAAGTAGGCGATAGAGTTTACTATAAAAAAAAACATAGAAGAAATTCAAAATTTGATAGTTGTTGGATTCCAGGGTATTATATTTTAGAAAAATTAGGCCCAGTTTCATATAAGATTAAGAATCAAATCACGGGGCACCTGGCACGTTCACAGGTGGAACACCTGAGACGATATGAAGAAGACAAGAAAAGTGATAATAACTATTCAGAAGGGTTTTATTCAGACGGACAACTCGTTAGACGAGCTAAATATGTGATACCTCCGGCCCTTGTACCAGAACAAACGATAACACCACCATTACATGATGTGATGGGTGAACAATCGGAAACAATACCAAAATCTTTGATGAGTTAGGAGAACGAGAGGTATGCTAGCTACAGATCTGATAGCGTTGAGTCTATGGAGGAAGTAAACGCCCCGTATAAGAATACAAGACAAGCACTGAAAAGAAGAATAAATAGACAAAGAGAAAGGGAAGTTAAAAGACAAAAAAGAATTAGGGAAGGTTCATCAAGTGACGAAGATATCCCAGTTTTAGAAAGGCTATTAAGAAATCAGGATAAACAGATTAGGTTGGATATGGAACGAAAAAAATTGGAAGCTAGTAACGTAAATACAGAAGAACAAGAAATGGATGAAAGATCAGACACTGATGAAAATATGAAGGAGGACATTATAAGTTCTCGTCATGAAAATGAAGACATTGATATAGAAATGGCACTTATAGAAAAAAAAATCTAGCATTACTGAGGAAGTGGAGGTATGGCAAATAAATTGATAGGACATTTTGCAGATAGCAGGAGATAAATTTTTGTGAATTAAGGATGATTTAAAATGTGAGTCCTGTGCACTGAGGATAGAAAACATATAATTTTATACCACTGTGTTTAATGAAATACAGTAGTTGTAAATTACAGATGAATGTGGTAATTAGAATAGGTTAGTAGATAGCCTGGTTAAGGTTTGTTGTGTTTTTCTTTAACGAGTAGACAATTGGTTATGAGTCCAAAAAAGTGACTCATAATAAGTAAATAGGTCTTAATTGAATATGATTTTCGATGCATCATGTATATTATGTTATATTATTTTAATTAAGGTTAAGAGATATGGGTATCAATACATATTAATCTGCTCTATAATAAATAGACATTTTCGGCTGGTTTTCGCATTACGGGGATACCGTAGTTAACGGGATACATATTGTTTAGTTGCCATTAATTTTTAGGGTATCACTTGTTGTGTTCTCCTTCTTTTACGTGTAAAGTTCCGGTCCATAAAAGAGACCGGTAATGTTAGATGACACTAAGTAATTTTATCTTGATTAAGTTGATGCTTGTTTTATTATGAAAATGTTGGGGATAAATGATGATGATGGAATAATTTGGGGGAATGCGTTCTGTTTTATATTACACTTGGTTTTTAATGACTCAAAAATTATGGTTTCACTTATTTTGCCTTGTTTAAAAATCAGATATTAAGTTGATGATTGTTAAGACTTGTTGAAAAAACTGTTAGTATTTTGCTCTTAATAAAGAGTGGGGCCTTCGTTCAGATAATAATAAGCAAACGACTTTAGACTATAAAGAGAGACATATTCGCATTGTTAGTACTGGTAAGTTAGATAAACATGGAGTGAGGGCCATGTTTGGAAGATTAATTTAACTGGGGGTGGTCAGAGATGGGGCTGTATATAACAGCACATATGGACCAGAACGAAATTAGATACGTTCATGAACAATGATGTTTATAGTGGGATGTAGGGGGTTGTAATAGGTGCTGTGCTAGTCAGCGTTAATATTGTGGGGGAGATTGGTTTATCTCAAAAAGGGAGCTGTGGTTGTCAGCATTCAACATATGTACAGTATTAGTAAGTATTGTTCATAGTAAATGAACATTGTCAATATTAATTAAGGACGCTGTAGTTACAGCATGAAATAAATAGAAGTAAAACATGGATCGAAACTCATGGAAGTTTGGGAAGGTGTGTTATAAATAAAAGATACTGATACAGTATAAAAACATACTTATATGATACGGTTATAAAGTTTTACTGGCTGCTGTTGGCCGCACAAATGATACAGATATTTTTAATTTTGAGAGTATAAAGAGGGAGTTTTAGATCGACATAACTTTTGACAAGAATATTTACTATGAACAAATTGAAGAACATATCATGGATTATATGATTCGTTTTTTGTTTTGTTTTTTGAAAACTTTATTTTATAAAGTTTTGTGAGTGCAGGGGAGGATAAATGTAACTACTTCTTGCTATCTTCTGGGTGCGCACCCACCATTTCTCTGTCTATCCTGTGTTGTTTTGTTGATGTTCGGGAGAATATGATATGTTGCATAACGCATGATAATCTTCAATTTGTGTTTATATACCAATGATTTCGATGGACATGTGTGTCTATGAAATATCTAGCTGGATTGCTTGTGAACTGTTTTATAAAGTGAGATCTTGTAATATAGAATGTACGATGTTACGATGGGAACATATAAAAGAAATAAATTAAGATGTAATGTTGGTGGTGAACGAAGAAGAAGTATAAGTTCACGAAGAAGTGTTAGAGATCATAGCGGGTGGCTATAAGATATAAGTAGTAGAGTAGTAGAGTTGTAGGAGTAGAAAGAGTAATGAATAAAATGTAGCAGAATGTATAGGTGGGCAAAGCTACAGCACGCTTGAGCATCAGGATGGAATGGAAAGAGAGATGCTCAAGTCGTGACGTAGTTTGTTGTTAGGGCGGTCAGTAAACATCTAGGACTAGAGGAGAGAAGTCACCGTGATATATGGACTGTAATAGAATAACGTTGGTTGCAAGCAGTCACAGACATGAGTTCAGGGGTGGTATATTGTTGCTGTTGATAACGGCATAAGTAGAGGTTTTAGTAGAGATGTCCATAATAAATGGACATTAAGGGGTCGCTGAAATTTTCGGCGAAATTAAGAGAGAATTCTGAGTGAGGTATACGAGAAGATTAGTTATGAGGTGATGTGTATAAAGTTGGAAGAGGTCTAGAGGGATGATGGACCTTGTTAATTGTGTACTGTCTGTAATATATAGACATTTGGGAGTGAATAATATTTTTGATGGTTGGTACTTGATGCTGTAGATAGCAGCGTAAACTGTTACCATAATAAGTGGTACTGTAGAAGAGATAATTGTTTTAGACTTTATTACATAAAGTCTCAAATGACATAGGGGAGTAAAGGTGTGTGTGATTTAGCTAAGTGTGTTTTTTTTTTTAGAGAGAAAGAGTTCTACTTCTTTGAATCTACGGTGCGCACCGATTCCTTGTCTTTCTATCATGTGCGAGTGTTCTCAGGTTGATTGAAAGTAGAGAATTAGTAAGTAATGTTGGTGATGACAATAGGGAGTTGGTAGCAGAAGAGTACAGCGTTTGGAATTTTAAGCGGGTTGCTTATAAAGAGAAGAAGGAGTGTTTATTTCAAAAAGGTAACCATATGTGTTATGATGTATTGTATAAAGTTGAGATTTAAATGTTATTGATGATATGTAATTAATATGTGTTATGTTATGAAGAGTCAGAAACGAAGAAGAAGTTCATAGTAGTTTACTATATGACAGGGAGAGGAGTTACAGAATAGAATATTTACTTAAAATAGAGTTGGTTTGGAGCAGATTAGAGGAATTGTGGGAAGTAAGGAAAGAGAGGGAATAGAATAGAGGGATTAGGAGTAAAGACTTTTTAAGGGAAAAAGTCTTTCTGAAACATAGGAAGGTGTAGCAGAATGTATAGGTGGGCAAAGCTACAGCACGCTTGAGCATCAGGATGGAATGGAAAGAGAGATGCTCAAGTCGTGACGTAGTTTGTTGTTAGAGCGGTCAGTAAACATCTAGTACTAGAGGAGAGAAGTCACCATGATTATGGAATTGCAATAGGATTGTTGTAGTGGTCATCAATTGGAAATAAAACTCCATTTATATTCAACTAACAAAACTCGTTAGTCCTATCTGTGTGTGCTTTGTTATAAAAACTCAGTGGTTAGGAGGGAGCCATGTTAAAGTTGTTTAAGACATGTAAACGGCTTGCTTGTGAGAATAACGTTTGCTGTGAGATTACTTGGGGTAAGATGGGTAAGAATATAGACTTAGCGGGTAGTCATCTTGAAGTATAACTAGGGTTTTGTAGATTTAGGTTGGGTGAGTTTGGAGTTAAGACTTTTCGGTGAAAAGTCTTGTTGAGGGTAGAGAGGAAATATAACAGAGTAGCTCTGTTGAAGGGGTTTAGTTGGCATGGCGTGCAAAGGGAAAACGGATATATTAGGGGAGCACGCGTGAGCACCCAGTAGTTAAGTATCTAGGGACGCTCACGCGTTGACGTAGAGGCAGGATAGAGATTAGTTACCACCCAGCTCTCGGCCCAGCAGGATCTGAGTCTACACTTGTATAATGAGGATACGTTTTTGATATGATCAACATGCCTCCAACAATAAACTCATACTATTTCTACTGAGTGCGTTCCTTCAGTTGCATTCGTGTCCTGTTACCCTGTTACAACAGGACATAGGCAAGGGCGCAGAGATTTCATAAGACAGGACATCTACAGGACAATAGAGAGATTGGAGACAGGACATAAAGATGTCATAGACAGGACATAGACAGGACAAGACCTAGTTATAAAAGGGGACACAAGTCTAAGGGACTCGGTCCTGAATTGACTAGACGGCATTACACTGAACGACCCAACACAACACGGGCGGACTGCAGTACGACATGACTGTTGAGATAGCCCGGTTGTCACGAGAGACATGGGGTCCAGTACCACGAGACCAACCGACCAGGGTGAAAACGTCAGACGGGACTCGGACAGTTTAGAGCAAGGGTCACCAAACTTTTTTCACGGCGGGCCGGATAACTGACAAAATGACGAGTGCGGGCCGGATACTCATTCTGTACAATACTTGCGCCGGTCTCCGTTGCGAAGGCCTTACGGACGCGTTTCGTAATCCCGTATACCCACGTTCGAAATACAGCTGCGGGCGATTTTTACGCTATGTTATGGGTGCCGGTCGTTCGAAAAGCAATTGCAAACTACTGAACGTAAACTTGCCAAGACATCAACAACAGCAAACAATGCTTGTGTTGACTGTAAACGTTCTGTAAAGGACATAGAGCCTGTTCTTTTGTATGGATGTGAAACTTGGACAATGTGCAGTCAAGTTGAAAAACATTTGATGGCTGCAGAAATGTGGTTTCTTAGGAAAATGCAAAAAATGCCATGGACAGACAGAAAAACCAATGACCAAGTACTACAGGAGCCAAATGAACATCGTAGACTGATTAGAGAAATTAGACGAAGACAGTTAAAAAATTTTGGACATGTTATGAGAAGAAATGGATTGGAGAACTTATTGACAACTGGCAAGATCGAGGGGAACAGACCACGAGGAATACCGAGTGTAAAATACCTGGATGGCTTGGCCACATGGCATGGACGAGAAAGGAACACTGATCTGATCCATGATTCCGGTGATCGAGTGAAATGGCGAGTCATGACCACCCACGCTTTCCGGCATGGCACATGAATGATTGATTGAAAGGATATACAGCTAACTTTAACAATAATTTTAAGCTAGAACGAAAGCTCTGTATGAAAAGACAAAAAAACTAAGTTAATCATGGAAAGGGCGTGCAATGCACACAAACAAACAAACAAACAAACAAAGACAACCAACATAATTATATTTATTTACTAAACAAAGTTATCACAGAAGGCGACGTTAGCAAAAAGATAGTTACATCAGACCTAATGTGCACATATCCGAATCTCACAAACTAAGCAGCAAAAGAGGATAGTGAGTTTTGTGAAACTGACGTGTGGCTTTCAAAATACCATCAATGTTTAGTTTGGAATTTCTGCATCCAATCAAGAGAATTGCTTTCAAATGTTCATCAGTCAATCTCATTCGATGTGGTGACTTCACAGACTTCTTTTTTGAAAATGTTAGCTCACAGACATATGTTGTTCCAAACAACGATGTCATACCAGCGGCATATTTCTTAAGTTTCGGAAACAACATCAGGTAAGCAGCGGTACTTCTTTCTCAATGAGCTCCAACTGTAATTCAACTGGCACACCATTAAGATTACAATCAAACAGAAGGATGTCACTCTCAAATCTGTCAAGATCTGAAAATCTCTCCAAACTCTTTGAAACAGTGAAAATGAGAAAGGTTTTCTCATTCCAGTTGTGCTTCCAACAATGACAGCTTTCTTCGAAATCCTTTGATGGTTCTGTAGAGATCACAGTCGAGGTAATCCTTTCCCTGAAGTTTCAAGTTTAGTTCATTCATATCGTCCAAAATTGACAACTTTGACAGCCAGGTAGGATCTGACAGTTGTGAATCAGCTTTATATTTTTCAATAAGGAAAACGTCTATTTCGTTTCTGAGCTAGTAAAAACGAAGCAGGACTTTACCACAGCTGAGCTACCTGACTGATATGTGATAAGGCAAGTCACAGAATTCAGAATCAATTTCTTCAAGAAAAGCCTAGAACTGACGGTGAATGAGTGCATGTTCCCGAATGAAGTTCACAGCAGAAACTACTGGTTTCAGTACACAAGAAATATCTAAATCTTTCCCACAGAGTACTTGCTGATGTACGATGCAGTGTATGAACAGAGCGCCCGGAATTTGCAAATCTTTCAAATGAGTCCTGATCTGCCCCAACAGACGCTTCCTCACTCCAGTCATGTTTTTTTCCCCTCATCAAATGAAACACCTCGAAGCTGATTCCACCGAAGGTTATAGTCTTGGAAAATTGTTTGCACTTCCACGAAAATGACTTTCCCAGTTGTTGTTTCATGCATGCTGCAAACGGACGCCAACTCTTTCGTTATCTGAAAGTCCAAATTGACACCACAAATGAACACGAGAAGTTGTGACGTTCTCGAGAGATCAATAGGCTCATCCAGCGCCAGAGAATACAACAACAAGTTCCTAGCTTTCTCGCGTATCTTTAGCACTATGTTCTCTCCAAGTTCTTCTGTTCTCCGCACAACTGAATTTGCGAAAGGCTGATAGTTCCAAACAAATCGGCTATCTCAGGACACAAGTCATTTGCTGCTACGATCACACACACTCTTTAATGACGTTGCGATCAGTAAACGGTTTTCCTCGTTCTGCCATCTTATGCACTGTTTTGTAACTTGAATGAGTGACAGATTCATTTTCAGCAAATTTTCTCTTGAAGAGATTTCTTTGCGTTTCAAAACCACGTTTAATGGTCTCATATTTCCCAGAAAACTTTTAATATGTTGATGGATGTTTTGTTTCGTAGTGACGCTGAAGATTGTACTCTTTCAAAACTGCAACACTTTCGCTGCATATTACGCAGCTGGTTTTCTGGTCCTTTGTTTCCACAAAGAAGTACTTTACTCCTCACTCGGCGTCCACTTTTCTTTTCCTACTAGCCATAATTAAGGGCGAAGTACACGGGATCTGAAAATGAAAAAGACATTACATTAGAAACATAATTAAAATCCTATTGAAAGACAAGAAAAGCAGAGGACTAGGGGTCACTGGTGAAGCTACAGCTCATCAAAGGTACATATACAGTTTATAGGTACCTTTGTGTAACCGCACAGAGATGATAGAGATAATAGCACAACGCCGACTTTTCATGGGCCGTAGAAGAAGAGAGGAATAAGAAGACAAAGAGAATCTCATTCTATCTCTACGGCTAACAAGAAAAAACAACGATTTAGAGATATCAGAAGAAATTCAGGTCAGTGTACAGGGATTCAGAATAAGGTAATTGTAAAAATACAACAACATCTGATTAACAATGCCAATGCCCTAATATATAAAATTCATGATTAGATGCAATGACAAAATATGCATCCCCATGAATAAACATACACATGATCATCCTTCACAGTACAATTGATATTCCATCACAGCTTGGGTAGTCATCCAACACAGTACCAGTGATCTTCCATCACAGCATGGGTAGTCATCCAACACATTACCAGTGATCCTCATCACAGCATGGATAATCATCCGACACTGTAACTGTAGTCTGATACACAACACCAGCAATTATCAGACAACAAGATGGAACAAAGGTCATTCATTCAGTAGCACGTCCTTTGCAGGACCTCGCTCCCATAACAACCTTCCGGAAAACCTCTCGATCATAAGCAAGATTTCCCGCTTCAGATACATCCATCTGGAGATCATCCGCCAAATCCTGCACCCATCTTCTCTTTGGCTTTCCTCTTCCTCTCTTCCCAGGCATATATCCCTCCATTATTGTTCTCAGGCACAGACATAGCTATTATATTCCTATATACCTATTTAAACTATGAAGGTTCGTTCAAAACTCACCCCACAGCAGATAATCGTCAATCCAAAATCAAGATCCTCTTGGATCTTTTGGATCTTCACAGGGCCTGTCTACCCTCTCAACTGCGGTTTGGAAACACAGTGGCTACGCTTGGCCGTGCCTGGTGCATGTTCGCCCATCTACTTGGTAGTGGCTCAGGGGTTTAAGTTCAAACTCTCTGCTGAAAATTAGACATCAGCATCTCTTCAACCTAACTTGTTCCCAAGGCCAAAGAGGCGTGAACATGGCTTTACTGGGCTGTTATAGGCACGCCAACACAACATCCCAGCATCCTATGCATTTTTTACCAGGGTATCAAGGGATATGCTACTCCATACTCTTGTAGAGTCGCGACAGGCGGCTTCATTTGGTAATAGAATATATCTCATAATAAGGTTCGCGAAATTTATAAATAGGGCCACCTAAATAAACAACCTAGAGCAGCCAGGAGGTCTCCACGCGTGTGAAGATCTCCTATTATTCTAAGCATATTTACATTTAAATTGTATCACAACGTCTCGTGTTTCATAGTTATATCAAGCATGTTCGAGTACCGACGGCGGGCCGGATGAAATGACGTCGCGGGCCGGATCCGGCCCGCGGGCCGTAGTTTGGTGACCCCTGGTCTAGGTAATAGGAATGAGAGAGGTGACGATTAATAAGCGAAGTGAGTAGGACAAAATCTGGTCTGGCACAATCAAGGCCTGCATGCACTTATTTTCGCACTGGCGAAAGGCCGTGCAAGCTTATGGGGCTTATGTTGACAAATATTACAAATAGTCCCCCCCCCACTCATCCTCCCTCTCTCTCTCTCTCTCTCTCTCTCCCTCTCTCTCTCTCTCTCTCTCTCTCTCTCTCTCTCTCTCTCTCTCTCTCTCTCTCTCTCTCTGCTAAATGCTGGTGCAATTACGTTTGCTTAGAGAATATTTCAAATATCATAATAACATGATTAACCGGTCTCTGTGGCTAAAGGGCTTGCGAACGCGGTTTGTGAGCCCGTATACCCGGGTTCGAAACACGGCGGTGCTGGTTTTTTCGAAAAAGGTATAGGGGCCGGTCGTTCAGAAAGCAATGGCAAACTACTGAACGTAACACTTGCCTAGTACATCAACAGCAGCTGAAAATGCTGGTGTTGACTGCAACGTCCCGTAAGGGATACGCAACAAAATTTTTAGAATTTTTTAATAACATGATTGATCACTATACTTATGTTCAAGCATTCTGCGGAATTTAATTTTTTTTTCACATATCCTATTTACATCGCTGTCAACAACAGCATTTTTACCGCTTTGCAAGATTACGCACAGTATTTTGCATTGCTTACTGAGCGACAATCTCTGATACCCCTGTAAGAACCAACGCGACCCGATTCCCTACCGAATCTCGCGCAGCTGTTTCCCCACACGTGGATATACGGGATTATGGAGAAGATCATTAACACCTTCGCCAGGGAGTCCGGCTCCGCGGAATTGCTAGATATATAAAAGAAAAACACCCCGACACACAAATTTGATGGTCCTTCATTATTATTCTGATGATCATTATTATTCTGATGATCATATTGTTCTTGTCTTGTATCTTTCATAAAGGTCTTTCACATAATCTGACCACGCATGTACAATCTGATCTTTTTCTATTATGATTTTGCCATCTTTGGTTTTTAGGCAACCTGTTGATGTGTCTGTTCTTTTGTTAGTGATGTCATTAATTCTTGTGTGCATTAATTTGGTATTCTGGGTTGTTGTGTTGGTTTTAAATTTCCTTGCAATTTTCCTCAAGACATGTTTCTTTTGCCTCTTTGCACAGCAGTAGCTTCCTAATTTTCCTGTGAATCTCTTTGTATATTTCCTTGTTATTTTTGTTATTTCTTCTTATTTCCATGAGTTTTAAGATGTCTTCCGTCATCCATTTCTTGCGCCCTATTATCTTTATTTTTGGGATTATTATTGTTGTTAGTGCAGCTTGACTGATTTCTTTTATATTTTCAATTAGTCACTGACGTCTTGAAATAATATTGCATTGCCATATCGGACAATGCATAGAATCTGCGCTTTACCTCTACGTTGAATTTACTTTTATCTCCTCACTCTTCAGTGCCTGTAGATCAAATTTTGCGTTTCTATTTGTATATTTGACTTTCTTTAAGTTTATATGTAAATTGCCTAAGATTAATCTATGGTTGCAGTAGCAGTCTGCGCTTAGTAGGGGGACATAATCATCTAATATTGTTACAAGGGAGGTTACTAGAACGTGAAAAAGTAAATGGCATACCTAGCTACAATACCTTTAACTAACATCAACATCTTTTGTTTTTATTTGAGAAATAAAAGAGTTAATACCGCAGTCATCTTTTGCAATTTTGAGAAGAAAGCTATTAAAGTGTTTATACGACATTTGTTTAATTTTATTTTACTTATATTTTATAACCAACTTTTTAAATTCAATGTTTATATTTAATTCTTAAAACTGTACTTTTAATGACAGACGTTGGCGTTGTTCCCAAATATCCCCTCTGTGGGGAAACAACATTTTTTTACTGGCCTCTTAAGGCCACCCACAATTTAGTGACAATTTACTTACATTAACGGCGAAAGACCTTGGAAGTCTATGGGGTTTATGTTGATAAATACGTTTAGAGGAAATGTCATTTATATGTAAATTTCATTCAATTTGAACAAATAGTTCTCTCTCTCTCTCTCTCTCTCTCTCTCTCTCTCTCTCTCTCTCTCTCTCTCTCTCTCTCTCTCTCTCTCTCTCTCCCCTCCCTCCCTCCCTCCCAAATACTGGTGCAATTACGTTTGCTTAGAGAATATTTAAAATATCATAATAACATGATAGTAATGCCTTGATGGGTGCCTCCTTCCCCCCGCTAGCCTATGGGACACCCTTGGGGAAGGTGGAGTACCTGTTTAGCCTCCCGATCAGGGTTACGTGAAGCCATGGGTGCAGGTGGTGGATGAAGTTGAAGAGCAGCCGACAAATAGTTGTAGGTTATGGTCTCCACAGCTTCACGACGGAAGGCAGATGATCTCTTTTTTGGGAGACATTGGCTACGGTCATCGACCAGTATGGTCACTGTTAGGAAGGAAAGCAATGGCAAACTACCTTCTTTACAGATGCCAAGAATATCATGTACTGAAGTCTTATCGATAATCAGAGAAACGGCGTAAATGGGTGATCCATTGGAGCAGCCTCGCCCGGTAGGGGTAGTCATGTGCACCAGGTGACTCCAGACCGTCATCAGGAGACTGAGTGCAAAAGAATATCAACATTGAAAGTAGGAACTTGGAATGTAAGAACTATGAGTGGGGATGGGAAATTTGATAACATTAAGAATGAAATGAGAAGATTAAATATTAACCTGTTAGGTGTACGTGAGACCAGATGGATGGGAATGGGCATTATGACATCTGAGGAATATAGAATAATCTATTCTGATGGAGAGAAACAACAGCGAGGAGTAGCAATTATAATGGATACAGAGAGAGAAAAATCGATCAAAGGATATTGGACTGTATCAGACAGAGTGCTACAGGTGAAGTTGAGTGGAAGACCTTTTGATGTCAACGTCATACAAGTTTATGCACCAACAGCAGACAGTAGTGATGACAGCATCGATTAATTTTATAGTGATTTAGAGAAAGCCTTCAAGAAATGCAAGAATTCTGACGTAACTATCATAATAGGTGACTTGAATGCCAAAGTTGGAAATCAACAGGACAGATGCATAGTGGGCAAGTATGGACTAGGGCAGGGGTCACCAAACTTTTTTCACGGCGGGCCGGATAACTGACAAAATGACGAGCGCGGGCCGGATAACTGACAAAATGACGAGCGCGGACCGGATACTCATTCTGTACAATACTTGCGCCGTTCTCCGTGGCGAAGATCTTACGGACGCGGTTCGTAATCCCGTATACCCACGTTCGAAATAATGCTGCTAGCGATTTGGCAGCAGACAACGTTGCGCTGGTTTTTACGCTATGTTATGGGTGCAGGTCGTTCGAAAAGCAATGGTAAACTACTGAACGTAAACTTGCCAAGACATCAACAACAGCAAACAATGCTGGTGTTGACTGTAAACGTCCTGTAAAGGATATACAACTAACTTTGATAATAATTTCAAGCTAGAACGAAAGCTCTGGGAAAAAAGACGAAAAACTAAGTTAATCATGGAAAGGGCGTGCAATACACATAAACAAACAAACAAACAAACAAACAAACAAACAAAGACAACCAACATATTTATATTTATTTACTAAACAAAGTTATCAAAGAAGGCGACGTTAGTAAAAAGATAGTTACATCAGACATATTGTGCACATATCCGAATCTCACAAATTAAGCAGCAAAAAAGGATAGTGAGTTTTGTGAAACTGGCGTGTGGCTTTCAAAATACCATCAATGTTTGGTTTGGAATTGCTGCATCCAATCAAGAGGATTGCTTTAAAATGTTCATCAGTCAATCTTATTCGATGTGGTGACTTCACAGACTTCCTTTTTGAAAATGTTAGCTCCCTGGCATATGTTGTTCCAAACAATGATGTCATACCAGCGGCAAATTTCTTAAGTTTCGGAAACTCAACATCAGGTAAGCAGCAGTACTTCATTCTCAATGAGCTCCAACTGTAATTCAACTGGCACACCATTAAGGTTACAATCAAACGGATTCTGGAACAGAAGGATGTCACTCTCAAATCTGTCAAGATATGAAAATCTCTCCAAACTCTTTGAAACAGTGAAAATGAGAAAGGTTTTCTCCTTCCAGTTGTGCTTCCAAAAATGACAGCTTTCTTTGAAATCCTTTGATGATTCTGTAGAAATCACAGACGAGGTAATCCTTTCCCTGAAGTTTCAAGTTCAGTTCATTCATATCGACCAAAATTGACAACTTTGACAGCCAGGTAGGATCTGACAGCTGTGAATCAGCTTTATCTGTTTCAGTGAGGAAAACATCTATTACGTTTCGGAGCTTGTAAAAACGAAGCAGGACTTTACCGCAGCTGAGCCACCTGACTGATATGTGATAAGGCAAGTCACAGAATTCAGAATCAATTTCTTCAAGATAAGCCTAGAACTGACGGTGAATGAGCGCATGTTCCCGAATGAAGTTCACAGCAGAAACAAGTGGTTTCAGTTCACAAGAAATATCTAAATCTTTCCCACAGAGTACTTGCTGATGTACGATGCAGTGTATGAACAGAGCGCCCGGAATTTGCAAATCTTCCAAATGAGTCCTGATCTGCCCCAACAGACCCTTCCTCACTCCAGTCATGTTTTTTCCCCTCATCAACTGTAACACCTCGAAGCTGATTCCACCGAAGGTTATAGTCTTGGAAAATTGTTTGCACTTCCACGAAAATGACTTTCCCAGCTGTTGTTCCATGCATGCTGCAAACGGACGCCAATTCTTCAGTTATCTGAAAGTCCAAATTGACACCACAAATGAACACGAGAAGTTGTGACGTTCTCGAGAGATCAATAGACTCATCCAGCGCCAGAGAATACTCCAAGTTCCTAGCTTTCTCGCTTATCTGTAGCACTATGTTCTCTCCAAGTTCTTCTGTTCTCCGCACAACTGAACTTGCCGAAAGGCTGATAGTTCCAAACAAATCGGCTTTCTCAGGACACAAGTCAGTTGCTGCACACTCTTTAATGACGTTGCCATCAGTAAACGGTTTTCCTCGTTCTGCCATCTTATGCACTGTTTTGTAACTTGAATGAGTGACAGATTCATTTTCAGCAAATTTTCTCGTGAAGAGATTTCTTTGCGTTTCAAAACCACGTTTAATGGTCTCATATTTCCCAGAGCGTAATTTTCCAGAAAACTTTTAATATGTTGATGGATGTTTTGTTTCGTAGTGACGCCGAAGATTGTACTCTTTCAAAACTGGAACACTTTCGCTGCATATTACGCAGCTGGTTTTCTGGTCCTTTGTTTCCACAAAGAAGTACTTTACTCCTCACTCGGCGTCCACTTTTCTTTTCCTACTAGCCATAATTAAGGATGAAGTACACGGGATCTGAAAATGAAAAAGACATTACATTAGAAACATAATTAAAATCCTATTGAAACACAAGAAAAGCAGAGGACTAGGGGTCACTGGTGAAGTTACAGCGCATCAAAGGTACATATACAGTTTATAGGTACCTTTGTGTAACCGCACAGAGATGATAGCGATAATAGCACAATGCCGACTGTTCATAGGCCGTAGAAGAAGAGAGGAATAAGAAGACAAAGAGAATTTCATTCTATCTCTACGGCTAACAAGAAAAAACAACGATTTAGAGATATCAGAAGAAATTCAGGTCAGTGTACAGGGATTCAGAATAAGGTAATTGTAAAAATACAACAACATCTGATTAATAATGCCAATGCCCTAATAAATAAAATGCATGATTAGGTGCAATGACAAAATATGCATCCCCATGAATAAACATACACATGATCATCCTTCACAGTACAATTGATATTCCATCACAGCTTGGGTAGTCATCCAACACAGTACCAGTGATCTTCCATCACAGTATGGGTAATCATCCAACACTGTAACTGTAGTCTGATAAATAACACCAGCAATTATCAGACAAGATGGAACAAAGGTCATTCATTCAGTAGCATGTCTTTTGCAGAATCTCGCTCCCATAACAACCTTCCGGAAAATCTCGCGATCATAAGCAAGATTTCCCGCTTCAGATACATCCATCTGGAGATCATCCACCACATCCCGCACCCATCTTCTCTTTGGCCTTCCTCTTCCTCTCTTCCCAGGTATATATCCCTCCATTATGGTTCTCAGATATGACTGAGCTACCATATGACAGTAGACGGCACTACCTGCTTTCTGTCAGCGCCGAATGTTGGGCGGCGCTTACCAAACCCGACACCCCACATTGTGCCAAGGGCTTCGGGCGGAAGAGCGCAATTGGGAGGGTACAAGAATTATCCTGGTGCGAGGAAATGCAACCCAAAGACAAAATAAGTCATGGCAGGGCAGACCAGGCCCTAAGCCTTGGTTGGCAGCTTGTCTGGGATCGAAGCTCCGACAGGCGGACAGTTAGAGCATTGCTTTGCTGATCCGGTAGCTTCTGCAGCTTGTCTTGTTCCAGATGTATAGGTGTTAACTTTCCTCTGGAGTGAACTAGGCAGACCGAGAGAGGGATCATGCTGCATGGGCATCACATGGTTTCTTTATTTTAGCCCAGGTTTTGTGCTATGGAGAGACAATAACTCCATCCCTGGTCTAAACCGGTCACGGAATCAAAGCGAGAGGCAACTGTTACGGGTTATAAGTCCTTGTCAGTTGGCGTAGACATGGGGCGTCACGCGTTGCCTCTGACGGTGGGAGACACCTACAGGTGTCACTGATCAGCTATCGCCCGCCTCAAGCTGGGCAGCCCCCGGCCAATTGGGTGCTGATCCGCCACAGCCTGACTGCTTCAATGGGTGCTTGGGGCTAGGACAAAATCTGAATCGCAGGCTGTAACACCAATGCACCAGGTATTAATAAAAGGAATAATAGAAACCTCAAGCTACGGCTTGCAACCTGGAACGTGAGAACCATGTGTCCAGGATTTTCCACTGACTTGACAAATATTGACGATGTGAGAAAAACGGGTGTGATTGATGCTGAACTCAATCGTCTTAACATTTATATTGCTGGCCTGCAGGAGACTCGCCTCGCTGAGGAAGGGTCACTCAGGGAAAACAATTACACTTTTTTTTTGGAAGAGAAGAGGGCAGGCAGAAAAAAGGCAACATGGTGTGGGATTTGCAGTGAAGAATTCGCTACTGGGAATGAGTGATATCCCAGCTGGAGGTAATGAAAGATTATTATCACAGCGCTTGGCAACCTCTTGTGGATTTTCCACCATTCTCACTGCATATGCACCAACACTCGCTTCCTCTGATGATGTGAAGGATACGTTCTATGAGCAGCTAGACTCTGCGATCACGGCAGTTCCAAAATCCGACTACATTTACATGCTCAGTGATTTCAATGCTCGTGTGGGCAAGGACTCGAGTTCATGGCCAGTGTGCCTTGGAAAATATAACATCGGTCGCATGAATGATAATGGGCAAAGGCTGCTGGAGCATTGCACTAGAAATGACCTATGTGTTACAAACTCCTTTTTTAAAACAAAAAAGGTCACATGGAAACATCCAAGATCCGGCCATTGGCATCATCTGGACTTCATTATCACACGGAGACAACATCTGAACCATACATCATTAACTCGAAGTTACCACAGTGCTGACTGTGATACAGATCATTCTTTGGTTGTTGTAAGGGTTAGACTGAGACCAAAGAGAATCTACACAGCTAAACACAAGTCTAGCCCCAGGATTAATATTATTAACTCTCACGATCCTGGAAAGTGCTTTGAATTTCAACATCAACTTGAAGACGCTTTCAATGATACATCAGAAAATTGTATAGTAAAAGATAAATGGAATAAACTTAAGGAAACTATATATAAAATAGCGGTAGGGGTTTACGGCACTGTGGATCATAAGAGGCAGGACTGGTTTGCGGCAAACAGCCAGACACTGCAGCCCTTGATTGATAAAAAGAAGATAGCTCTCTTAAGAAACAATGAAAGACCAACGTGTAACACTCTGAGTGAGCTAAGGCAAGCTAGGAAGGATGTACAAAAGGCTGCCAGGCAGGGTGCAAATGATTATTTTATCACGTAATGTGAGTCTATTCAAATCGCAAGCGATAAGGGAAACATAAGAAGCATGTATGAAGGGATAAGGAAAGCCTGTGGTCCAATGATCAAAAGAAGTGCACCGCTGAAAACCTCGACTGGAGAAATCATCACTGATAAGAAACAGCAGATGGATAGATGGGTAGATCACTATTTAGAGCTTTACTCAAGTGAGACCAAGCTCGCGGATGATGCCCTCAACGCCATAGAGGCCCTGCCAACTCTTGACCACCTGGACACACTTCCCACCATAACAGAAGTTAAGTGTGCTATAAATGAGCTTGCATCTGGCAAGGCTCCAGGTAAGGATGGAATTCCAATAGAGGTGATCAGGAGTGGGTAAGACCACTCGCTCTACAGATCCACCAGCTAATAGAGCTTTGCTGGCGAGAAGGACAAGTCCCACAGGATTTCAAAGATTCAAACATCATAACGCTGTACAAGAACAAGGGCGATCGGAGCGACTGTAACAACTATAGGAATATCTCACTTCTGTGTATTGTTGGGAAAGTATTTGCCAGAATTGTCCTGCGCAGACTTCAAGTCCTGGGAGATCAAGTCTACCCCGAATCATAGTGCGGCTTCCGTCAGAACCGGTCTACAATTGATATGATATTCTCATTGCGACAGATGCAAGAAAAATGCCGGGAACAAAATCAGCCACTGTTTATTGCATTCATCGACCTCACAAAGGCATTCGATTTGGTCAGTCGTGAGGGTCTGTTCAAAGCACTAAAGAAGATTGGCTGCCCACCAACTCTTCTGTCCATTGTGGAATCGTTCCACACAGGCATGAAGGGTATAATCAAGAATGATGGCTCAACTTCAGAAGAGTTTGAAATCAAGAGTTGTGTACTAACCCCCACCCTCTTTGGGATATACTATTCACTTCTACTGAAATATGCCTTTCGTGATCAGGATGACGGTATATACATTCACTCACGCTCAGATGGTGGCCTCTATAATGCTCAGAGATTGAAGACCAAGACCAAAATTAGGAGGGTACTAATCAGAGAGTTGCTTTTTGCGGATGATGCTGCGATTACGACCCACTCTGAGGAAGAATTACAACATCTACTATCTGCATTCTCCAATGCTTGTTCTGAATTTGGTTTAACAAAAAGAAGTCACAGATTATGTCACAAGGTGCACATGGTGTAACATCAATCTTTATTGACGACGCCGAACTGGTGATAGTAGACCATTTTACATATCTAGGATCAGAGGTAAATAGCAAATTATCCCTCAATCAGGAAATCAACATCAGGATTGGCAAGGCAGCAACAACAATTAACATGTTAGCAAAAAGAGTCTGAGAGAACAGGAAGCTTACTGCCAAAACAAAAGTCCTCGTCTACCAAGCCTGTGTCCTTAGTACTCTTCTTTATGGCAGTGAAACCTGGACAACTTACTCACGCCCAGAGAAACGTTTAAACAGCTTTCATATGCGATGTCTGCGAAGAATACTTAGTATTAAGTGGCAAGACAAAATCACAAATACTGAAGTATTGGCAAGATCAGGTTGTGTGACGGTGTATTCCATGCTCAGTCTTCGTAGACTTAGATGGATAGGACATGTTAGGAGGATGGATGATGGTAGAATACCAAAGGACATCTTTTTTGGTGAATTACAGACGGGTAGGAGATCTCAGGGTCGGCCTCTACTACGATACGAAGATGTGTGTAAGCGGGACATGATTGATACAGGCATTGATAATGCACATTGGGAGCAAGTCGCCGCTGAACGTGTTGCGTGGAGGGCAACTATCAGAAATGGAATAAAGACAAAGGAGAAAATTATTGCAGATAAAGCATACACAGAGCGTGAGAGACGTAAGATGGTGTACAATGGTGGAAATGACCATGTTTTCACATGCATCTACTGTGGGCAAACATTTGCAGCAAGAATTGGCCTTACCAGCCACACTCGCCACCGCCATGGGTCGTAGTTATTAAGCCTTTTTGAAGCACAATGTACCAAACTATTGTGTGTCAAGACGGAAAGGTGCCAATGGCCAATTGTTCTCAGGCACAGACATAGCTATTATATTCCTATATTCCTATTTAAACTATGAAGGTTCGTTCAAAACTCACCCCACAGCACATAATCGTCAATCCACAATCAAGATCCTCTTGAATCTTTTGGATCTTCACAGGGCATGTCTACCCTCTCAACTGCGGTCTGGATAAACAGTGGCTACGCTCGGCCGTGCCTGGGGCATGTTCGCCCATCTACTTGGTAGTGACTCAGGGGTTTAAGTTCAAACCCTATTCTGAAAATTAGACATCAGCATCTCTTCGGCTTAAGTTGTTCCCAATGCCAAAGAGGCGGTAACATGGATTTACTGGGCTGTTATAGGCACGCCAACACAACATCCCAGCATCCTACACATTTTTTACCAGGGTATCAAGGTATATGCTACTCCATACTCTTGTAGAGTCGCTGCAGGCGGCTTCATGTGGTAATAAGGTTCGCAAAATTTATAAATAGGGCCACCTAAATAAACAACCTAGTGCAGTCAGGAAGTCTCCGCGCGTGTGAAGATCTCCTATTATTCTAAACATTTTAAATACATTTAAATTGTATCACAACGTCTCGTGTTTCATAGTTATATCAAGCAAGTTCGTGTACCGACGGCGGATGAAATGACGTCGCGGGCCGGATCCGGCCCGCGGGCCGTAGTTTGGTGACCCCTGGTTTAGAGGAAGGACGTTTTGTGTTTCTGGAGCGAGTGCAGTATAGCTTTTGCGAGAGTGCTAGATGGCGTTACCATGGTTGAAAAGAGTGAATATCTGAGTGCAGGGTTTGGGTAATTGCTTGAGTGCTATAAGTATTTGTAAGGCGGCACTTTTGTATATAATGATGTAACCGCCTTGTGTGAGCATTATAACGATAATCAGGTTCTCCTGAATAAACAGTGATACCACACGTACGACTGATGTCTTCTTGAGTGCGTGTGAAAGATTTAGAATACCTGTGTGCGTGTGAGACGCTGACATTCATCTGCTGGTTACGCACCTTATTTTTGTGCTTTTAAGCACTCTTGTCAGAAATATACATATACAGTAAAACTTCCATTAACCGTCAAGCACTTAACCGTCAGTTTCTGTTCCATCGTCGTAAAAAACATACTCACACATAACCCATCCACCACACACCCCTCCACCCACACACACATCCCCTCACCAACCCAGACATCTCGCACCCACCCACATAAACATCACTCATACACATCTCCACACACACACAACTCCCCACTCACACATACCCCAACCCACACAAACTCGCCCACACACATGCTCCACCCACCCACCCACACACTTCGAACCACACACACACATATCCCTCCCACACACACGTCCAGCACCAACCCACACACACACATTACTCACCCACTCACACATTATCCACCCATACCCACAATCTTCCCATCCACACACACACACACATCCCCACACACACACATTTTCCCACCCACCCACACATTTCACATCCATCCACACATCCATCAACCACACACACATTCCCACCCACACACACACATTCCCCACCCACATACATCTCCCACACATACACACGTCACCTACTCCCATACACACGCGCCAACACAGCCACCCACACACACATCCCCAACCTACCGACACCCACATATCCCAGACCCGCCAACACACACATACCACTACCCACAAACACCCACACACCAACCCAAACGGACATCCCCTTCCCACACATCCCTCACCCACCCACATATTCCCCACCCACACACACCGCATCCATACACACATCCCTCCACCCACTCATACATCTCCCCACCCGCTCACTCACACATCCTCACCACACACACACATCCCCCACCCGCACACATCTCCCCGACACACATATCCCCACACACACATCCCACACATACTCCACTAACACACACTTCTCCCATACTCTCACACACATCTCCCACCCACACACACACACATCTCCCACCCCATAACACCTCCCCCACCCATATATACATCACCCACACCCATCCCCTAACCCATACACACATCCCCTACACACCACGTACACATACCCACACAAACATCCATATATCCCTACCAACACATCCACACACTCACTCATACACACATCCATCACCCACACACCCCACCGACCCACATACATCCCCACCCAGACACATGCCTCATCCACACACATATCACCCACCCACCCAGACCTCCTCCACCCACCCACACATCTACAACCCACACACAAGTCCTCCTTCCACACGCACTTCCCAACCCACACACATCCCCCACACGCATCCCCCGCACGCATCCCCCACACACAAACTCCCACCCACAAACCAATCTCCCAACCCAAACACAATACCCACATTTAGATACATACATGATGCCTCAGATAATCACTGAAGCTAATGTGAACAAACTTTTACACACACACACACACACACACACACACACACACACACACACACACACACACATACACACACACATGTTCACTGACGGCTATCACGAGCATTCTCACAAAAATGTAAAAAATGGAGAGCAAATTATGAAATTACATTGTGTAAGGTAAAAAATAGTGAAGCGATTCAATAAATTGATCCCTAAAATTGACATAAACATGATGGAATAAGCAGTGCACAAATTTTTGTCAGTACATGGCAGAAAATCAAGTGACAATAAAAGTGATAATATGATTGATGAATATACAGAAAAAACATTGAATAGCACGTCACATGACAAACATGCGTTCAACTCTCTCTATCTCTCTTTATTTTCCTTTTTTTTTGGGGGGGGGTTTTTTTCACACACACTAACTCTCTCGTTGTCTCATCTCCCCACCCACACACAAATCCTCCACCCACCAACACTCACCCATTCACATATTCTACACCACACACACCTTAAACCACCTAGCCACACACACACCTCCCACCAACACACACTCCACCATCTACATATACACCCCACACACATCTTCCCACCCATACTCATCCCCCACCCATACACTCATCTCCCACACACATCCATCCACTCATGTACTCATCACTCAACCATTCACACCTACACATCCCCCACCAACCCATTAACACATACATCTCCCATCTTCTTACCCACACTTACACACCCCAACCTACCCACCGGAACATCCCGCACCCAATCAAACCTCCCCACCCACACACATCTCCGCACCAACACAACACCCCACCACACATCTCTCACCCACAAACGCAACCTCCCCACCCATATCCAACCCACCCACATATCCCCCAACAAAAATACCCTCAACTCTAACACATACATCCTCCACTCACCCATACACACCCCACCCACACAGACATATCCCCCACCCACATACACACATCCCCACACCCATCACACACCCATCCCTCAATCCACACATCCCTTACCCACCCAACCACCCACATAAACATTCCCCACCAACATAAACCCCCACCACCAACACCCACACACTTTGCACCCACCACACATAAAGAGAGAAAGAGGGGGGAGGGAGAGAGAGAGAGAGAGAGAGAGAGAGAGAGAGAGAGAGAGAGAGAGAGAGAGAGAGAGAGAGGGAGCTGAGCGCAAGCATGTCATTATGCCATATTTTCCCCCCTGTATCCTCATCTTTCATATTAACATTTTTACTGCCAATTGAATTTAACATGCACTGCTTATTTCATCATGTTTATGTCAATTCCAGGAATTATCTTACTTAATTGCACCACTATTTTCTTTTTTACGTTACACAATGTATGAAATATTTTCATCACCATTTTCCATATTTTCCATGTTTTCCCATTTCCCCCAAATTTTGAATGTTCTTGTGAGGATGCTCACGATAGTCGACAGTGTGTGCGTGTGAAAAGTGTGGGGGTTTATTCATATTAGTTTTAGTGATTATGTGAGGCAGCGTGTATGAGTGTGGATGGATGGGTGTGTGTATGTGTGTGTGTATGTGTGTCTATGTGTGTGGGTGTGTTTATATGTGTGGATGTATGTGTCTGTATGTGTGTATGGGTGTATGTGCGTGTGTATGTTTGTATGTGAGTGTGTATGTGTGTGTGTTTGTGTATGTATGCGTATATGTTTGTGTGTATGTGTACATGCTTGCAGTGTATGCGAGGGAGCATGGTTGTGTATGAGGCATTTGTGTGTCTGGGGGATGTGTGTGGGGGATGTATGTATGGAGGGGTTGTGTGTGGGTGGATGGGTGATGTGTGGGTGGATGAAGGGATGCGTGGTCGGTGGGGGTGTGTGTGTGGATGAGGGATGTTTGGGTGATAGATGGATGGTGAAGGTGTTTGTGGGTGGGGGTTGTGTGGGTGGGGAATGTGTATATGGGTGAATGGGTGAGGGGTGTGTGGGAGAAATTTGTGGGTTGGGGATGGATGTGGGTAAGTGTGTGGGGGTGGATGTGGGGATGTTGTGTGGGTGGGGATATGTCTGTGTGGGTGGGTGTGGGTGGGTGGGTTTATTATGAGTGAGTGGAGAATGTGTGTGTGGGTTGTGAGTGTGTTTGTAGGTCAGGATGTGTGGGTAGGTGGGGAGATATGTGTGTGTGGGTGAGGGATGTGTGGGTGGGTATGTGTATGGGGATGCGTGTGGGAGATGTGTGGTGAGGTTGGGGGATGTGTATATGGGTGGGCGTTGTGTGTGAGGGGAGATGTGTGTGGGTGAGGCGTGTGTGGGTAGGTGGGGTAGGTGTGATTGTGTGTGGAATTTGCGGGTGGGTAAAGGATAATGTGAGTGTGGGGGATGTGTTTTTGGCTGGGTGGATGGGGTAAGTGAGTGTTGGTGGGTAGATGGGAGATGTGTGTGTTGATGGGTGGGTGGGAGATGTGTGGGTGTGAGTGGTTGAGGGATGAGTACGTAAGTGGGTGGATATATGTGGGAGATGAGTGTATGGGTGGGGGATGTGTGTGGATGGGAAGATCTGTGTGGGTGGGGATGTGTGTGGGTGGTGGGTGAGTGTGGGTGAGTGTGGGTGGTAGGTGTGTGTTTGTGGATGGGGGATGTGTTGGTTGGTGGGGATGTTTGTGTGTGTGGGGGGATGTGTGTATGTTTGGGGAGATGTGTATGTGAGTGTATGGGTGGGGTATGTGTGTGTTGGGGATATGTGGTTACGGGATGTGTGATTGGAAGATGGGTGATTGGGGTGGGGGTGGAGGATGTGTCAGTGTGTGAATGTGTGTAGGATGGGGGTGGGGATGTGTGTGAATGGGCGAGGGATGTGTGGGTGGGTGGGGGAGATTGTGTGGGTGAGTGAGATTGTGTGGGTGGGGGATGTGTGAAAGTGGGGAATGTGTGGGTGGATGCTAGTTTTGTGTGTAGGTAGGTGCATGATGTGTGGTTTGGCGGGGATATGTGTGTGTAGGTGGGGATATGTGTTTGGTAGATGTGTGTTTGATTGGGTGGTTGGGGGTATGTGCGTGTGTGGTGGAGGATATGTGGGTGGTGATTTTTGATGGGTTATGGGATGAGTGGAAAATGTGTTTTGTGGGTGGGGAGATGTGTGTAGGTGGGGGGAGGGGGGTTGTGGGTGGGTGAGCGCATGTATTTGTGTGTGTGGGGTGTGTGTGTGGGTTGGGGATGGTGTGTGGGGGATGTGTGGTGGGTGGGAGATATGTGTGTGTGTGTGTTTGAGGAGATGTGTATAGGTGGGGGTATGTGTATGGATGTGGGATGTGTGTGTGGGGATGGGTGGATGGGTTGGGGCATGTATGGGTGCCTGGGGTGTGTGTGTGGTTGAGTGGGGATGTGTGGATGGATGGGTGGATGGTTGTGGTATGTGTCTCATAACATGGTAATATGCATTGTTTATGTTTACAACATTCATTTGACAATGTTTTTTTCCTATGTGAATATAGTATGCATTATTGATGAACGAAAGACGAGTGATTGGAAGGGCCTTATGTAAGAGGGGCCTGCGTGCCCAATTTGTTGCCCTTTGAAAATAAAGTCCGTTAGTTCTGTCTGTCTGTCTGTCTGTCTGTCTGTCTGTCTGTCTGTCTGTCTGTCTGTCTGTATTTTGCTATTTGTCTGTCAATATATATTTCTGTCTGTCTATATCTTTGTCTGTTTGTCTGAATGCGTGTCTGACTGAGTGAATGTCTGTCTGAGTGCATTACTGTCTGTCTGGCTGTCTGTATGTGTGTCTGCTCTGCTGTCTGAGCAAGTAAGTATGTGCTAAGTATGTTTGTATGTTTGTCTTCTTATTTGTTTTTAATGCAAGAATGCTTTGAGGCGTATTGTATATATATTCCGAAGTTAGAGACAATGTGTACCCTACTACTATATAGTGCTGAGTCAGAGACTATGTATAATTTATTATTATATAGTGCGGAGTCAGAGACTATGTGTACCCTATTGTTATATAGTGCTGAGTCAGAGACTATGTATAATTTATTGTTATATAGTGCGGAGTCAGAGACTATGTGTACCCTATTTTTATATAGTGCTGAGTCAGAGACTATGTATAATTTATTGTTATATAGTGCGGAGTCAGAGACTATGTGTACCCTATTGTTATATAGTGCTGAGTCAGAGACTATGTATAATTTATTGTTATAAGGTTATATGTTATTCGAGTTTTTTGTTGCTACGATCCAAGCTTATATCTTTACTTTACTTGTCAGTGCGGAGTTAGAGACTATGTATACCCTATTGTTATACAGGGAGGGGTCAGAGACTGTGTATACCCTATTGTTATATGGTGCGGTGTCAGAGACCATGTATACAGTATTGTTCTATAGTGCGGAAATCTTAGCTCCGAATAGATAGATATCATTCGAATGTCCAGCCTCACATCGCCCATCTGGATGTACGTACCCGGACGTGCTGGATTAAGAGGTAATGGACGCTCGGACCAGCTGCAAATAATGTACCGATCTCGGGACAGCTAGTCAGATTGGGAGCCATGTAGATAGCCCGCCCCATAGGAAGGTAAGATATCATCTTGGCCTCATTGTCGCTGTGACCCACGTGCAATGAGACAAGAACGCTTTCAGTGAGAAATAACACAATGGGTTGGGCTGGAAAGGCGATGTTAGACCGTACCGTCATGAGGAGAAACCGGATATCCCGAAGATCCATTGCAACCGACCCATGTGAAGGTGGAAACTCATTTGATCAAATATGTAAAGTCACAGTATTGTGTTGTCTGGTAACCAGTTCACTTCTCTCGAAGTCTGTCGAAATATAAGCTATATATTGGGAAACCCCGAGAACAGTATAACTAGAGAGGCCGGTGTCTGGAATCCACGGGCAAAAGAAACAGAGGAAGCGTTAAAAATGCAAGGAGACGTGAAGTCGCGAAAGAAATTAATAATATGGGGAGGGCATAGACAGACATGGAAAAGCTGAGGGTCGGACGGCTTAGAATGAGCTAATTTGGGAGGCCTATGTCCCATTGGGGAACGAACAAACGAACGAACTGACGGACTTTATTTTCAAAGGGTAACAAATTGGGCACGCAGGCCCATCTTACATTCGGCCGTTTCAATCACTCATCTTTCGTTCATCAGTAGTGCATAATATATTCACAAAGGAAATAAAAACATCGTCAAATGAATATTGTAGACATAACCAATGCGTATTCCATGTTTTGAGACACAACCCCCAACCATCCACCCATACAACCCCCACCAACCCCCCCCCCATGCACAGATACATGCCCAAACCCATCCACCGATACCCCACCCACACATCCCACACCCACACATATCCCCCACCTACAGACATCACCCGACCCACACACACACATCCTCACCCATCCCATAACCCACCAACACTCACTCATCCACATATCCTCCACCACCCACCCACACATACCCAACGACCCAGCCAAACACACATACCCCTGTCGTAGTAATCCTTTATTACTTTAGTGTCGTCCCTGGAGTGAAGGGAATCAACACCCACATTTTTATTAACCCAATATTATTATCCTAGAGAAACCACCAGAATCCGTCCACAAAACTCCTTCAGTCCGTAGACACCTCTTTCTCACTCTCACTCACCCTTGGATCATGCCCCCTCTCATTCTTCCCCAACACAACATACTCAACAACTCTAGCTTTAACAAATAAATACAACAAATAATTTATTAAAGCGAAGAGTATGTGTGTGAGAAGTGTGTGTGTGTGTGTGTGTGTGTAATGTGTAGAATGTGTGTCGAATATGCTAATGTGTATGTAGAACCAGACCAGTGATCAGGAGCCAAGTCAGATCATCATCATAGCAAGGGTACGCCACAGCATGATAGCTTAGCACATGAAGACCTCACCCATTGATGCGTCTCTTCTTCCAGACGTTGACTTTCTCCGGTATCTACTGGGTCGACTAGATGCATGATCCTCCGAAAATAGTTATCGTTTAACATTAATCATGGATCTGTCACTCACGGTAAAGACTAAGGTCCCTATGACTCAGATAAGTACGGATCTCTGTACCGTGAAAACTAGGTTTCAATGTCACAGTTCTCACACTTGTTCTAATCCATTGTTCTAGATTGTCACACACAAACGGTTCTAAAGTACTTCTTCACTGGACTAAATTATTCCACGAGAACGCCATGTTCAATGTTCTTTTCTACTCACTAGTGTTCAGTGGTATGTGGTGAAGAAACGAGTATCACCCAACCTGGGTGAATCCCTATTGCAAAAGAATCGTTTATAATGTTTTTCTCTGGATCCTAGGCCCAGCATAAACAGTGCTGACTACACTTCCCTCTGTGTATTTATTCATCTTATAAAATAAAGTGAATGTTCATTTGATGTTCTTCTTAGTCAGAGTAGAACTCCATCAAACCCAGTGTAGAGCTTCCTCGTACCTGTTGGGGAATCTGTTAGAGAAAGAGAACACATCTGGTGAGGGCCGCCTGATACTGATCCCTACTAGCTGAGTGTAGGCCTATGGCCTCGCTCAGATATTTATCAGCAAACTAAACTCTGTCATGGATCAGAGTGGCTCATCACCTCAATCTGAATCAGGTTAAGACAAGGAAAGTCTAATAGACAGAGTGCAGAACTCCAGTAGACACCCCACCTACACTATTCTCACTAGCAGAGCTAATTATTACCCCACTACTCTATTCTCAACTAGCAGAGCTAATTATTTCCTCACCCTAGCTAGTTTTAACAAGGCTACTTCCTATATTAATTATGCCTAAATACACTATATGGAGTACCCTATGAAACACCGCATTACTCCTGGATGGCCTCTACAATTTGCCATAAAGTCACATGTTATTTAATTTTAAGTAAATCTAAACACCGTAGATGCTCTCCGAATTCATAACTGCGGTAACGAAACACGTCAACCCAAGTCAACTTTCTTGTCTACACTAACTGTAAACAAGTCATGTTTTTGTCAACAGCCTTGGATTGTTTTAGTGACGTTCTTTGATGTCACCACGGGTGGTCCCCAAGGGCACACAATCGGTTTTTCAATTTCACCAGAATACTGATCTCCCCTTTTCTTCAACTGACGCCAAAGTCTTCTCCCTTGATCGTCAACACAGGTGTCTCCAAAGGTAGACAATAAGTCACCAATTTCACAAGAGTAGTTTCCCCTTTTTTTCTCAACAACAGCCCCCGTCTCTCTTTGATCCTGCTGGTCGGCAAAATAATCTCGACATATTATTCCGTCTACCAGGGAATTCTCAAGGACGGATGTGCCGTTTCATCTCCCTGCCACTCGTAGTAAACAACTGCAGCTGATAATACAGCCTGTCGCTGTTATTTTTATCATCTTATCGCTAACGACAGTGGTTTTCGTGACACCCCCAACCATACATCCCCAACCCATACACACATCTCCCCGCCAACCAACACACATATCCAGCACCCACCCACACTTCCCCCACTTACACAATCCTCCTTACACACATCCCCCATCCACACAATCTTCCCTCACCCACCCACACTCCCGCACCCACCTACCCACACATCCCTCACCCATATATCGGGTAATATCGGGTAAAATAAAAACACTATGAACCGTAGCGTGATGATAGACAATGGGGAAGCGGTATGGTATGCTATGTATTTGCCAAAATAGCTGTTATCTTCACTATTCAAATACCAAAGTAATCTAAGATTTGTGTAAAGCATATGGGTTCCACAATAGGTTTGTTTTTAGTATTTAGTTGTTATCAGTTATATAATAAGTGAAGGAACGGACTGTTTTTTTTCCCCACGCCATCAGACGTATTGTGTGCTAGCCCCATATTGTTAGACGGGTCGGCATTCGATGCGTTGTGTGGTCAATATTGCGCCGGCCACTTTTCTTCCCCGTAAATTTATGGTATTCATTTTATAAGCCCAGGTTAATGATGAGGGGAGGTGGGGAAGTTTGAAGGGGACACGAACCATGACCACCGGGCTGGCAGGCATGTGTTCTAGCCACTTAGCTACTGCAGTTCCCATAGATGCATGGTTGGCTGGATGAATAGGTAAGCGGACAGATAAATAGACAGACAGACAGAACAATTGACAGACACAAACATAAGTTGAGTAGTTGAATCAGCACTTGGAACTGGCTGAGATTTTAATGCAATATTTTTTCTCTGGAAGACCAATTGCATAGCATCAGTTATCTGAGCGTCTGTAATTCTAAACGCCAATTATTTAATTGTCCTTGCTGACAAACATGAAGAGCAGATTGTCTGGTAGGGTGCGACCTTGCCGTTGGCAGAACCCACTCTATGTGATCGGCTGTAAAGCATGGTCAGTAGTCACGAGCCTAATACTATCTTAATGTAGTTCTGCCAGAGGCGTTGTTTTCGAGAATTCAAATGTCCTTGAAAATGTCATCAACACAAATGGCGTAGTTTGTACTCAAATCTAAAACTTAATCTGTCAATGCTTAGTTAGCAGAGAAGCGTAAATGAAAGGGTACAAACCTTATCCCAGTGCGAAGAAATACAACCTAAAGATTAAATGCCATGGCAGAGCAGACCGGCTCCTAAGCCTTGGTCGCCAACAGGTCTAGGATGGAAGCTCTGACAGGCGGACAATTAGAGCATTGCTTTGCTGATTCAGCACCTTACGCAACTTGTCTTGTTTCAGATTTACTGGCGTCACCTTTCCTCTGGAGTAGACTAGGCAGGCCTAGATGGGGATCATGCTGCATGGGTAACACGTGGTCTCCAATTCAGCCCCGCTTTGGTTCTGTAGAGACGTATAAATTCATTTTACAAACTATCATTTATCAAGACCGCAATGTGACAGTAAGTCAGTAGGTGCCACGGTGAGTCGAAAACTGGGTTGAACATCACAGTGAGAAACCTTATACATTATTTGAGCAGCAATATAGACACAGATATGGGAAGGAGTGGAATTTGGAATGTAGCCTTATGTGAGAACACACTAAGCGAAAGACGCATGGCTAAACATAGAAACATGTGCACAGAAATCTTATATCACTAGACAATAGATGTAAGAAATACCAAACTCGTTACCAAATGACAGATGACGGATGACTGGGGAGTCGTGATAATCAGGGTCTGCTCCAGGAAGAAAACTTAAGAAGAAGAAGACTATTTCATAGTTACTGAATTATTGTTAGTCTCGTGGTTTTGTTTTAATCGTTCTGTATTAAACTTTACTCTTCGACGAATATCAACCCCTCGCGTGACGCTCGGTCATAGAAAGTATGGGACTATCACAGTATAATCACCATGTTTAATGTTGTATGTTGTATGTCATATACATGGATTTTCATTGTTGTTGCCTAGTCTACTATTTGTTAGTAAATAAACTGAAGGATTCATTTCCACGCCTACGGGTGGGTGGGTATATGGTGCCAGTCCCATATTTTATACAGATCAGCATTCCATGGGTCTCATCTCATCTCATCTCATCTCATCTCATCTCATCTCATCTCATCTCATCTCCTCTCATCTCCTCTCATCTCTTCTCATCTCATCTCATCTCATCTCCTCTCATCTCATCTCATCTCATCTCATCTCATCTCCTCTCATCTCATGTTCCTCTTGTACCTTGCGGTGTCGAGGTGAAGTATAAACAGCGGGAGAGTGCCCGCTTATGGGCTTCATATATCGATATTCCCATGGACTCTAAATTTCCCTGCGCCCATCGTTTAGTGGTCGGCCTCTTCCTCTGTTTCTATCTCATCTGTACATCATTGCTTGTTGTGGTATACTGTTAGTTGGTAACCTACTAGCAAGGCCAAACCATTTGAATTGCTGCCTTATATTAAAATCTAGTGCAGCTATAACCCTCACTTTAGTCCTGATTTCTTCATTTCTGATCTTATCTCTTCTTGATATATTGAGTATTCTTTTCAGGAATCTCATTTCTGTTGTTGTGATGTTTCTTTTCTCTTTTTCTGTCATTGTCCCAGGTTTGGCATTGGTAGCATAGAGTTGGTAGGAAGATTGTGTGTAAAGTGCTTTCTTAGTAGTTATTGATACATGTTTGTTCTTTAGTATTGGTGCCATTTGTCCAATGAGTTGGTTTGCCTAATTGCATCTATTTTCGATCTCGTCTTCTGATTTGCCATTTGATGATATTATACTTTCTAGGTACTTGAAACTCTTTACTTGTTTCAAGGGATGTTCGTTTAGGCGAATCGCTGTTGCTTTTTCCTCTTTTGTTATAGTCATTACCTATCATTCGATGGGTGATACAGGCAATATCATGCCAGGTCCTGCTAGCCACTTGAGGCTCGGTCCATCTCTCTCTGGAGAGTCAAGGTCTTTGAAGGAAATCTCGTCTTGGGGTCGATTGAAACATATTCCCAGCAGGCCTGCAGGCAAGCACGTTAGCCATTGTACCACCGTGGCCCAAACTATGGTGTTAGATTTGTCACTTTGTTCTATTGAGTGTCTTTCTCTTTGTCTAATGTTGATGTTATAATTTTATGTTTCGTGTATGCGTGTGTGTGTGTGTGTGTGGTGTAGTGTGGTGTGGTGTGGTGTGGTGTGGTGTGGTGGTCGTGGTGCTGGTGGTGGTGGTGGTGGTGGTGGTGGTGGTGGTGGTGCTGGTGGTGGTGGTGGTGGTGGTGGTGGTGGTGGTGGTGGTGGTGCTGGTGGTGGTGGTGGTGGTGGTGGTGGTGGTGGTGGTGGTGATGGTGGTGGTGGTGGTGGTGGTGGTGGTGGTGGTGATGGTGGTGGTGATGGTGGTGGTGGTGGTGGTGATGGTGGTGGTGGTGGTGATGGTGGTGGTGGCGGTGGTGATGGTGGTGGTGATGGTGGTGGTGGTGGTGGTGATGGTGGTGGTGATGGTGGTGATGGTGGTGGTGGTGGTGGTGGTGGTGGTGGTGGTGATGGTGGTGATGGTGGTGGTAGTGGTGGTGGTGGTGGTGGTGGTGGTGGTGGTGGTGGTGGTGGTGGTGGTCGTGGTGGTGGTGGTGGTGGTGGTGGTCGTGGTGGTGGTCGTGGTGGTGGTGGTGGTGGTGGTGGTGGTGGTGGTCGTCGTGGTGGTGGTGGTGGTGGTCGTGGTGGTGGTGGTGGTGGTGGTGGTGGTGGTCGTGGTGGTGGTGGTCGTGGTGGTGGTGGTGGTGGTGGTGGTGGTCGTGGTGGTGGTCGTGGTGGTGGTCGTGGTTGTGGTGGTCGTGGTTGTGGTGGTGGTGGTGGTGGTCGTGGTGGTGGTCGTGGTTGTGGTGGTGGTGGTCGTGGTTGTGGTGGTAGTGGTAGTGGTGGTGGTGGTGGTGGTGGTCGTGGTGGTGGTGGTGGTGGTGGTGGTGGTGGTGGTGGTGGTGTAACCCGAAAGAGGTTCCTGCTGTGGACTTGTGATATGATAGGATCACCATCATTTGTAGGCCTGAATTCACAAAAGGCATAGGTGGCCAATATTTCCTTCATTTAGCTGGCGGCGAACATGATCTCGCGCTTGACATTATCAGTGCAGTTTCCCACCTTGGCTAGCACGATCCCTTTTAATGATTTTGCATTAATATCTTATTTTCATTTTGTAATTTTCAAATTATCACTCTTTGTTTTTTAATTAATGTAGCAATAAATTGATCATTTTTGTTTAGACACTCTCATTGTGTCACCAATCATCGTCGACTGACGTGGGCGATCATGCTGTTCCACATCTTGCAATCTCCGCGGCATAGGACCAATTCGTGTGCTGACTTCTTTCCGTGCCATAACACAAGACTGTCAATAATTTTCTCCAGCTGTCTTCCTTAATCTCTCTTTCCATAAATCTTTCTGTTGTGTCACCAACACAGTTATATTTCTTTCCATACATCTTTCTGTTGTGTCACCAACACAGTTATATTTATTTCCATAAATCTTTCTGTTGTGTCACCAACACAGTTATATTTCTTTCCATAAATCTTTCTGTTGTGTCACCGACACGGTTATATTTGTTTCCATAAATCTTTCTGTTGTGTCACCAACACAGTTATATTTCTTTCCATAAATCTTTCTGTTGTGTCACCAACACAGTTATATTTCTTTCCATAAATCTTTCTAGTGTGTCACCGACACGGTTATATTTGTTTCCATAAATCTTTGTGTTGTGTCACCAACACAGTTATATTTCTTTCCATAAATCTTTCTATTGTGTCACCGACACCTTTATATTTGTTTCCATAAATCTTTCTATTGTGTCACCGACACGGTTATATTTGTTTCCATAAATCTTTCTGTTGTGTCACCAACACAGTTATATTTCTTTCTATAAATCTTTCTATTATGTCACCGACACGGTTATATTTGTTTCCATAAATCTTTCTATTGTGTCACCAACACAGTTATATTTCTTTCCATAAATCTTTCTATTGTGTCACTGACACGGTTATATTTATTTCCATAAATCTTTCTGTTGTGTCACCGACACGGTTATATGTATTTCCATAAATCTTTCTGTTGTGTCACCGGCACAGTTATAATTGTTTCCATAAATCTTTATATTGTGTCACCAACACAGTTATATTTCTTTCAATAAATCTTTCTGTTGTGTCACCAACACAGTTATATTTCTTTCCATAAATCTTTCTGTTGTGTCACCAACACAGTTATATTTCTTTCCATAAATCTTTCTGTTGTGTCACCAACACAGTTATATTTCTTTCCATAAATCTTTCTGTTGTGTCACCAACACAGTTATATTTCTTTCCATAAATCTTTCTTTTATGTCACCAACACAGTTATATTTCTTTCCATAAATCTTTCTATTGTGTCACCGACACGGTTATATTTGTTTCCATAAATCTTTCTGTTGTGTCACCAACACAGTTATATTTCTTTCCATAAATCTTTCTATTGTGTCACCGACACAGTTATAATTGCTTCCATAAATCTTTCTGTTGTGTCACCAACACAGTTATATTTCTTTCCATAAACCTTTCTGTTGTGTCACCAACACAGTTATATTTATTTCCATAAATCTTTCTGTTGTGTCACCAACACAGTTATATTTGTTTCCATAAATCTTTCTGTTGTGTCACCGACACAGTTATATTTGTTTCCATAAATCTTTCTGTTGTGTCAACGACACGTTATATTTGTTTCCATAAATCTTTCTATTGTGTCACCAACACAGTTATATTTGTTTCCATAAATCTTTCTATTGTGTCACCAACACGGTTATATTTGTTTCCATAAATCTTTTTGTTGTGCCACCGACACGGTTATTTTTGTTTCCATAAATCTTTCTGTTGTGTCACTGTCGTGTCCTCCTTTAAAGTGTCGTCCCTGGAGTGAGGAGAGTCAACCCCCACATTATAATATTTTTCTTTCCTATCAATATCCTGGAGAATCCACCAGCTTCCGTCCAACACACTCCATCAGCCCGTGGACACCTTTTCCTATCACTCTTTCACTGTCGTACTATGCCCCCTCTCATACTTCCCCAACGCAACATACTCAACAACTCTTGCTTCTAAACATTAATAAAGATTAATTTATTAAAAGAAAAGTGTAACGTATATGAGACGTGTATGCGAAGAAAAATGTGTGTCGTGTATAATAACATAAATGTATATGTCAGCCCTCAAAGTTCAGGATCATAGTGTACACATCATGGCAAGGATTACACGACATCACACGAGTCAGTACAATAGACCTCACCGAAGTCGTATCCTTCTCTCCAGACATGTCCTCCTCCAGGTGCTCTGATGACCATGAGATCTGAATCCCATGTAAATATATAATCCGTGGAAAATACTATTATTGTTCCTAACACAACGGTTCCTATTAGTTCTCTATTTTCACTCTTAAACAGTCAATGTATCTAGACAAAAATGGCTTGCTTTATTCACTAGATATAGTCTGAAAGTTCTGATTTCCTAGATACATGGAACAACTACACTTCAATGTTTGGTTTCATCTAATGTGAACATCAGTTCCTACTGATCTAGTTCCTCATGGGCTGAACATCCATCACTTCAGGTGTGTTAACGATTGGTATTCACTCATGTAGGATACATATACCATTAGGCTCCACCGAGCAATGTGTATTAACTTCTTCCGTTGCGAAAGTTGCTGGCCCATCTCTCTACATCATAATTTATCAGGGATCGGATTTTTCATTGGTTCCGGGTTCTTCATTCCAACCAGAGGAACCTGCAAAATAAATCATACAACTGGTGATAGCCTCCCCGTCATTGATCTCTATTAGATGATCGTGGCCATCGGCCTCGCTCAGAAAATAAAGTGAACCTACTCTGTTAGGGACAGATGACTGAACACATAGGTTATCATCAGGCCAAGACAAGAAAAAAAAATCAACAAACAGAATGCGGAACCCCGCCCACCAGGGACACCTACTGGAATATCCCAATTATCCCTCATTACTCAATTCTCAACTAGTAAAGCTTATCACACTTCACTAATCTATTTTCAACTAACAGAGCCAAGTATCACTTCTCTACTCTAGCTAGTTTTCCACTAACAGTGCTAATCATCACACTTTAGTTTTAACAAGGCTACAGCCTATATTAATTAGAACTAATTATAATAGGTTCTACCTTAGGAAACACCGCAGTTAGATCCAATTACATCCACTCTTGCCATGACAGGCACGTGTAAAATTAAATTAACTCAATTCGCACACGGTAGACATTTTCCAATCAAAACTGCACTGCCGAAGCACGTCCGCTAAAATCCAAGGTTTGAGTTCAACTGTCCTCTCCAATCATGGTTTTTGGCAAAACCTAAAATTGGTCACGTGACGGTATTCTTCCTGTCCACACAGGTGTTATTTGGACATATAATCCATTGTCAAGAATCCATTTTCCCTGGCTTAGTCACTGTCAGAGTTGTCATCAGTTGTTTTGACTCCCACAACAAACCAGCGAGTTACCGTATGATACAACAACGGGTTTCCCCAACAAGCTGCCAATCTTCTTGATGTCTGGAAACTATAAATTGACAGACGGACTGTTTTCTTCCGAGCTGAGTACTTCCGCTTCCAATCCGACCTGTTTATAAACTGTCAAAGCGATGTATGATTCAGCTCACCCACTTCCCCTACACATCTGCAGCTGTTAACTTTGCCCGACCTGTGATGGTTGACATCCGATTGCAACCAGGATCCGACGGGTTCCATCTGTATTCAAATGTTGACAAACTGTCAAAGCGATGCAGGGATTTGTCTCACTCACCACCGAATGTTCCCAATCCGTCGACCAGATGTAAACACGTGCAGCTACATTTTCTGGATTTGTTGAAACAACCTTTGGCCTCGACCATGCCGCTAATTCAGAAGGCCTTTATTCTCATAATGGTTAAATTACGTTGGTCCATCATGTGACAGTCACCGACACGTTTATATTTGTTTCCATAAATCTTTCTGTTGTGTCACCGACACGGTTATATTTGTTTCATAAATCTTTCTGTTGTGTCACCAACACGGTTATATTTGTTTCCATAAATCTTTCTGTTGTGTCACCGACACGGTTATATTTGTTTCCATAAATCTTTCTGTTGTGTCACCGACACGGTTATATTTGTTAAAAGGTAAGAGAGGTAAAGGCTGCGGCAGTCTATAATAATAAGAAATAAAAACAGAGACACTGTGTTAGTGTTTAGTATATCTCACTTTTTTCGCAGGAATTACACAACCCAACTATTTTATTTATTATATTTGTTCTAAATTATATTTCCGGCAGTTTTTTCTGTCTGCTTCAAGCTGTTTCCGCTGCACATATTGAATCACCATGGCAGTTGTCACATGACTTGAGTAGAAATGGCGACGCCTAGTTTGAGTGTATCTTAGTTGAAACTCTGCACGATCGCACCCTATTATATTTGCCAAAACCATTATTTACCCCAAAACCCTGCTGCCGGAAATATCTTTCTATTGTCCATTTATTCTGCTGTTTATCCTTCAATGTAATATAGACCCTCAACCACCTCTTTCCTGTCTTTTGCCATCTTCTGTCTCTCCTCCCATAGCCTCCCAATATTATTAATTTCTGTCTCTAATTCTCTTCTCCGTTTGTTTCCATGTCTCCCTCCATTTCCTTTCCAGTTGTAATATTAATAGGTTCTCACAAAGAGTTCCTTATCCAGCGCCAGCCTCCGTCCCTCACATCTTTATTTCCAGGAATGTGTTTAGTTCTCTCTAATAGATCCGTATTACTGACTCCGTCAAGTTATTTTAGCCTCTTTATTCAGCACAGGTACCAGTAAATGAATGTTTCAGTCTCTTTAAATGCCTATTCTATGCAGCAGTACTGATTTAACAATAGAGTTAAAAATGCTATGTTCGGCATTACATGCAGTTTTCTTTTGACGTCCGTAAATTACCCGGTGCTTTGAGAGCTCTTGGCTCTTTGTATTTTTATGTTAATATATCTGTCTGCTGTCTGTCATTTGTTACATTGCTATGTGTGTGATTGCATCTCTGGTGTGAGGTTCCGCCAATGCTTGCTTTATTCTCATTATCTTCATCTTTCCTCTATCAACATAGTTGTTATGACTGTCCTTCTTGTATGTTTCATTTTACTGTGTATCTGACTTCCTGTGTAAGACAGGCGAACAATGGCATTGGATAAGTCCATATCATCAAGCTGCTTTGTTAGAGACCATTGAATTCCACTTGTGGTGGCAGATCATTATCATCATGTGCGATCTTGCACGACACCATAGTCGTGAATTAGCTCAGTATTCTTGTCTCGACCATGCCACGTGGCCAAGCCATCCAGATATTTATTTCTCTGATTTCCCCCTTGTTCTCTTCCCCTCAATCTTGCCAGTTGTCACCAAGCTGTCACTAAGTTTACTTATTATTATAATGTGTCCAAAATATCTTGAATGTCTACGTCTAATTTCTATAATCAGTTGTCAGTTCTCATTTGCTTCTTGTAGAACTTGCTCATTGGTTTTTCTGTCTGTCCATGGTATTCTTCGCATTTTCCTCAGAAACCACATCCCCACTGCCTTTAGATGTTTTTCAGCTTGTCTGCGCATTATCACCGTTTCACATACATACAAAAGTAAAGGTTCTATGCAGCACTTTAACACTCTTTTTCTCGTTGCAGTTGGCAATTACTATTGTCTTAATAAAGCAGCCTATAATCAGAAGGAATAATAAAGATAATAAAAGACATTCCTGTCGCATCACAGTTCTTTTTTTTTTCAAAGTATCTTTTTAATTTATAAAACATAATCATTTATATAAATGCAGTGACGTCAGACTGTCTCTGGTATGAGCAATTCCTCTCGTGTTTCTATTTAAGGTCAAGCTTTTATATTGAAACAACGTGCCAGCATATGAATCTAAACAAACATACATATTCGATCGATGGAAGGCCTGTCGAAGCTCGACAAATGCTACCCCATATCTATCTATCCTGGATGTCTTTTTGGAATCAAAAGCTGCAATTTGTATGCATTGAATGCTGTTAGCTGGTTGAACAAAGCTGTGTCGGCTGTCTCCAAGCTGCTATAAGAAAAGTTGAATGTGCAATGCCAATCCAACGCATTGATACTGACGACAGTAAGAAGTTTCATACAATTTGCTTGCCTTTTACCAGCCTAAAGCGTTTAGGAAGAGGCCAATGCAGATGAGAGTCCTTATAATCATACTGATAGTGGAGATAATCATACTGATAATGGTGATAATCATACTGATAGTGGAAATAATCATGGACACAGTATGTGGGGTAACGCACGTGTGGTGACACGAGTACTGATTATATATATATATATATATATATATATATATATATATATATATATATATATATATATATATATATATATATATATATATATATATATATATACACACACACATCAGTGGTTCAGAAATTTGAACCCCAATAGTTACATGATTCATTTCCGACTGATACTGCAGAGTTCGATCCAGCTGTATACAATGTTTAACTGACATGTGTCTAGATAAAGTAAGTTGACCAGTGTAATATTGGCCAGATTCACCGTGTGCCGTTTGGTCACCGAAAAAGTGTGACCCATTGAACTGCTTATTGACAGTAGCTGAGAGGCAGACAACTAAAATCCTGAGCTCTAAAGGTGAAGGACAGACAAGCTACAATGTTGCCACACTGAGTAGATTTCTTATTAGTTTAACGGAAATGAAACAGACGCAGAACTGATTAGCTTTATCAGAAGACAGTCACAAGTTGCCGTTAGAGCCTTCATCAGTACAAAACCATGAACATGAACAGATACAATTACATAAAATATACACAAGTTATTTAGCTGGCGTTAGCTTGTGTTAGCTGGCGTTAGCTGGTGTTAGGTGTTGTTAGCTGGTGTTAACTGGTGTTAGGTGTTGATAGCTGGTGTTAGGTGGTGTAAGCTGGTGTTAGGTGGTGTTAGCTGGCGTTAGTTGATGTTAGGTGTTGTTATGTGGTGTTAGTTGATGTTAGATGTTGTTATGTGGTGTTAGTTGATGTTAGGTGTTGCTAGCTGGTGTTAGCTGATGTTAGATGTTGTAAGTTGGTGTTAGATATTGTTAGCTGGTTTGAGGTGGTGTTAGCTGGTGTTAGCTGATGTTTGGTGTTGTTAGCTGATGTTAGCTGGTGTTATATGGTGTTAGCTAGTGTTAGCTGATGTTAGGTGGTGTTAAGTGGTGTTAGGTGGTGTTAGGTGGTGTTGGCTGGTATTAGCTGGTGTTTGATGGTGTTAGGTGGTGTTAGCTGATGTTAGGTGTTGTTAGCTGGTGTAAGCTGGGGTTAGCTGATGTTAGCTGGTGTTATGTGGTGTTAGCTAGTGTTAGCTGATGTTAGGTGGTGTTAAGTGGTGTTAGGTGGCGTTAGGTGGTGTTGGCTGGTGTTATATGGTGTTTGCTGGTGTTCGCTGGTGTTTGCTGGTGTTCGCTTGTGTTCGATGGTGGTAGGTAGTGTTAGCTGGTGTCAGGTGGTGTTAGCTGGTGTTAGGCGGTATTAGGTGGTGTTTTGTGGTCTTAGGTAGTGTTAGCTTTTGTTATGTGGTGTTAGCTGTGTTATGTGGTGCTATGTGGTTTTATGTGGTGTTAGCTGGTGTTAGGTGGTGTTAAGCGGTGTTAGATGGTGTTATGTGGTGTTAGGTTGTATTAGCTGGTGTCATGTGGTGTTATGTGATGTTAGGTGGGTAATGTGGTGATAGCTGGAGTCAGCTGGTGTTAGTTCGTGTTAGCTGGTGCTAGACAGTGTTAGCTTGTGTTAGCTGGTGTTACGTGGTGGTAAGTGGTGTTAGATGGTGTTAGTTGGTCTTAGAGTATTAGATGGTATTAGTTAGTGTTATTTGATTTCTAAAGACCAGGAGCATCGAGCGACTCTATGTAGAATCTCTCACCAGAGTACCAGCAGTGTTTTCACGAGCCATCAATGGTTCATTAAGTTTCACACCAGCTGTAAGATGTGACGTGCATACTGATGTAGAAATTCTTGTAGTAGATGGAACACCCCTGTCATATTCATACATGAAAGTGGACGCAAAAGCAACTAATACTACACTATACGTAGAGAGAGAGAGAGAGAGAGAGAGAGAGAGAGAGAGAGAGGGAGAGAGAGAGGGAGAGACGGCGGGAGAGAGAGAGAGAGGGGGGAGAGAGAGGGAGAGAGAGAGGGAGAGACGGCGGGAGAGAGAGAGAGAGAGAGAGAGAGAGAGAGAGAGAGAGAGAGAGAGAGAGAGAGAGAGAGAGAGAGAGAGAGAATCTTACCTAACGAGACAGTGGCACACACAAACTCACCAACACTAAACAATAATATGAGTGGCAAGACAGCCAAACGGTGGAGTTCACCCCCTCCCCCCAGACAGTCATTGGATTGGTTGATAAAGTTCAATCTGGTATGTCGGCCATCGATTGCCCTGCCTGCGACTTGCAGACATTCGTATATATTTACAGAAGTTTGAGGTCTTCTAGACATGAATGAGACTATATTTTTTGGTTTCGTGTGTACGCATAAACACGAGTGGTAAACGTTGAAGGTTCCATGGCAGCACCACTGATTTAACTTTAGAGTTCAATATTTAAAGTTTGGTGGTACAATGTTTAATGTCTCTTGACTTCCAAAAAAACTCCTTGTGCTCTGAAAGCTCCTCTTGTGTTTGGTGTTTTTTTTATCGGAATGTCTCAATCTGTTCCCTCGTCTGTGTGTACATTTCTACATAAACAGGTGTATGATTCTGCCAACTGAAGTGAGGTTTCACCAAGAGAGATCGGGTTATCATTTACTTGATTTATTATCATTTTTGCCGGTCTCTCTGGCCGAGGGTTTACACGACTTTCTCCGTTATCCCGTTTATCCACGCAGGGTCTCTCAGCGCGCAAGAATTGGAAGCGGTTCTACCCGTGCTGATGACTTGCGGGATAACTGAGCCGGCCGCTCAGAAAGCAATGGCAAATTACTGAGCGTAATCTTGCCATGAAATCAACAATCAGCTGAAAGATGCTGATTTTGACAGCGATGTCCTGTAAAGGATATGAAAACATATGATTATTATTTTTATTGTCTTCCCCTGTGCAATTATAAACCTAATTGTTGTGAAGAGATTAAGGGCAGAACAGGGCAAGGAAAGGCTGCTTTTCTGAAAATGATGAGTTTCTTATGCAATAAGTCACTCACTGTCTTTGAATGTAAGAAAGAGAGTGTTAAAGTGCTATATAGAACATGTATTGCTGTATGGCAGTGAATCTTGGAATGAACAAATTAGGACGAATTGGAAGCAACAGAGATGTGGTTCTTAAGACAAATATTGCGAATTCCTTGGACTGCCAAAGTGTCTAACAACGAATGCCTGAAAGAGGTTATTTATACTAGAATATTATATACAAACATCTTTCTTTGGTGATGTGATGAGAAGAGAGGAATTAGAGAACATCGTGACAACTGAAGAGATCGAGAGGAACAGAGGGAGAGGCAGACCAAGAGAAATTATACTGGATGGATTGAGACGGTGGCATAGAGGAGTAGCAACAGCAAAGTTGATTCAGAAAATCAAAGCCGAGATCTGTGGAGAGTCATAAACGCCTACGCCAGCTGGCATGGCACTTGATGATATGAATTGTTGTGACCTGCCATCAAGTTTGGTTAGTTTATCTTGCATCTGATATCATATATGGGACAGGAAGGGGTGGGGGGGGGGGGGGATGTCAGTGTCGTCAGCGAAGTCCACATCATCAGATTACCCTGTTAGAGTCCACTGAATTTATAGGGAGTCTCCGTGGTGAAGTAGTTATGTCGCTTATCTCGCGTTCCGAAGGTTGTGGTTCGATTCCGGACCACGTCGTTTGGTTCATAAGTGCAGTTTTCTTGCGACTCCTGGGGGTCGGCGCTAGAGCTATGGAGTTCGTTCTTTGGGCGATGCTGCAGGCAAGACATACTGCGGAGGGAGGCTGAACCATATTGGATAAAACCCGGTGCAATGAAGTCAATCCTCCAAAGAATTCCTTTTCTAGCAGTAATTAATGTTGTCTTCCTAATCCAGCCGATGCTCTGTCAGAATAATACAGGCCACAAAGGACATTCCTGGTGCACTTCTGGTCTTATGTTAAAAGAACCGGTTAGTTATCCCACATGAAACTCTCAATTTCACGTCTTTGCGTTGACCTTATTAAGTTACTAATGGTCTGCAGGACCCAAATGTGACTCATCAATTTCCAAAGGGATTCTCTATCAATACTGTCAAAGACCTTGCCATAGTCCATACACCCAATATAAGTGGCTAATTAAACCCGACGCTTTGCTGTATTTTTAGGAGTAAAGTGGCTATCTGGTCATTGTATGGTCTGTTTGATCGAAAGTCTACCTGTACGTCCCTTAAATGTTTGTCAGTGGCATCTCTAAATCTCTATCAATAACATAATGTGTCTATAATGTCCACACTCCTACCTGTCCCTTGTCTTTGCAGCCTCATCAGATATTCTAGTCACCAGTCTACTGATATTTCTGCTGTTTCCCAGACTCTGCTAAAATAATCGGTGCATTAATTTATTTGGCATATTTGTATTGTCTTTAATAACTTCAGCTGGAATACCTTCTGGATCATCAGACTTCCCATCCCTCATGAGTTTGACAGCTTTCGCAGTTCCAAAGATACCAGATGAGAAATTAAAATGTTGAATCGGGAGCAAATGATTGATTGCCACGGATAGTCAACTACCAGAAAATATCCAGCGTTTGCGAGACAAGTTGGCACTTAAGAAATAAAAACATATTATAAACAGCGTTGCGGTCTCGTGATCAACAGACCAGTGGGGTTCTTTCTAACGTGGACATTAGTCTCTGTCATGCCCCAGCCTCTTCTTGAGATATTACATTATTGTAAATGAAGGATGAGATAAAACAGAGAAGTAAGGCAACAAAGCACAAATCGATCCGTGAGCAACGCAGTGAAATCCAACAAATACGGATTTTACTGAATGGATTTAGAAGATCGTAGATAATAGCAAGTAGAGGGCTCTTTTCCACGAGTTTAGGTGTATTGGGTTTAAGATTGTAGTCCCATAGTTTAATAGACCAATCAATGAAGATGTGGTCAATAGCGCTCCTGCCGCCTTTACTTCCCAAAGCATTTCCTGGTACCCATTTCGAGCTGGACAGAGTTGTCCAAGTCAGTTTAAAAAAAAAATTCCCTCCTCATTGGGATTCGAACACATGACTTCCAGAACAAGAGACAGTCGTGCTAGCCACTGATTTACAGAAGAATCGGTGCGCCTAACCTACAGATACACACTCAGAGCGGGTCTGAGCAACATCTGGGGGCAGGAAAGTGTGAACCGGAGAAGAATCACATTGTGTATATGTGCGATAGAGCGCGCGCGTGTTTATGAAAGAGTAACTTAGCACCTTAGTATTGTGAACCGAAGTAATCATATTGTATCTGTGTGTGTGCCGCGTGTGTGTAAGTGTGTATGTGTGTGTGTGTGTGTGTGCGTGCGTGTGCGCGCGCACGCGTGTATGTGTGTGGCAGAGAGAAATCTCAAGGAACGTGATCAGATATCTGCAATATCCTGAGTCCATATTCCCGAGTCCATATTCCAGAGTCCATATTCCCGAGTCCATATTGCTGAGTCCATATTCCCGAGTCCATATTGCTGAGTCCATATTCCTGAGTCCATATTCCTGAGTCCGTATTCCTGAGTTCATATCCCCGAGTCCATATTCACGTTGGTCGACCGCCATCTCTGCTTCCAAAACCCATGCCCTCCATCACCGTTCTATCCCAGTTACTGTGACGTTTCATGTGGCCAAAGTGTTCCATTTTCCCAGTCATGATGCTGTATATGAGCCAGTTTTCTTGGATCTCATCTCATCTCATCTCATCATGTTCTTCTTGTACCTTGCGGTGTCGAGGTGAAGTATAAACATCGTGAGAGTGCCCGATTATGGGCTTCATGTATCGATATTCCTGCCGGGTCGATATCCGTTTGGGTCAGTCCGTTTATACTTCTTAGTTTTTCTACGAGCTGTATGAAGATCCCCTGCCGGCTTGCTAGGCCAGTCGCAGGTTTAGGACAAAAATCTGACCACAGGGAATCCATCCCCTATGACGAGCCATAGCCCCGTTAGCCCATGACCTCGCGGTCATGGTTTCCCGGTCTGCACCACGTGGAGGTTTTTTTGGATATTCATGAGAATACCAATATTTTCCATGTTTCTGGCTGAAGAATGTTTCTGCAACATTTAAGCTCAAAGTCCCCGATTGTCTTCTTTAGTATTTGGGAAATGGTCCTTGTCTCTCACATAAGCTAACTGCATGTATCTTACCGTGCGTCACAATCAACCCCAGCATTTATTTGCTGTTTTGTGATTGCCTACATTGTGTATAGGCGTAGCCGTGTGGATGTCTTGATGATTATTTATAGGCTTAGCTGTGTGGATGTCTCGATGATTATTTATAGGTGTAACCGTGTGGATGTCTAGATGATTATTTATAGGCGCAACTGTGTGCTAAAAGCTTGGTTGCATATTCTTTATAGAACCTTAGCAGTCAACTCTATCATTCGTTACTACTTAGCCACAGAGTCCGTGTGAGTGTATGGAATTATTTCTATGTGTAACCGTCTGTTAGAGTATGGAATTATTTCTATGTGTAACCGTGTGTGAGTGTATGCAATTATTTCTATGTGTAACTATGTGTTAGTTTATAAAATTATTTCTATGTGTAACCGTGTGTGAGTGTATGACATTATTTCTATGTGTAACCGTGTGTGAGTTTATGACATTATTTCTGTGTGTAACCGTGTGTGAGTGTATGCAATTATTTCTATGTGTAACCGTGTGTGAGTGTATGCAATTATTTCTATGTGTAACTATGTGTTAGTTTATAAAATTATTTCTATGTGTAACCGTGTGTGAGTGTATGCAATTATTTCTATGTGTAACCGTGTGTGAGTTTATGACATTATTTCTGTGTGTAACCGTGTGTGAGTTTATGACATTATTTCTGTGTGTAACCGTGTGTGAGTGTATGACATTATTTCTGTGTGTAACCGTGTGTGAGTGTATGCAATTATTTCTATGTGTAACCGTGTGTTAGTTTATAAAATTATTTCTATGTGTAACCGTGTGTGAGTGTATGCAATTATTTCTATGTGTAACCGTGTGTGAGTTTATGACATTATTTCTGTGTGTAACCGTGTGTGAGTGTATGACATTATTTCTGTGTGTAACCGTGTGTGAGTGTATGCAATTATTTCTATGTGTAACCGTGTGTGAGTGTATGCAATTATTTCTATGTGTAACTATGTGTTAGTTTATAAAATTATTTCTATGTGTAACCGTGTGTGAGTGTATGCAATTATTTCTATTTGCAACCGTGTGTGAGTTTATGACATTATTTCTATGTGTAACCGTGTGTGAGTGTATGAAAATATTTCTGTGTGTAACCGTGTGTGAGTGTATGGAATTATTTCTATGTGTAACCGTGTGTGAGTGTATGCAATTATTTCTATGTGTAACCGTGCGTGAGTTTATGACATTATTTCTGTTTGTAACCGTGTGTGAGTGTATGACATTATTTCTATGTGTAACCGTGTGTGAGTGTATGCAATTATTTCTATGTGTAACCGTGTGTGAGTTTATGACATTATTTCTGTGTGTAACCGTGTGTGAGTGTATGCAATTATTTCTATGTCTAACCGTGTGTGAATGTATGACATTATTTCTATGTGTAACCGTGTGTGAGTGTATGACATTATTTCTGTGTGTAACCGTGTGTGAGTGTATGACATTATATCTATGTGTAACCGTGTGTGAGTGTATGACATTATTTCTATGTGTAACCGTGTGTGAGTTTATGACATTATTTCTATGTGTAACCGTGTGTGTGTATGAAATTATTTCTGTGTTTTACCATGTGTTAGTTTATGAAATTATTTCAATGTGTAACCGTGTGTGAGTGTATGCAATTATTTCTGTGTGTAACCGTGTGTGAGTGTATGCCATTATCTGCGGCAGTGTGTATTTATGGAAATGCATTTCAGCACGAAGTCTTGTCTCTGTCTGAAATATACCTTCTCAACGCAGCCATAAATATAATTTCTATATGTAGCCAGCATATTTATTTGCAAATTATAATTACTCTGCCCCGGGGTCTTTCGGTTAAAGAGCTCTTATAAATCCTCAGTTAGATAATAATTGTGTCAATCGGCATGTAAAGTAAATATATGGCAGACATTTTAATAGGTTATCTTTGTCAATTTGGAGACATTTTCCATAAAAATTATATGCTATTTTCAGCAATCAAAGCTGTAATTTACTCACAAAACTTACGGGTGTTAATTAAAAAGGGGTAGGGGTAAATTAGAGGGACTTTATTATTAAATTAAGGATTATTTGAGTGATAACAAAATGCATTATTTTTCGTATTGTACATCAGCATCATTGCTGTGACATTCCCGGCGGTGTAGACGATCATGTTCCTCCACAAACATATGTTCTCTGTAATTGTGGTATATTCGACCGCTGATTACTTTGTGTGACACTCTGTCAAATCACCTTGCATTTTTTTTCTCCTGTCTTCCTCTCTCTTACGGTAACCTCGGCTGTCATGATATTCCACTGACCCTCTCTTCTCAAAGTTAGTTGTGTGTTCTTTACAGAACGTCGCAATCAACTCAACATTTATTGGCCATTTGTGATTATCCAGGCAAGTTTACGTTCAATAGTGTGTCATTGCTTTCTGAACAAACGTCGGTCATACCATTGTGAAAATCAAAGCAAAGCGATCTGGTCTCCAATAGCCTGCAGCTGACTTCGAACACAGAATGTCCAGATTATGAAACTGTGTTCATTATCCATAAGCCACAGAAGCCAACATCTTTATGTGGCCAAAATAATGGCAACTGTCTTGTCCTGATGTGAGCAGGCTTCTGTCTTTGTGAATATGTTCCCTAGAGTACTTGCATCTTTGTCTTCGGAGTGGTCCATGGAATTCTTAGCATTCTACACAAGAACCACATCTCCGAAGACTTTAAAGTTTGGTGGGGGAGGTTTAAAACTAATTTCGTTACTTAGTGCCCATGATTCATGATCATATAGTAGTTTAATGAATATGTAACATCATTAAAACTAATTTTCTGACTTTCACCAAGGATAAGTGACACAACCCAGTGTAGTGGAATACTGAATTTCCTTGCCTTTAAGAAAGATATGGAGAGCGGGGGTCTTTGACGCCAGTGAATCCACATTGTTATCTAGAATTAGAGATCTGGGAGTAAGAACATGCACGGCCAGACACGAGAAGCACATCGGGAGAATGTGGGGCCTCGTCAACCAACACAGAACTGGCACTGTTAGCGGCCGGACGCTGATGCATATGTTGGGAGGGGGAGGGGGATCTGTGTACCTAAAGTCATGTCCGGAGTGCAAGGATGAAACTGACTGACTGACTGACTAATTGACTGACTGACTGACTGACTGACTGACTGACTGACTGACTGACTCACTCACTCACTCACTCACTCACTCACTAACCAAGTAACGAATTTACAATATTATCTTTTTTTAAACCTCGTTGAGGAAACGCCTATTAGTCCAGGCCTAATCCCAGCCATTCTGTACGTGCTGTGCTGAATCATGACCTGGTGACAACCTAAGATGTCTCTCCGTAAATGTGAAGTTCCAGTACCGGTTTTGCTTTCCCCGCTGGATTCTGAGGTTGGAGACGGAAAGGAAAGCTCTGCAAATCTGTTCCCGTAGAGTTGATGCTTTGGTACTGGACCGAGGGCAGAGCATCCACACCAACCTCACTCAAATAGATTCAATCCCCTTCCTTCTAGAGCTCACGTGACCTGAACGCCATGCATCGGAGAAAACAGGTAAATCTGTCTTTCATGAGATCTACAATCACAAACACACAAAAATCAACGTGTTTGAAATGCCAGAACATGTTTAAAGGGAGTTAATCGGAGAATAGCGTAGTTTCGTCTGCTATTATTTATTACGTTCCCTTTGTAAATCCATCGGATTAAGACGTGTATTTGTTTAAGAAACCAAACGTGTAATAAATAATATTATATCTCCGATTTACTTCTTTAACTTGACTGGCGCCTTGCCTGCCGTCTTGGCAGACAATAGTTTGTAAAATGGAATTATACCACTCCATAGAACAAAGTCTGAGTTGAATTTACTGACCATGCATTGCCCATGCAGCATTATCCCTCTCTCGGCCTGCCTAGTTTACTCCAGAGGAGAGGTAACACCAGTACATCTGGATCAAGACAAGCTGCAGAAGCTACCACATCGGCAAAGCAATGCTCTAACTGTCCGCCTGTCGGAGCTTCCATCCTAGACCAGTTGCCGCCCAAGGTTTAAGGTCTGGTCTGCCCTGCCATGACATTTAGTCTTTAGGTTGCATTTCTCCGCAGTTCGGTAAGGCTTGTACCCTCCCAATTACGCTCCTCCACCCGAAGCGGTTGACACAATGTGTGAGATGTCGGGTTTGGTGTGCGCCGCCCAACATTCACCGACAACAGAAAGCAGGTAGTACCGTCTTGTACATCTATGATTAATTCATCAATTGGTTGATGTGTCTTTTATTTTACTGATACTATATATACTCTAGATGTCTCCGTGGCGATGGGTTTACGGATGCAGTTCGTGATCCTGCATACCCGCGTTCAAAACACAGCTGCGCGCGATTTGGCGGCAGACCACGTTGCGTTGGTATTGTACGAAATAGTATGAGTCTCGGTCGTTCAGAAAGCAATGTCAAACTACTGAACGTAAACATGCCAAGAGATCACAACAACAAATAAATGCTGGTGTTGACTGCAACGTCCTGTAAAGAATATGCAACTAACTTGTTTATATGTATACTGTACCAAGAGACGAGACAATTAATGTGTTCCGGACATTCTCATTTACAGCCTTCTCATTTCGGTGCTTTTTTCCCAGCTCTGTTCAAACAGCACACCACAATGAAACGGCAAGAACTATAGCCCGTTGTTGAAGTGAATAACATTACTTCTGAAAAGAAAAAAAAAAGACAGCATCTGATATTTACAGATACATATAAACTTCACAATGTCGGTTTGCCTCAGGAACAACAGATGGAACATCAAAATCCTTTATTGGTCACCGTTAACACGAACACATTTGAGACAAGGAGATTGAGGGCAAGAACTACAGCTTCGACCATACAATAAATGATGAATGTCCCTTGCAGGATATCGCGATCAACCCCATGTAGATTTTCTAAGTTTTCACGTTCAGTAGTTTGCCATTGCTTTCTGAACGAGAAGAAAGCGTTTAAGTCCAATTGACCGACACTGGGAATGAACCTACTACCCCGCTGTCAGCGCACGAGAAGTGTAAGAGCGAGCGCTCTTATCTTTTAATCATGGCAGATGGGTATCCCCAGGTCAAAATGTTTCCTTGATACACATGTTTTCTTTTAATTGCTTGTCCTTTGAACGACGTTGCAATAAACCCAATCACCTATTAGCTGGTTGTGATTTACTCAATTTTACGTTGAATAGTTCAGAGGACATAGCTCAATAACAAATACTGAGGTTAGTGTTATAAGCTGTCAGGGACAGTAGGACCTTAAGGCATGTCATTGCACCAGCGAATTGTGCTGCACTAGTTTGACACCACGGACACAGGAGAATCTAAAATAATCGTTGCTATGATCACCTTGTCTTTCTTCTTCTACCCTTATACATATATGCATCTTATTGTCGTTTATGTATGTGGCATAATACACTCATTTACCGTCAGGATTGACTTTACCTCCGCTGGCGAGACAACACAGTCTGGAGTTACTCCTCTGCTCTCCGCAGGGATGTTCTGCACTGTGGCAGTTCTTTTCTTTTACGTAACTTTGCTTATTCCATCCATCCATCATGTGCCATGTCCATAAGCTTGGGCGGTCATGTTTTACCATCTCACTCGATCACCATAGTCGTGGATCAGCTCCGTATTTCTGTCTCGACCATGCCACGGGGCCAAGCCATCCAGGTATTTACTTCTCTGTCTTCCCCTTGGTCTCTTCCCTTCGATCTTACCAATTGTCACCAAGTTCTCCAATTCATTTCTTCTCATAACATGTCCAAAATTTTTTGACTGTCTACGTATAATGTCTCTGATCAGTTTACGATCTTCATTTGTTTCTTGTAGGACTTGTTCGTTGGTTTTTCTGTCTGTCCATGGTATTCTTTGCATTTTCCTCAGAAACCACATTTCCACAGCCATCATATGTTTTTCAGCTTGTCTGCTCATTGTCTACGCTTCACATCCATATAAAAGTACAGGTTCTATGTAGCACCTCAACACTCTTTTTCTCGTTTCAATTGATGTCTTTTTATTCGTCAGTATGCTTTTATCTTGCAAAAGGCTACCTTCACCATAGCAATTCTTGTTCTAATCTCTTCAAGGCATCTCCCATCAGATGTTATGACTGTTCCGAGATACATAATTATATAATACAGAACTTAATACAGAATTGTAATCTAGATTTTCATTATTGAGATACATGCTTTATTATTTCTTATATGTTTATTTAAATACATATATGGATGTGAACCGGCTCTGTGGACTAGGGGATAGTGAACCTGCGTCCCACATTTCTCCGTCTTTCCGAGTCGAGGGTTCGAAATCATTCTTGGACGATGTCAACATTTTCGTTGATGTCGATGATGTAAGACGTCGGCAGTTCAGAAAGAAAAAGCACATTAATGAGCTAACTTTGTCTAGTAAATCTAAACAGCCAATAAATGCTGGGTTTGATTCAGTGTCCTGTACATGACATGCAGCTTTATGAATGCAGATGCTAGATAATGAGTAGTAATATAATAATGAAACTAATTGGAAGAACGTTGGGATTATCGTGGACATAGAGGAAACTAGAATCTAAGATAATTACACGTACACACGTTATTAGGTCACTCATTAAAACCATAAGGATAACACAGGAATATTTATGAAGTATGTCAACTGCAGAAGTGGAATAGAGAAATTAGTTTTTAGTGGGATAATACTAGGCAAAAAAGGCAAAGGAAGATTGAGAAAGATGCATGTGGAAAGGTCAGGCACCTAGACACAGCAATATTAATAATAACAATAAGCAACAACTGTACTGTATTACAATATTTGAGGTCAACGCGAGAGGTACATCGGGAAAACAAAGCGCCTCGTCAACCAACACAGAACTGGCACTATTAGCCACCGGACGCTGATGCATATGCTGGGGGGGAGGATCTGAGCACCTATGGACATGTCCGGAGTGCAACGAAGATACCCCAACTGATAACTAACTAACTAACTAACTAACTAATTTGAGGTCAGCGAGGAGTTGTGGGTCGTGATCGCTAATGCCTGTTCCAGACCAAGCATATGAAAGAGAACAGTTCAATAAAGCGCTTTGAGTTTATTTACGTATTTATTATAAGGCTCGGGAAGCAGGGGGAAAGTTAACTGTTTCAACCACATTACTATTGGTACACATTCCAGGGTTAACTTTTTTTTTGGGCATATCCTTTTTACAGGACATCGCGGTCAACACCACCATTTCTGCCGCTGTAATCTCTTGGCAAGTTTTACGTTTTGGGGTTTACCATTGCTTTCTGAACGACCGGCGCCGATACCAACGCACAACCAACGCTATGCGGTCTGCTGCCAAATCGCGTGCAGTTGTGTTTCGAACGCGGGTATACGGGATTACGAACCGCGACCTTCGCCACGGAGAACGGCAACTTGAATATACTCATATTTAACTGACTAAGTGCCATGAGATAATTAATCGTCTTACACGACTTCCCGTATGTGTCGTGTACTTATATACAGTAGTTTTCCTTATGCAACCCCTTTAATAGTAGTAACAGTAATCGTAGTAGTAGGCCTCATTCAGTCCTGAAGGACGATAGAGTTGTGCCGCTTGGGAGGTGCCTGGCAGCACCGCTGGTGACTGTATAGTCCAATGTGAGAGTAACAATCTCTGTCACAGTTTCTGCATCTGTAAGACGAGGCAGGTCCCGCAGTAAGTGGCTGCATTTTATGCCTGTGCCGCCGATCCTCAGTTTGTTGGATCAGATTGCGCTCAAAGAGCACCAGTCCGTTTCGTACACCTCTTCTCCAAGAAAATTGTATTCACTAATAGTAGCAAATGTGTGCACTACGCTTGACTTCAAAGCAATGGAGCGAAAAAAAGTATCTCGTGTCTTTAGTTGAACAAGTGGTATTTCAGCCTGCTGTGCCCTTTGCTGAGTCTGAAAATTGTTATTTGTTCAGTTCGGTCAAGCTGATCATTTTGCTTTATCTATCTGATACGATGAATGCTCTGGTCGCCACTTGGTTCTACAAGTGCTTCTTACAGATCTCTTTTGTCTCACCTTAGACAGGCCCTAGCACCACATGATGTCTGGCGGAGGGAGTCGCCGCGGCGGTACGCTGGCTGCAGAACAAACAGCACGCACGCACGCGCATGTCGTGATTGTAACGGATTCAGAGCATGATGAGCAGGGTGTAGACAGACATGATTCGTGCCGAGTCGCATGCTTCAATTAAACAATCAAAGACAGAAGGCATCCATTGGATTCCCCCCCCCCCCCCCCAAGAGATCTTGGGAAACGAGGAGGCGGACAAAGGGGGTAGAACCGCACCTCACTAGGGGGTAGAACCACACCTCGCTAGGGGTAGAACCACACCTCGCTAGGGGTAGAACCACACCTCGCTAGGGGGTAGAACCACACCTCGCTAGGGGTAGAACCACACCTCGCTAGGGGGTAGAACCACACCTCGCTAGGGGGTAGAACCACACCTCGCTAGGGGTAGAACCACACCTCGCTAGGGGGTAGAACCACACCTCGCTAGGGGGTAGAACCACACCTCGCTAGGGGTAGAACCACACCTCGCTAGGGGGTAGAACCACACCTCGCTAGGGGGTAGAACCACACCTCGCTAGGGGGTAGAACCACACCTCGCTAGGGGTAGAACCACACCTCGCTAGGGGGTAGAACCACACCTCGCTAGGGGGTAGAACCACACCTCGCTAGGGGGTAGAACCACACCTCGCTAGGGGGTAGAACCACACCTGGCATCTTGGCTCACGGTAAGACGGGTGTGGCCAGGGCCCACGTCATATGTTTATATTATTTATCATTGGTCGGAGAATGCGGAAGAACTCTGGCATCCTCAGTAGACACTCCCACTGTTTACTTGATCATCAACACTGAGTGGCTTGGCCTATGGAAATCTATGAGCCCATAATAGTCTGTCGAATTGTATATCTGTCATAAGGCATTGGCCTGCCTTAGATGCTGTCGTATAAATTATCTATCACATCTTGAATCCAACTACGTTGTCGTCCTACCTCTGTAGCTGTCAGGTGTAAATTATCCATTACAACTTGAATCCGTCTACAGTATGGTCTTACTCTTGTCAGCTTCCGCTATAAAATACCTTCGTAATTATCTTCTCCAGTCATTCTTGTTTTTCTTCAAATGATTTCTTTTCTAAATCGGGGTTATATCCCCTCGAATCCCCTGAGTATCAGCCTCGAAACATTGGGGGACTAATTTACATGTGCATAGGCTCGGACAGCGGCTGCCCGAGTAGCTAGAACGCCGGACTCTCCTTCGGGGAACCTGGATTCGATCCCTCGTTGAGGTGTGGGATTTTTTTTTACTATCGGGGGCAAAAAGAAAATCCTAACCTGCACAGTTCGCGGCGACTGCACTAGCCAGGCGGCCTTAATTCCTCAGGCTCCAAAGACCCCTCTGCCATCAACCGCAAGGTACTATATTGGCAGTAAATGACAGTTTTTATAGACTATTGACATATTTTAAATTTACTACGGCTGAAGGAATTAACAGGGCTGATTTACAATTGCATGGATCCGGAAATATTTTAAACCTTCTGGGGCTGAAGACACTAACGGGGTTGATATAGATGTGTGTGTGGGTTGGGGGATGGGTGTGTGGGTGGGGGAATGTGTGGGTGGGGGTATATGTGTAGGGGGTTATGTATGGGTTGGGGATATGTGTATGGCTGGGGAGATGTGTGCGGGTGGGGTGTGTGTGTGTGAGTGGAGGGGGGTGTGTGGGTGATGTGTCGGTGGGGGAGATGTGTGGGTGAGGGATGTGTATGAGGATGTGAGGGTGGGTAGGAAAATGTGCAGGTGGGTGGGGATGTGTGTATGGATGAAGGACGTGAGGGTGGGTGTGTATGGGGGATGTGTAGGTGGGGTATGTGTTTGGGTGGATGGGGTGTGTGGGTGTTGATGGGTAGTGGGATTTGTGGATGCGGGTGGGTGTGGTGGGGGGGGGGGGCTGATGAAATTAACAGGGCGGATATACTTGAACATAGACAAGGGCATATTTTAAACTTTCTAGGGTATGAAGAAGTTTACATGACGGACATACTCGAACATAGCCCCGGATACGTGTTATTACTCCCGCCAATAATGTGCAGGGTTCTTGCGATAAAGTGTGCCAATATACCTCTCCTGGGCTTCCCCTAACCCGCCCTCCTCTCGTGTGATAGCCCCGTTAACATGAACAATGAACCTCCTTTTTCTCATGAGTCCAAGGATGTCACTAGGCGTGGTTCCTGGTTCTTATCGGGACTCCATCTTGCAACTTGGCGGTTCTCAACTTTCTATGATCGACTGCAACCCCTTAATTGTGAACATATTAGAACGCAATCAAGTGCTCACTTATTGCACACTAGCAGCAAAGCCATATTTAATATAATCATCAAGTGCCTTGCCGACTGACAAAGGCGATCATGCCCCTCCACATCTTGCTATCTCCAAAAGCATGTATTGACAACTTTCCGTGCCTTGACAAAAGGCTGTCTAGAATATTCCCTCGTTGTTTTCCTCTATAGCATTTACATTAATATTTCCACAATATGTTCGTTTTTTTCCCCGCTTCTCATAACGCGATATATCTGTTATATATCTACCATTTAATGTTATCCGTGCGCCTAATTACTTCATGTTCGTCTATTTCATCACCATGTACCATACCGATAAACCTGGGCGGTTATGTTTCGCCATCTCACACGATGGTCAGAGTCGTGGATCAGCGTGGATCTGTTTTTGTCTCGACTATACTATGCAGTCTCACATTTTAATTAACAACAGAAATGCATCAAACATACAGCAAGTCAGAAGTTATAGAGGAGCTGAATGCCACAGTGACCACTTCCTCGTTGGAGCAAAATTTAAAATAAAACTTAAGAGAGCTTTCTATACTAAATTACAAAGATTACACCCAACATATAACAGAGAAAAACTGCAAGACATTACAGTCAAAGAGAAATTTACAGATGAAATAAAATGTAAACTTGAAACTCTGCAAAACCCTTTGGAGGAAAGCGTTGACCAAACTTGGTTGAACATCAAGAATACAATTCAGTCTACCGCAGAAGAATGTCTCGGTGTGTTAACCACGCATAGAAATAACAGATGGTTCAATCAAAAATGTGAAGAAGCAGTCATTAGGAAGAAGAATGCCAGACATGTATGGTTAAATGACATCAATAACATCCAAAAGGAAGAGCATTATAGAAATGAATGTAAAGAGGCTACAAAAATAGTCAGACAGCAGAAGCGAGAATATATGAGTAATATAATCAAAGATATGGAAACTAATCACCAGAAAAGTGAATCCAATGAATCCAGAAAATTTTTTAAAGAACTGAAGTCAATGAAACGAGGGCACCAACAAAACACATATGGTTTAAAAGACAAAAATGGGAATATGATAAATACCAATGAGGAAATGTGCAACACATGGAAAGAATATTTTATTGAATTACTAAATTGTGAAGCTCCAAGTCACATTTTCCCACAGGAAGAGGTTCTAACATGCGAACCACAAATTGAAGAACCTACATTTGAAGAAATCCTATATGTAATCACACGACTTAAAAACAATAAGGCAACTGGGACTGATGGAATCGCTGCTGAATTTATAAAGGCAGGTGGCCATGCATTACATCTAAAGCTATACGAACTAATAATAAAAATCTGGAGGACAGAATAATTACCCCATGACTGGAAAGAGTCATTATTGATACCTATCTTTAAGAAAGGAGACAAGTTCCAATGTGGAAATTATAGAGGAATATCACTACTGCCCACAAGCTATAAGATACTATCCGCAGTATTACTAAATAGACTAAAACCATATTCAGAAGACATATTAGGTGACTACCAGGCGGGTTTTAGACAAAACAGATCAACAATAGATCAGATATTTATCTTACGACAAATAGCCAAGAAACATTGGGAATATAAAAGAGATCTCCATAACATTTTTGTGGATTTTAAAAAGGCTTATGATAGTGTCCATAGGAATAGTCTATGGAATGCTATGCAGGAATTTGGAATACCAAGGAAGTTAATCAACATGACCAGACTATGCATGGAAGATACTTATAATATAGTAACATATAAAGGCAGGAAATCAGACCCCTTCCAAATAACATCTGGCTTGAAACAGGGTGATGCACTATCGCCGCTACTCTTCAATCTGGCTCTAGAGAAAGTTGTAAGGAAGGTAAAGGAGGAATGTGATATTGGAGGAACATCCAAGCTGCTTGGTTATGCAGATGATATAGATATTATAGGGCAAAGTGAACAAAAGACATTGGAAATATTGACTCACTTAAAGGGAAAAGCCCAACAGATGGGGCTGGTTATCAACCAAGATAAGACAGAATATATGGTAATTTCAAGAGACGGAATGGCTAGAAACTCTGGCCACATACAAATAGATAATATGACCGTTAAAAGAACGGAAACATACAAATACCTGGGTACAATCTTCAACTGCTCCAACATCATAAGGGAAGAAATACAAACTAGAATCAACTCTGGAAATAAGATATACTATGCACTACAACATCTACTAAAATCAAAGGCGCTATCTCGTAACACCAAAATCACAATATACAAAACACTGATCAGACCAGTTGTGCTGTATGGCTCTGAAACCTGGAGTACAACGAAAGGAGACGAAGCCTTGTTACAAACCTTTGAGAACAAAATTTTAAGACGCATCTTTGGACCCATTAGGGATACACAAAGTGGAGAGTGGAAAAGAAGAAGTAACAAAGACATTTATGATCTGTTTAAGTCCCCGCTAATCACTGGTATCATGAAGGCTAATAGACTACAATGGCTGGGGCATATAGAAAGAATGGAAGATAATAGGGAAACAAAACTCGCTTACACTCAGGAAATAAATGACCGTAGACCCCGAGGTAGACCAAGAAGGCGGTGGAGAGATAATACATGTACAGACCTACAAGCACTTGGAATCAACGACTGGCAAGAGAAGGTCCACCAGAGAGACGAATGGAGACGGATTGTATTTGCAGCAAAGAACCTCAATGGCTCGGAACGCTGAAGAAGAAGAAGATACTATGCAGTCGGTCTATCTAGAAATTTAATTTCGCTGCCTTTCCCTAGTTCTTTTCCCTTCACTCTTGCCAGTTGTCACCAAGTTCTCCAGTTTACTTCCTCTCCTAGTTTCTCAATTCACCCCAAATTAAAACCATCATCATGAAGCAAATTCTACCCAGAACAGCGATCTTATCACGTCCAACCAAAAAGATTATCAATCCTTTGCCAGCTCCCCTGCCTTATTCATTGTCATGCCCGTGATGTCATCGACGTCCTATGTCCATTTTCGTGTTGATTAACCTCTGCCTCTTACTCCAGGAACCCATCTTTCTTTCCAGGAATATTAATATTATTATAATTGACTTTCAATGTTGTGAGTCTATTTTTTTTAAATTATATTAAAGATATAATAAGGGTTTGATATGACGAGTTGTCTAGGGGCATCCATAATGGGATGGGTAATCATTCCCAAACAGCCCTCTAGAGGACACCATATAAAATGGCTCATGAACCCCTCACCGTGAGGACTTTATACTTAATGTTTAAGTTCCTACACATAAATAGATAAACAAAAGGTTCCTCTATAAGGATTATCGAGATCCTGGTAATTCACCACAGCAATAGAGGAATCTGTTCCCTCCATAACAAACGTTGACTGTGTCTTGTCTGTCAGGTCATATAGATCTCACATTATATGCATCTAAAGTGACACATGTCAACTGGACTGAACAATAGTTGACCAAATCATCCACAATGAAAGGTACTCAACAACAGTTGAGCAAAACATTCACAATGAACTGTAGTCAAAAACAGTTGAACAAGATATTCACAGTGAACTGTACTCAACAACCATTTTTAACACCACCCTTGTACTGAGCAGACTGGAGGGGTATAGTGAATATCTAGGTTCCACCTAGTGACATCATATACACTTCAAACATTGCATATGCATGGATAACACAATCAGTGAAAACAATTCAGATAATTCAATAGGCTCCCAACCTATTACATTGATAACTCTTCAATCATCAACATGATTAACAACATCACTAAAGCTCCTCTTTCAACAACAATCCTAAAATAACCCATGTACTATCTCTTTCAGTTAGCAATGGAGAAAGAGTTCTCTTCTCTTCTTCTGGGCAAAACACAAGTTCGTACACACTGACACACGCCCTGTTTCAATTTTACCTCACAGCCACTAATAAGCGGTGTTAAGTAAAGTTTCCAGGTAGCAGCTTTCCTCATTAGACACGCTCATCAAGTTAACTCTCTCCTGTGACACAGTTTGGGGGGGGGGGGGAATAAAGCTATAATGAATCTTTATCGGTGACGAGACTCTTGTTGAAGCTGACGACTGGGGTCATTCAGTTAGGTTGAGCATTCACTTTTCATGATAACAAGAAGGTAAATTCTCGGTACGTTTTGACAACGGCGTCCTGAAGACCAATTGACTTAGGTCAATCATTCTTACAGCATTCCACAACGCAAGTTCATCTCAACTAAGTTTGAGGATGGGAATAAAAGCTAACACTCGTTCATGGACTGCAGCTAGTATCCCATTTGAATAAACGAATATCCCAAAATCTTCTTCTTCCTGAATAAGCCACAGCTATTAATGGGCTGGGTTAGATTTTTTTTTTTTTTTTATTCGCATATCCTTTACAGGACATCGCTGTCAACAGCAGCATCTTTCAGCTGTCTGTTGATTTCTTGGCAAGATTACGCTCAGTAGTTTGCCATTGCTTTCTGAGCGGCCGGCTCAGTGTCCCGCAAGTCACCAGCGGGGGACGAACCGCTCCCAGCTCGCTCCCGCTACGAGACTCTGCGTGACAAACGGGATTACGGAGAAAGTGTTGTAACCCCTCAGCCAGAGAGACCGGCTCTGGGTTAGATAATTCCTAAGAAATGCCGTTAATCCTGTTTTTAGGAATAGCATGGGAGTTTCCATAGATATACAGTTTTGTAACCTTCCATGTGCCTGCTTGGGGCAAACCCTCATTTGCCATTAGCAAAGCTATATAATGTAATGAAGGTTTAGGCTGGTAAATCCAACCTGTAGGTTCTGTAGTAATCACTGGACTCTCCACACATAAGGAGTTGAAGATGTGGTTGAGAGTTGGTTATCCCAACTATAAGGCCACTCCACCATCCCTTTCTATGCTGGGACACAGAGAAAACGAATTTTGGTGATGAATTTCACCACATCTCGAAAGCCACCAGCCCAGATGAAATCTACATGGCTAATGCTGTGTTATGTTTTTGGCCGGGATCAGATGGAATCTCTGGGCAGGTCTTTCGAATCAGCCAATCAAATGACTGCATGCGCCATTTTCAAACCGTGCTAACCTAGTGCAACGTGTTCCAGAATGTTCGTTCTCAAAATAACCTCGATGTTATTCCATCAGTAGGGACACCGGCGTACAGATTTGATAAATCCTCTGTTTACTGGAAACTTGGATGAATGACCATGACATATCACAAATGTACGAGGGGGAGTCAATAAGTAAGTCACAAATGGCTGTAGAAAAATAACTAAATATGATAACAACTTGAAACCAGTATATTATTATACATACGTTGTCCCTTTATTTCTCAACATAATTTCCACCAACATTGATGCACTTATCCCATCGTTTTATCAGTCCTCCCAAACCGGCTGCATAGAGCTGCGTGCTCTGTTGTCTCGACACGTTTTCACTTCACATTCAACTTCAGCGTCATTCGCGAAATGTCTCCCGCCAAGGTGGGTTTTCAGTAGATCAAAAAGGTCGAAATCGCTAGGGGCTAAGTCCAGACTATAAGGTGGATGTTCCAGAACTTCCCACCTTAGTTGGTTAATTTTCTCCTGAGTTAATCGAGCCGTATGTTATCTGGCATTGTCATGAAGAAGCAACACTCCTCTAGTCAGCAGTCCTGGACATTTTCTTCGAATTGCTTCATGAAGCATCGATAAAACTTCACAGTACGATTCAGAATTCACATTGTCACATTTTTTCTTAAAATTGGTTAAAAGCACTCCTTGACATTCCCAGAACACTGTCAGAATAACCTCTCCTGCTGATGGCGTAACCTTGAATTTTGGACACAAGGCGAAGAAGGATGTTTCCATTGCACTGAAGCACGCTTTACGGGACAAATATTTGTTAGTATAAACAGGAATCATTTCCTTATGAATGTCCTTTGCAGGCAGTCCTTTTGCCCACAAAAAACGCACAACAGCACGTTGCTCTTTGGTTGTACACTCTGTAAGTACAGTAGCTATTTTGTTTTATGCGCTGCGCATGCGCATGAGACACCTAGCGCCACCTGACGAACGGGAATATAAAGTTCGATATTGCTGTCACATAATGACACCTGCAGAAAACACCAACTACATTTACCTGATATCCCACAGAACTGTGTGACTTACTTATTGACTCGCCCTCGAACGTCTAGACGTAATTCTATTATGTGATATTACTTCTTCTTCTTCTTCTTTCGTTCGCTTGAAATATGTCTATAACTGCAATGTTGTCTCTTGTATGAATTTAACTGTCTTTTTTAGTTCACACAGTGGTCCATAGAGCATATCTTCCACTGTCGTCTCTCTAGGCCAGAAGGTTTGCCTAGATATGTTGTATTTTGGGCAGTCTTGGAGTATGTGCTCTGCTGTCTGCGACGCCAACACACATGTGCACATGGCTGTTTCACCAATCTTGAATTGTGTATACATGTGGTTGCGTAATCTATTGTGTCCTGTTCTGAGGCGCAGATGGTGACTTGTTCTGGTCTGTCCATAACATGGTAGTCATCTTGAGCAGGTGTTAGTGGCTTTCTGGCTGATTTGATCATTCTTTTCATTTGGTGATATGTAACGGGCACATCAGGCTGTTCTTCTTTGGCTCCTTCCTTAGCCAACTGATCAGTTCTGTCGTTTCCGGGTACTCCACAGTGGGATGGTATCCACTGTATGGTGACCTTATGCTGACTACTAAGTTCAGAAAGTAGTGTCCTTGGTACTGGCAATTTCCCAGACAAAAGCGCCTCGAGTACTGATTTTGCATCTGTCAATAGCACCACATTTTGTGTACCATTGCTGGTATTTAGTAATTTCTATGTTGCTCTCTTAATTGCCTCAATTTCAGCATCATAGTTATGGCAGCATTTTCCTGTGGGTACTCTGGCTGTGTCCCTAGTATTATTTGGGTATTCCATGTACACTCCCGCTCCTCCATTTCGAACAGCATTTTGTGCTGACCCATCTGTGTAGACTCGGATTCAGAGGTCCTGTGGGTATTCTTCATCAAGGAAGCTGAGAGTGGCTGTTCTTCGCTGCACTGTTCTGTTCTTCCTTGTCAAATATTCCTCTCACTTTTGTCTGGATTTGTAATGATAGTCTATGTTCATCTTTCCATGGAATTCGCTCTGGAATAGTTGTTAGGGGGATACTAACTGTGAGCAGATCGGTGGTTTCTCTGCAGAGTAGTTTGGCTTGGTGGATAAAACTACTTCTTTTCAACCGCCCCATAACTAGGTTTTCAAATCTGTTCTTCATAGGGTGGCCTGGAAAGCTGAGGAACTTTTATGCTTGTATTATCGTTTTCGTATCTCTTGTGTCCTACCCATCTTCTCAATTTCACCTATAGGGGTTGATCTCATCCATCCTGTGGTGACTCTAAGTGCTTCATTTTGTACCTTGTCCAGCTCTTGTAGTGTGGTTTTTGATGCCGAACACCACGCAGTTGACTCGTATTCCAGGTGTGGTCGTATGCTCTGTTGATATATTTTGTTAAGTATTTTCCCACTGTATCCTCATGTGGTTCCACTTAGCTTTCTCAGGATGGCTATTTTTCTTCTGTCTTTTGCTACTGCTTTGTTGATGTGTTTTCTCCATGTCGGTCTACCATCAAATGTTACTCCAAGGTATGTTGGTTCTTTATCTTCTCTTAGGGGTTTTCCATTTATCTGGATGATCCCTGCCTTTTGATTTGGAGAGAGAGTAAATAGAGTAGTGCTGCACTTGTCAGTGTTTATGCTGACACACCATCTATTTGCCCATGCAATAAATGTATCTACAGCTCTTTGTAGCAATCTGGTGCCCACTGATGCATGTTCATTTGTGCTCCACAGAACCAGGTCATCAGCGTACATTGCCACTCTAATTCCATGCGGTAGATTAGCAACGAGATCATTGATGAAGATTAGAAAAAGTGTGGGGGACAAGACTCTGCCCTGGGGAACACAGTGACGCATTAGTATTTTCTTACTCTTGAGTCCGTCTATCTGTACTCGGGTTCGGGTTGTGATGGTGGGAGTTTGTTCTTATTAGTTTCAGTGATCATGTATGTGTGTAGATGTGAGGATGTTTGTATGGGTGTATATGTGAGGGATGTGTGTGTGTGTGGGGTGGGAGGGGGGAATGTATGTGTGGTGGGGTTGTATATGGGGGATGTGTATGGGTTGATGGGTGATGTGTGGATGGGTTTGATTGATTGATTGATTGATTTAGGAATCGACATCACAGCATTCGGGGCATTGCCATAAGCGCCCCGTCCCCATCCTCAGCAGCCAGCGAAGAGTTCCAACACTAATAGTACCAGTAGCAATCTGATTATATGTCCGTCTCGCCTTTCCTCTGAACGTTGAGCGTCGGCCAGATCCCTTCGTCACTCGTCGATGTCTCATTCTTGCCAGACCATCGTAATCCATTTGCTCCTCCGAGGTGTGCACGTGCTCCCACAATGCTGTAACCACGTCTGCATTGTCATGTATCAATACTCCACCAAGTTCTGCAGAGCCAGCTAATCTGTCCGCCTGTTCATTTCCCAGCACACCGGCATGCCCCGGAGAAATGATCCAGGTGATGCTTGTCACCCGTGACCTCCGAAGTGAAGCAAGCCACTCCGCACGAAGCCTCCCCGTCCTCACCCTCGTCAGCATGCTTTCTGAGTCAGTTACAATCACGATGTGCGTGTGTGTCCTATTCTCCATCCAGCGGAGAGCCGCAGTGACTGCCTCCACCTCCATTCTTAAGCTGGATGTTGTGGTATCATATGCCAGGTTCTGTTGCCCCAAACGTCGACCGTTAGCTTTGGCTATGCAGAATGACCCGCATAGCTTCGTTCTGTATGCGCTCTAACTTCACCAGCTGACTCTCTGAGACAGTGAACAGTCCTAATCCATAATCAATTACTGAGAGGATCAAGTGCTGGTATAGTGTGAAAAGCATTCTCTGCTCTGTGTCCATTGCAGCCATAGTTTTAAGTGCACTGAGTCCCTTTTGAGATCTTGTCACAACCGTCTCCACATGGTCCTTGAAGGATAGGCTCCTGTCAAATGTGATCCCCAGATGGGTGTTTATGGGTGGGGGATATGTGTGGATGGGTGAAGGGATGTGTAGTCGGTGGGGGATGTATGTGTGTGTGAGGGATGTGTGTGTGTGTGTGTGGGGGGAGGGGATATTTAGGAGGATTATTGGAAGTATGTGGGTGTTTGTGGGTTGGGGTGTGGATAAGGAATGTGTATTTGGGTGGGTGAATGGGTGTGTAGGAGATTGTGTGGGTTGGGGGATGGGTGTGTAATGGGTGTGGGTTATAAGTGTAGGGGTGTCTGTGAATGGGATATGTCTATGTGGGTGGGAGTGTGTGAGTGTGGATGGGGTAAGTGTGAATGGGTGGAGGATGTATGTGTGGGTGGTGAGGATGTTTGTAGGTGGGGATGTGTGGGTGGGTGGGAAGATGTGTGAGTGGGTGAGAGATGTGTGGGCGGGGATGTGTATGAGGAATGCATGTGGGGGATGTGTGTGTGTGTGGGGGGATGTGTTTATGGGTGGAGTTTTGTGTGGGAAGGGAGATGTGTGAGAGGTGGAGAGGTGTGGGATGTGCAAGTGAATGATGGATGTATATGAGGATGGGGGATGTGTGTGTGTTTGGCTGGGTGGTTGGGGTGTGTGTGGGTGGGAGGGTAGATGAGAGATGCATGTGTTGATGGGCGGGTGGGTGATGTGTGGGTGTGAGTGGTTGATTGATGAGTACGTGAGTGGGTGGATGTGTGTGAGAGATGAGTGTATGGTTGGGGGATGTGTGTGTTTGTGGGAAGATGTGTGTGAGCGTCGGATGTGTGTGGGTGGGGTATATGTGGTTGGTGGAGTGTGTGTGTGGGTGGGAGGTGTGTGTTTTGGGGTGTTTATGGGTGGGGGATATGTGTGGGCAGATGGGGACATGTGTTTGTGGGTGGGGATGTGTGTATAGGTGGGGGATGTGTAGTTGAGAGGTGGCGGATATTCGGTGGGTGAGTGGGTGTAGGTTGGCTGATGTGTGTGTGTGTGTGTGTGTGGGTGGGTGGGGAAAATTGTGAGTGTGCGGGATGTACGTGTGGATAGGTGCGGGATGTGTGGGTTGACGGGAGTATGTGTGTGTGGTTTTGTGATGTGTGTTCTGCTGGGTGGTTGCGGGTGTGTGGGTGTGTGGTGGAGAATATGTGGGTGGGTGTGTGCGTGTCGGTTATGGGATGGGTGGGGGATGTATGTGTGAGTGGAAAAATGTTTGTGGGTGGGGAATCAGTGGGTGGGTGGCGGGATGTATGTTTGACTGAGTCTGTGTGAGTGCGTGGAGGTATGTGTGGGTGGGTGGGGGTGTGGTGGGTGGGGGATGTGTTGGTGCCTGAGGGATGTGTGGGTGGCTGCGGGGTGTGAGGGTGGATGGGGGATGTGTCTCACAACATTGCAATATGCACTGTTTATGTTTACAACTTTCATTTGACAATGTTTTTGTCCCCATGTGAATGTACCATGCGTAATATGCATTGTTTATGCTTACAACATCCATTTGAAAATGTTTTTTTTTCCCTATGTAAATGTAACATGCACATTTGATGAATGAAAGATGAGTGATCGAAAGGGCCGAATGTAAGACGGGCCTGCGTGCCCAATTTGTTACATTTTTAAAATAAAGTTTGTTCGTTCGTTCGTTCTTCTGTTGTGCAAGTATGCTTTCACCCATTTGTATTTTCTTCCATTGACTTTGCAGTTTCTCAGTTTATTCATCAGACCTTCTTTCCAGACTTTGTCAAAGGCTTTCTTCAGATCTATCCATACCGCAAGTACCAGCTTCTTCTCTTGGAATGCATCCTCAATTTCTTGAAAGAGGTAGGTTGTCTGATCTTCCGTAGAGTAGCACTGCCCAAAGCCAGCCTGCTGTGGCACAAGGATGTTTTTAATTTCAATGTACCACTGCAGTCTATGATTGATGATGTGCTCTAGTGTTTTGCAGAGACAACTGGTTAGGCTAATTGGTCTGTTTTTAGGAGGGGTATCATGATTGCTTCTCTCCCGGCTTGTGGAACAATGCCTAAGGTCCAACTGTTATTGAAGATCTGCAACAGCTTTGCTTTGGCCTCTGTTCCTGGGTTCCTGATCATTTCATTGGAGATACCATCAGCTCCTGTTGACTTTCTCATTTTCAGTTTTGATATGGCTAGCTCCAGTTCGCTGATTGTGATGGGTGCCTCCAGAACCTCATGTACTATTTCCTTGTCCTGTATGTTGCCGTTTCTCTCGAATCTCTTGTTGTTTCTCTTGACTAATTTTGATATTGTTATCTTTGAGAATGAGTCCGCAAAATGGTCAGCTGCTTGCTTTCTTGTTAAGATGTTTCCATCTTTATGTAGTGCAATTTTTGAGTTTCTGCCTGTGCCCTCATCGTTAAGCTGTTTTATTAGCTTTCATAATTTCCTTGTGTCTCTTTCAAAGTTCAGAGACTCCGTTTTCTTCCTCCAGCTTTTCCGTCTAGCCTGCAGCTTGGCCCTTTGAAATTTGGCTTTTGCGTGCTGGAATTTATTGTGGTTCTCTTGGCTGGGTATGACCTCTGCTTGCTTTCTATACACTTCCACATCATTATGCAACTGTTCCAGTTCACTACTCCAGTAGGGTTTATATTGTTTACGGGCTCCTCTTGGTACTGTTTCTTGCGCTGCCTGTAGTATGCATTTCCCAAACTCTTCAACTACTTTATTTATGTCTTTCTCAGTGTTCAGGTTTCTAACCAGTATGCTGGTGCGATTCTTGTATATTGCCCAGTCTGCTTTCTTGGAGTTCCACCTCGAGAGGGTGCTGCTTTCACTTACAAGCTCATTTTCTACGGTTAGAAAGACTGGCCGATGGTCATTGCCACCAAGTTGTTTTCCAACAATTCGTGTAATGTTCCACTCCAGGTCTGGTGAATGAAAGCCAGGTCAGGTCTAGTTTTAGTGTGCCATGATCTTGAGTAGAAAGTATGTGGGTCGGACGGCTTGTTAATCAAGATGAATCTATTCTCATCCTGCCAGTCTTCCAGTCTCTCTCCTATCTGGTCCATGTGATCATAGCCCCAGCTCTACGAGTGGCTGTTGAAATCGCCACACACAATCATTTTTTCTGTTAATGGTAGTGTGTCCAGTGCCTGTGGGCGGTCACTTGGACAGTAGTAATTGATCAGATGTAGGTCCGTATTGCCTGTCTTAAGTTTAAGTGTCTCATACTCAGCCCCTTCCATGTAGACTTCGATTTGGGAAGCAGTGATGTTATTTTTTACAAGGGTCAGTATCCCCCCTTCCTCTGTTCTTTCGGTCAGATCGGTAACACTGGTAGCCTCTTATTTTGAAGGCTATATTTTACCTCTAAGTGAGTTTCTTGCAAGCAACATACGCTTATTTTTCTTGGTCCAGGATGTTTTCTAATTCTACTTCTTTTTTTTCTGTTTTGCTGACTCCCTCCGCATTCCAGAGCATTATTTTAAGTCTTTGTTTAGTCTGGCCAGCCGTTCTATTCTCATGTCCCCTGGCTCCACAGGACATCTGAGAAGGACATTCAGTAGTTGGGGTTGGACCCTTTCGAGACATAGGGCCTGGCACTGCACCTGCCTTTGTGTCCAAGGCGGGGCGAGCACCATAACATTTAGCAGTAGTCGACATATTCCATTTTGCGTAATTGCATGGCATCCTGATTTCTGTGGTGCGCCTCCTGGCTGGTTGCCTAGGTCTTCAGCACCTTTCCTTTGCTAGAGCAGACTGTGGTCTCACTCGAGTTTAGATGTGTACGCGTGCACACACGTGTCTGCGAATGCATGTACATGCATACACATCTAGAGTATACTGGTTATTTTTCTGCGCCAGAAACTCGCCGTCGCCATTTCTCCTGTTAGTAAAAACAGTTCCGCCACGTGAAGACCAGGAGTTGGACTTTTGCTGCTGATGTTATGTATTCACGAGCCATTGGGGTATTTAAGCAATGTTGGGCGATCACCCCAACACTGCGTCCCGGCTACATACAGCAACATTTGGAACCTGTGATATTACCATTGCTTCTGTCTTTCTGTTATTCAAGTTGAGGCCGATGTACTTACTTTCCACAACCACGACCACCAGCATCATCATGATTACGGTCTCCGTCCAGTAGACTCTGGGGTCGACCAAGGCTCATAAAACGGGTAGTAGGTAATTCTCTGACTTACACCAGGCATGGGGTTAGTGGTTGCAATGTCCTCCGGTGACAACAGAACGTATCAACGTGAACACCATAGAAAATATAGGCAGTATAGACGAACAATGACACACAATAACCATGCTATTGCTAACGGAGTCAATACAACAGCTGTCAAAGGAAATGATACAAGAAATAAACAAGACAGCGAAGAAGAAATGGATGAAGGGGGTAATTGTACAATTGATGGACATCAGAAGACAAAGTAAATGCAATCGAGATTATATAATTAACGACAGCACGTAACAGTAAGGGCACGACTAAACAAGAAACATCGGTAGACTAGTGATGGGTGCACTCACCTACTGTCCGGGTGTTCTAGGTTCCAATCCTCATTGCGCCGGAATATTTCATGGGCATGTGGTTCCTGGGTCGTCCCAGCATAAATAAAATTTATTTCAACAAGTGTCCTGAGAAGTAATTCAGGCGACATGATATCATTACCAGGTGGATGCTGTTTGACCACAACATGTGGGCCTAGCATAGTCTCTGTCTCAAACCACTACTTTCAATATTGGAGTACCGCAAGGCTCTATTCTTGGCCCTCTATTATTTGACATATATATTAACGATCTACCTTTGCATATTTCGTCGTCCTGCAATCTATTTGCAGACGACTGTACAGTGTATTGAAACGCTGAAAACTGTATTTTGCTGGAGTCGTTTTTGCAACAAGAATTAAATAATGTAGTTAGGTGGAGCTATGCAAATCGTATGCAAATTAACAACACTAAAACAAAATCAATATTATTAACAACCAGACAACGACTTCAAACTCTAAACTCACACACATCACTTCAACTTCACATCAATAACATGCCAGTAGAAAGTGTAATTGAGCACAAAACATTAGGCCTAATCATTGATAGAAACCTAATCTTTAATTCCCACGTTCAAGCGCTCATTAAACAAACAGCGTAAAAAGTCTACCAACTCGCCAAAATCAAAAATTTCCTTGATGAGGACACAAGGAAAATATTTTATACTTCTCATATACAGACACATTTTGACTACTGCTGTACAATCTGGGACGGTTGTTCTAATTCAAGCACCAAGCGACTTTACTCACTCCAGAAACGGGCCATGAGTCTAATTTATAGCAAACATTTATCTGACAATCCTAGCCTGCATAAACGCCTTCAGTTACTACCACTCCGCAAACGCCTGCTTTTCAATAAAGCTAAACTAATTCACAAAATCCTACATCGGAATGCCCCAAATTACATTTGGCCATTGTTTAAATATAATGCTAGACATGGTAAACGATTACATATATTACACATTCCAAAGCCTAGGATTGACTTATACAAAACAAGCATAACGTACTCTGCAGCTCAGCTGTGGAACAATCTTCCACAAGAAATCAAAGACATCACCAATCCCTATACATATAATCGCAAATTATTCGAACACTATCTCAGTACGGATTATCTTTCCCCTTAATCATACAAATAATAATAATAACAAAACCCTAGTATAACAGCCAGTCCCATTTTGGTAGGCCAGTATATTCCACATGGCTAATAACAAGTGTCACGCCATTAGCTAATATTACTACTAAGTCGTATAGTATTGATGTGAGCATTTTGCCCATGCCTTTATAATGCATATCTTTTATATTATTTCTGTTCTCTGATAGCCTTGAATGATGTATGAATGAAATAATGTATGAAAGAGAGGGATAGAAGGGCAGAATGTTAGACGGGCCTGCGTGCCCAATTCTTAACCCTTTGAAAATAAAGTTTGATCGTTCTTTCGTTCTCCATCTTCCCATTGCTCAAGATACGCACATTTTACATCAATTAAGTGTGTATAGATATACCAATGTGTGTATCTGTTTGTGTGTTTTCATGTGTGTCTATTAATGTATCATATTTTGTGTGTGTGTGTGCGCGCGCGCGCGTGACTGCGTTTGTATGTGTGCGTGATGTGTTTCTGTGTGTTTCTTGTACACACACAAGACATAATATTTAACTGGTGTGTGAAAGATGAGTGGTTGGAAGGGTCGAATGTATGACGGACTCTGCTTGCCCATTGTGTGACCTTTTGAAAATGAAGGTGGTTAGTTCGTCTGTTCTACAAAATTCCGCGACTTCTCATAGTTTCACAATTTCCAGGCATACCGGCTTGAAGGATCAACAGCAGCCGCATGCAATGTGGGAGCATATAGCTTTGCGTTCAATTCGATGATATCAGCAGAAAGCAAAATCAATCAATCAATCATGTGCCAGGCCGGAAAGCGTGGGCGGTCATGACTCGCCATTTTACTCGATCACCAGAGTCGTGGATCAACTCAGTGTTCCTGTCTCGACCATGCCATGTGGCCAAGCCATCCAGGTATTTACTTCTCGGTCTTCCCCTTTTCTGCTCCCTTCGATCTTGCCAGTTGCCACTAAGTTCTCCAATCCATTTCTTCTCATAATATGTCTAAAATATTTTGACCGCCTACGTCTAATTTCTCTAATCAATTTACGATTTTCATTTGTCTCCTGTAGTACTTGGTCATTGGTTTTTTCTGTCTGGCCATGGTATTCTTTGCATTTTCCTCAGAAACCACATTTCTGCAGCCATCAGATGTTTGTTAGCTTGACTGCTCATTGTCCAAGTTTCACATCCATACAAAAGAACAGGCTCTATGTATCCCCTCAACACTCTTTTTCTCGTTTCAACTGATATCTTTTTATTGGTCAGTATGTTTTTCATCTTGCTAAAGACTACTTTCGCCATGACGATTCTTGTTCTAATCTCTACAAGGTCTTCAAGCGAATCATAATGAACTAGGCACTTTTAAAGAAGATAGTTTGCCGTTGAAAGCAAAAGCAAACTACTAAAGGTGAAATTCCCGAGCAAATCAAAAGTTAATTTTTTTTTTTTAAAGTTAATAAATGCTGGGATTGATTGCAGCGTTATTTAAAGGGACATCCAACCAACATATACAGCTTACTCTTCTTTATCTTAAGGATGTCTGAGTGAGTGTGTGTTGGTGGCTGGGTGGGGAATGTGTGTGTGGGTGGGGAGAGATGTGTGGTGTGTTGGTTGGGGTTATGTGTGTGTGGGTGGGGGTATATGCGGGGTGGGTGGGTGAGGGTATCTGTGTGGGTGTGGGTGGGGATATTGTGTGGTATGTGGGTGGGGGATATGTGTGTGGTGTGTAGGTGAGAGATGTGTGGTGGTATGTTGGTGTGGAATGTGTGGGTGAGGGATATGTGTGTGTGTGTGTGTGTGTGTGTGTGTGTCGTGCGTGAGTTGGGAATATTGTGTGGTAGGGGATGTGTGTGATGTGCGGGTGGGGGATGTGTGTGGTGGGGAATGTGGGTTAGGGCATGTGTGGGTGGGTGGCGGATGTATGTGTGGGTGGTGGGGTGTGTGTGTGAGTGGATTGGGGATGTATAGGTGGTTAGGGAGATGTGTGTGTGTGTGTGTGTGTGTGTGTGTGTGTGTGTGTGTGTGTAGGGAGATGTCAGTTGGTGGGGATGTGTGTATATGGTTTGGGGATATGTGAGTGGATGTGCGATGTGTGGGTTGGTGGGGGATGTGTGTGCGTGGGTGGGGAATATGTGGTCGATGGAGATGTGGTTGGGGGATGGGTGGTTGGAGGTGTGGGTGGGGAGAGGATGTGTGGGTTAGGATGTGTATGTGGGTGGGCGCAGGATGTGTTGGTTGGTGGGGGATGTTTGTGTGGGTGGCGAGTGTGTTTGGGTTGGGGGAACAGGTGAGGGCAGTGTGTGTGGGTGAGGGATGTGCCGAAGGGGGATGCGTCGGTTGGTGGGGTATGTATGTGTCCCTGGGTGTGTGTGTGGTTAGGTGGGTGTGTGTATGGGAGGTGGGGTGATGTGTGGGTAGGTGGGAGATGGGCCTCATAACATAGTAATTTGTCTTATTTATGTTTAGAGCATTCATTTCACAATGTTTTTTTTTTCTTCCTATGTAAATGTATAATGCTCTTGATGAACGAAAGATGAGTGATTGAAATGGCCGAATTTAAGACGGGCCTGCGTGCCTAATTTGTGACCCTTTTAAAATAAAGTTGATTTGATTTTGTTGTGATTGTTGTTTTTGGGGTTTAGACTGTCAGATGCACTCTCACGTTGAAATCTTGTTAGTCGACGCTGGGTTAGCTCTGTATGTTTTATGATAGCCTGGACAGCTCTCATTTACTAGTTAGTTAGTTAGTTAATTAGTTATCTGTTGGAGTATAATCTCTGCACTCCGGACAAGTCCTTAGGTACTCACTCCCACCCACCCCACACGCATCATATGCATCAGTATCCAGTTGTTAATAATGCCAGTTCTGTGTTGGTTGACAAGGCCCCTCATTCCCCCGATTTGCCTCTCGTGTCTGGCCGTGCCAATTCTAACTTCCAAGTCTTTCATTCTGGACTCAGAAGTGAATTCACTGGCGTTAACGTCCTCCACTCTCGACATCTCTCTAAGGGCGTTAATATCACCAGCACGATCCATAGGCTGGCCATCTGCAGGGGATGCAGAACCAGCAAGTTTCAGTTTGTTCATTTCCCTCAACTCAAGCATATCCCGGAACGAAGATGATGGAACTCTACAACAGACCTCCGCAGCGATTCAACCCACTGCCTGTGTACAGAACCCGCCTCTCTCTGATTCTAATAGTGTGAGACTTCATCTTCTTCTTCACAGTCTCCTGCCTGTTTTGCAAGGTTATCTTTATCAATTCCCTGCACACCACCATGAAGCGGAACACCCTGAAGTGAGACTAGCTCTCTGACAACAACCTTGCTTTGTGGAACACCCTGAAGTGAGATTAGCTCTCTGACAACAACCTTGCTTTGTGCGCCGTCCGGCAATGGGAGCTGGCCAACGGTAATAGCGTGTAGTACAGATAATGTATCAGGGGAGACGACTGCCTGGCGACAGTCAAAGCCGGTGGCGGAATTCTTGTATGCCTGCACGAATATACAAAAGCCATCTCCGTAATGGTAACATCTATTATATATTCCAAATTGTAACTCAGAAGGATAGAGAACGAGACGACTTGTGACAATTACACACGTGTTTCTTGAACACAGAAAAAATTTATAAATTCGGTCATTCATACAAAAAGATGCACGCACGCACAACCATATACAGACACATATATACACACATACAAGCACAAACACACTTAATACACAAACACACACGTACACACACACACACATGCACACACACACATAGTACGCAATAACCACCAACACTTGTAAACAACGTAATTAAAGGAGTCTCTGTGGCGAAGTGGTCTAGCCGCTTGACTCGTGATCCGAAGGTTGTGGGTTCGATTCCGGGCCGCGTCCTTCGGTTTACGATTTAAATGTTTCGGAGACTCCTTTGGGTCGTCGCTAAAAGCTACGGAGTTCGTGCTTTGTGCGACGCTTTCCGTGCTGTGGAAAGAGACCGAGCTATATGGGATAAAACCCAGTGAAATGAAGTCGACCCCTTTCACAAACCCCATACTTTTATTGACCAATCGACACTCGATGGGTAAGTGTATCAAGCTAGCCTCTTTATTTCCATTGACTTTACCTGGTACCACTTTTAGGCTCAATCGACCTGGGATCCCAGGCCATCTTTACATATTCGAATGCGCCCCGATGAGGATCGAACTTGATGACATCCGGACCGGCAGGCAAGTGTTTAGCCCAACGCAACCGCGAATCCCACCAACATCAGAATACATCAAAACATGTCATGTTAGATCGCATAAAGATCTATTTATAGATTATGTGCCACAAAGTGAATTACGTTCCACGGTTTGGTCAAGCCTATGGCTTAGGGGTGGACAAACTGTTTGTGCGTAGGGCCACATTGACAGATGTAAAGCTATTGGGGAGCCGCATATATATTATGTCCACTTTGTTTACGCAACCTATCACAATAAGTAATTATGAATTATTTATTGTTTACTAGCTGACCAGGCCCGGCGTCGCCAGGCACTTGACGGGGAGCGTCTCATTTAATTCATATAAGTAGTCATTATACATTCAAATACATTTCTCTAAGCGCACAGAGTACGCGTTCGGCCCCTGCTCCCGTTCCCATTGCTCGTCTGTTTCTGATGCTCCTGTTCCCGTTCCCGTTGCTCGTCTGTTTCTGATGCTCCCGTTCCCGTTGCCCGTCTGTTTATGATACTCCCGTTCCCGTTGCTCGTCTGTTTCTGATGCTCCCGTTCCCGTTGCTCGTCGCTTTCTGAAGCACATAATGCCTTTTTCTTTCGAGTAAAAATTAAACATTGATTTTAAACTAACTAACTATTTCAGTTGGATCCGCGGGAGGGAGAACAACATCTATACAAAATTTCATCTCAGTCGGATGGACCGTTCGGGAAAACATAAAGGACACACAAAGAAACAAACAAATTTATAGTTAGTTAGTTAGTTAGTCGACAGATCATCCTCATTGCACATCGAATCATTCAGTCCCTAAGTGCTCGGATCCCCTACTCAGCAAATCCCGCAGCGTGTAGCGGCTAACGACACCAGTTCTGTGTTGGTTTATCAATCTTCTTTGGCTTCTGCGTAGTGTTCTTGTTTGGCCACCCCTCTTTTAATTTGCTGTTCTCGCAGTCTGGCCATGGTTGTAGATTCACAGTCATCACTTGGTACACGCAAGAGTCTTACTTCTCGTAGAGCATTCAGAATGTCAGCCTGGTCCATGGCGAGTCCGCCCTTCACAGTAGCCTCACCTGCGAGCTTGTCAACCCGCTCATTTCCTTGTACTCCCGCATGCCCTGGCACGAAGATGAAACTAATCTTTGTCAGCCGAGACCGCTCCAGAGGCAGCAACCATTCTCTTCGGATCGACCCCTCCTCTATCCTCTTGATCATGTTCATTGAGTCGCTAAGGAAACATGCCCTAGTGAATGTCTGTGTCTCGAGCCATGTTATTGCTTTACTTACTGCCATGACTTCCATAGTCAGGCTACTTGTGGTTTCAGTGAAAGCACCAGAGTCATCCTTCACAATTTTCCCTCCGGCCCGAGCTGTAAAGGCCCATGAGCTTCTCACATGTCGGACGACCGACCCATCTGTGTAGATGACCGCATCACCGTCTAGCGAATTCTCGAAAATCAACGCTTGTACTTCAGCCTCCACAGCAGCCGGATTTTCTTGTCTGCATTTTCTATCTAGTTGGATGCAAACTGAAAAGGATGTGCGGAAATCTGTTGGCACTTGCACCCACTCCTCGCCAGGTTCTAAGTCCTCAAGTGAACACACCTGTTGAAGAATGTCTTCGGCTTGACCCATCCACGACCGTCCTCTTTTTAACCTGCTGCCCTTCGCCTTCATAATTTCACTATGCAGTGGATGTTGTGTGTTTGCGTTAACTCTGAGGTAGGCGCGTGCCCTGCACACTTGTATTCTCTCTTCAATGGTTGGAAAATCAAGAAGGTAGCGCATCGCCCTGCATGCTGTATCTCTTGTACATCCAAGAATAATGCGCATAACTTCATTCTGTATCCTTTCCATCCTTTCTATCTGCTTGCGGCTGAGAGTCAGGATTGCCATTACATACTCCAAAACAGACATGACCAGCCCCTCGTACAGAAGACATAGATGGCGCTGCTCACAGTTTGCTGCCGCCATCACCCGCATCGCAGCCAAACCCCGCTTGGCCTTAAACAACAAATTTATTTATATAGTAGAATAGAAGAAGATAGTAGAAGATATGGAAATATGGTATGTGGCCAAAATATTGGAAGAGAACTATCTTCATTACAATAACTAAAAAGGGCAACCTGAAACTACTGAATGTAACACCCAATAAAGGCTGAGTTGACCGCGGAGTACTTCAAAGGATATGCAACTAATTTTATCGCCAACCATTTTTTTTATTTTTACATTATTCGTAGATTGATTAGAGAAATTAGACGAAGACAGTCAAATTTTTTGGACATGTTATGAGAAGAAATGGACTGGAGAACTTGGTGACAGCTGGCAAGATCGAGGGGAACAGACCAAGAGGAAGACCGAGAGGAAAATACCTGGATGGCTTGGCCACATGGCATGGACGAGACAGGAACACTGAGCTGATCCACGACTCTGGTGATCGAGTGAAATGGCGAATCATGACCGCCCACGCTTTCCGGCATGGCACATGATTGATTGATTGAATAGAAGAATAAAACATTCAAAGTGATGTCGAAGAGAAATAAAAAATTGAGTTAGAAAATTTTCACGTATCTAAAATAGATGCATTATTTTTATGAAAACTTTGAAGATGCCTTAAAGTTTTTATCACTTTGTTTATAACGAATATGACTGTAGATAACTTCTTTAAACTTTTTATAAAACTTTAAGAAAAATACAACAATGATTTAAATTACATAATATAGCAATGCTACTAAAAGTAATGTCCCTTGATATAACTTTTGTTGTTAAGTCCCCTTGCAATATTTTAATTATACTTGTTTCATTTTAATGTTGTTTTATTACGTACAAAACTGTTTTCTTCTTCTTCTTCTGCGTTCATCCGGAGTTTTTTTCGGACGTGATTGCGTTGTGCCTGTTTACAGCAGAGTTGCGTTCTTGCGCCGTTAGGCCGACACATCTGACATCTGCGGGCAATTGTTGACCGGGTTAACCTTCCCGGGCAAAACTGTTTTTAAACTAACTATTTCGGTTAGATCCGCGGGAGTGAGAACAACATCTGTGCAAAATTTCATCTCAATCGGATGGATCGTTCGGGAACGCATAAAGGACAAACAAACAAACAAACAAACATTCTCTGTTATATATATAGATTAAACAGTGTCAATCAATCATGTGCCATGTCGGAAAGCGTGGGCTGTCATGACTCGCCATTTCACTCGATCACCAGAGTCGTGGATCAGCTCATTGTTCCTGTCTCGACCTTGCCATGTGGCCAAGCCATCCAGGTATTTACTTCTCGGTCTTCCCCTTGGTCTGTTCCCTTCGATCATGTCAGTTCAAAAGTTGGCACTAAGTTCTCCAATCAATGTCTTCTCATAACATGTCTAAAATATTTTGACTGTCTACGTCTAATTTCTCTAATCAATTTACGATTTTCTTTGTCTCCTGTAGTACTTGGTCTTGGTTTTTCTGTCTTTCCATGGTATTCTTTGCATTTTCCTCAGAAACCACATTTCTGCAGCCATTAGATGTTTCTCAGCTTGACTGCACATTGTCAAAGTTTCACATCCATACAAAAGAACAGGCTCTATGTAGCATCTCACCATTCTTTTTCTCGTTTCAATTAACATCTTTTTATTGGTCAGTATGTTCTTCATCTTGCTAAAGGCTACTTTCGCCATGGCGATTCTTGTTCTAATCTCTTCAATGCATCTCCCATCAGATGTTATGACTGTTCCGAGATAATTGTACCCATTCACTTTTTGAAGAATATTCCAATTTACTTGCATATTACATTGTTTGTTTCGTTCTTCCTAGTGACGACCATAATCTGTGTCTTTTTTACAATTCAATTCTAACCCCAGTTGTTCACTGTGTGCAACAACCACGTCTAATTGTTGCAGATCCTGCTCATTGTCTGCAATCAATACTGTATCATCTGCATATCTAATGTTATTGATGTTTCGTCCTCTAATGCTGATTCCATTTACATCTTCTACATTTCTGAAAATATTTTCACTGTATAAGGAAAAATGATCTGGAGACATTACACATCCCTGCCTATCACCTCTCTTAATAGGTTGATATTGTCCCACTTCATTATCAATCCTTATGGCAGCTTGTTGTTTCCAATATATGTTTTTTATAAGTCTAATGTCTTTCCCATCAATTTGTAGATCTGCAAGCATATCTACCATGTTGACATGCCTTACTCCATCGAAAGCCTTTGTGTAGTCAATATCTTTGTTTACTTCTATAGAACGTTCAATAACTGATCGCAGCATATACACAGCATTTACTGTACCCTTTCCTTGTACAAACCCACATTGTTCTTCCCCTATTTTAGGTTGTATTTTCTTCCTCACTCTTTGCATGATAATTCGTAGCAAAAAAAAATTGTGATGTGACTCGTTATACGAATTGTTCTACGTTGATCACATTCCATGGCTCCTGGTTTCTTTGGATTGCAATAAATTGAGAATTACATAATTTAGAAGGTAAATCTCCGGTATCATATAATGTGTTCAGCAGCTGGTGAATTTCTCTATTCCATATTCTTCTAAAGCAGGGGTGGGCAAACTACGGCCCGCGGGTCGCATGCGGCCCGCCACCAGATTTTATGCGGCCCGCGAGGGCATTTAGGAATAAAAAATGTTACTTCGTTTTTAAGTTATTTTGTTGAATTTTAAAGAATTTCATGTACCGTTATGATTATATGATTATTTCAACATTTTTGATAAGATTTCTGTTTAATTATCAATTTTTGTAAACAGTCCTTGGCCTTCGTAATGTAATGCTTCTTCTTCTTTCGTTCGCCTTAAATACTATAACTGCAATGTTGCCTCTTTTGTGAATTTAACTGTCCTTTTTAGTTCACTCAGCAGTCCATAGAGTTTATCTTCTACTGTCGTCTCACTTGGCCAGAAGGTTAGCCTAGACATGTAATTTGGGCAGTCTTTGAGTATGTGCTCTGCTGTCTGCGACGATAATCCACACGTGCACATGGCTGATTCACCAATCTTGAATCTTATATACATGTGGTTGCGCATTCTATTGTGTCTTGTTCTGAGGAGCAGAATAATGACTTGTTCTCGTCTGTCCATAACGTGGTAGTCGTCTTGAGCAGGTTTTGGTGGCTCTCTGACTAATTTGATCATTTTTTTCTTTTGGTGGTAACGGGCACTGGCTGTTCTTCTTTTGCTCCTTCATTAGCCAATCGATCAGTTCTGTCGTTTCCGGGTACTCCACAGTGGGATTGTATCCACTGTATGGTGACCTTATGCTGGCTGCTAAGTTCAGAAAGTAGTGTCCTTAATACTGGCAATTTCCAAGACATCATTTCGTTTTCGTTGAGGTGAGTTTCTTGCATTCCAGTGCATTAGTTTTAGTCTTTGTTTGGTATGGCCAGACGCTCTATTCTCAGGTCCCCTGGCTCCACAGGACATCTGAGAAGGACCTCCAGTAGTTGTGGTTGGACTCTTTCGAAGCATATGGCGTGACACTGCACCTGCCTTGGGGTCCAAAGTAAGGCGAGCACCGTAACATTTAGCCGTAGTCGACATATTTCATAGCGCGTGATTGGTGGCATCCTGATTTCTGTGGTGCGCCTCCTCGCTGGTTGCCTCTTTATTCAGCACCTTTCCTTTGCTGGAGCAGATTGTGGTCTTACTCGAGTTTAGGTGTGTAGGTACGCACACACATGTCTGCGCATGCACGCACGAGCATACACATCTAAAGCGTTCTGTATATTTCTCGTCTGATAACCAGTATCATATCTTCACCCTTGATGTGGCCTCACTGTACACTTCTATCCCTCATAATGATGGTCTCTCAGCTTTAAAGTTCTTCCTGGACAGGCGCCCCAACCCTACTATTGCCACGGATGAACTGGTCCTTACTCTCAACTCATTTGAGTTTAACGGCCAGTACTTCAATCAGATCAGCGGGGTTGCAATGGGTACTAATATGGGCCCTAGCTATGCATGTCTTTTTATGGGTCACCTTGAGTACCAGATATGGCAACTCTACAACGGTAGAGTCCCGGAACTATACAGGCGATACATCGATGATGGTGTTGGTGTCACCTGTATGCCACTGGCGGATCTCGAAACATTCATAGACTTCTTCTCCAACTTTCACCCCACTATCAAACTCACTTCCCATATTTCCTCGACGTCTGTCAACTTCTTAGACCTTACTGTTTCCATTGGAACCCATGGTCTCACCACGACGGTCTACTACAAACCGACTGACACTCACGCCTTTCTACTCTACACCTCCTCTCACCCTCCGTCCTGTAAAGACGCAATTCCTTATTCTCAACTTCTGCGCCTTCGACGACTATGCCAAGATGATGAGGATTTTCGCCACAGGGCTCAGGAAATGTTGGATTTCTTCAGGCTCCGTGGCTATCCTGATCATGTCCTTTCTTCAGCCTTCCGCCGGGCTCTACCCATTAGCCGCGCAGAGGCCCTCACCTCTGCACCTAAACCAAAAAACCTTCGACCGGTACTTTCTCTTACCTACCATCCGCACAATATTTCAGTCAAAAATATCCTGTTTCGACATCTATCTATCCTTCAAGCTGACACTACTACCAGCGCGATATTTTCAGAGAAACCACTAGTGGCTTACAGACGTGACCGCAACCTCAGAGATGTACACGTCCATAATATAGTACAGGGATCTCCACCTCCACCATCACAATTAGGAACTAAGGCTTGCCTGAGATCTCGTTGCAAGACCTGCCCATATGTGATCCACACCCCAGTGGTGCGATTCCCTAAAGGCAATTTACCCATCACAGAAGAATTTTCCTGCACCAGTCGCAACATCATTTACGCCATAATATGCAAACGGTGTGATATGAAGTATATTGGTGAGTCGGGCCTCATGCTAGCCGACAGATTCCGCCAACATCTGATGGACATCAACACTAACGCCCCTAAGCCTGTCTGCACCCACATCAACAGCGCAAACCATCACGGTGCTTCTGATGTCCAGGTCACTGTCATCCAGTCCTGCTCCTCTGGTCCGCAACATCGCAAGAATACAGAAAACGGGCCCATATTCACTATGGGGTGCCTAACTCCACACGGCCTCAACACCCAACATAGTTTCATCTAATCGTAGTCATTTCCCCTCCCCTCCCCACTCTGTTGCTTCCACACCCTCCTAGGTGTCACCCTCTTCCGGTCTCCAACCAGTCCTTTTCTCCACTAATATTATCCTCTACCCTATCTCCCTCAGCCTGATTCCGAGTGACCGAACCATCAGTTACCTGGGCATTTCACATCAACACTCTTAGCACTCCTGTCGTACGCAATCCAGCGCGCGCCAGTAAGGTAATCACTAATCCCCCTACTAGTTAGCAACTACATTGTATATGCGGTCGGGTGTGCGGGCACATAGATACTAATTCATATGTGTATGTGTGCATGTGTACAGATCTCTCTCTCTCTCTCTCTCTCTCTCTCTCTCTCAATAATCTTACACAAACCCTCTCTCTCTCTCTCTCTGCCCATCTCTCTATTTCTCTGTCCCCCCTCTCTCTCCCTCTCTCGCTCTCTCAACAATCTTGCTTCACTGTGCCTACCCATGCCATGTGTGGCGGGTCGTAGGCTCGTTTCCAATCTCTCTCTCTCTCTCTCTCTCTCTCTCTCTCTCTCTCAACAATCTTGCTTCTCTGTGCCCACCTAAGCCAAGTGTGGCGTGTCGTAGGCTCTTATCCAATCTCTCTCTCTCGCTCGCTCTCTCTCTCTCTCTCTCTCCCCCCCCCCCCCCATCGTGCTTCCCTGTGCCTACCTATCCCAACTATATTACGGGTGGTCTGATATTACACAGCCCCAAAGCCCCAATAACACAACCACTGGGGGGTTTGATCCTCATATACGTTGTACAGAATTCAACCTTACTGGCTCTATTTCATAGGGTACAGTGTGAGTGAGGCCTCGTATTTGTAGACCGATCGACCCCGGATACATCAGGGGCGGGTCGTAGGCACTTTTCCAATCTCTCTCTATCTTTCTCTCTCTCTCTCTCTCTCTTCTCTCTCTCTCTCTCTCTCTCTCTCTCTCTCTCTCTCTCTCTCTCTCTCTCTCTGTCTCTCTCTCTCTCTTCCATCTAGCTTCTTTGTGCCTACACATTCCAACTATATTGCTGGTGGTCTGATTTTGTCACAACCACTGGGTGTTTTGATCCTCAAATACGTTGTATAACAATCAACCTCACTGGCTCTATTTCATAGGGGACAGTATGAGGGAAGCCTCGTATTTGCAGACCGATCGACCCCGCATACATCAGGGGCGTGTCTTAGGCACTTTTCCAATCTCTCTCTCTCTCACTCTCTCACTCTCTCTCTCTCTCTCTCTCTCTCTCTCTCTCTCTCTCTCTCTCTCTCTCTTCCATCTTGCTTCTCGGTGCCTACATATTCCAACTATATTGATGGTGGTCTGATTCTAACACAACCACTGGGCGATTGGATCCTCAAATACGTTGTATAAAAATCAACCTTACTGGCTCTATTTCATAGGAAACAGTATGAGTGAAGCCTTGAAACTAACCATACTGACTGTCTCATAGAGTACAGTATGAGTGGACCGTCGTACGTGTAGACCGACGTATTCCACATACCTCATGTGATATATCACAGACACTTTCCCCCTCTCTCTCTCTCTCTCTCTCTCTCTCTCTCTCTCTCTCTCTCTCTCTCTCTCTCTCTCTCTCTCTCTCTCTCTTACATGTACTTTGCACATGCCCACATACACTAGCATTTTGCCTGTTGAAGTGTGTCTATGTAGATATGCGCGTGGGGGTACGAGGTGTCAGGCATTGGTAGCACCTTTGGTAAGGATGGCTCTCATGTCCTTTCAGGACCCATCCCCCACTGGTCCAAGTCTGACACCCAGCTCGTGCCTGTGGCTCCTAGTAGCTGTCAGCATGCGACAGCGGCCACCCCCCGGGCAACAGCTGTGAGAGGCTGGCTAAACCAGGCATGGGTATCCGATTTGGTGTCAAACCAAGAGGTAAACTAGGGTATGCCTACCCAGCATGTGAAGACAGGATTCGGCAGACTGCGCGGAAGAAATCATTCCTGATTCAACGGGCAAGACGGCGTTTACCTGCAAAGCGTTGTGGAACGTAATGAGCACGGCAAGGCACGTAGAGCGCCCTGGTCATCCACTGCACCTGTATTCGTCTCCAATCGTCTCGACTTGTCTTGCCACTGGACTCAGATGGACTCAGGCGAGAGAGTGAGGTCGACGAATTGCGCAACTCTTCCTCACTTTAATCCAAGTCATCGCGCAAGTCATTCTTCATCCAACGTCACATATCACCTTCAAGCCCTGTGGCGATGGGCGAGCGGCAAAGCGGCAGGCGTGGGTACGCTGGCAGCTGTAGTCGCAGACCTGCACACAGGCGGCTCAGGCCATATGGTCGTCTTCTACTGACCGGAGCAGCAGTGGGATTCGGCAGCCCCCTGAGCGACTGAGCAGCCCTCTATAGGAACACACTGCTCACCTCCATAGCATGAGGAAAGGGCTAGAAAAGGTGCCCTAAACATTATGATGTCAAGAACAAGTTCTATGAGGACCTGCACAATGTATTAACATCTGTTCCCAAAGGAGACAAACTTATACTCCTTGGGGATTTCAATGCCAGAGTAGGCACGGACACCACCTCTTGGAGTGGCATTATTGGAAAGCATGGAGTCGGAAATTGTAACAGCAATGGACTCCGCCTCCTTCAGACATGTGCCGAACATGATCTCCTGACTACGAACACAATTTTCCGTCTCCCCATGAGAAATAGGACATCGTGGATGCACCCTCGCTCAAAACACTGGCACCTCATTGACTATGTCATCGTCAGGAGGAGTGACAGACAAGACGTTCGAGTGACTAAATCCATGTGTGGTGCCGAATGTTGGACAGACCATCGTCTCATTGTCACGAAAATGAACATCCACATCAGGCCACCACGGCGTCCTCAAGGGGCGAAAATGCAAACAAAGCTAAATGTCACCCGCCTAAACAGCAAGAAAATGCAGCAGTCGTTTGAAAATATGCTGGAAGACCGCCTCAAGCCCAATGCTACAGCTAAACAGGATACAGAAACAGAATGGAGAGCCCTAAAGGACATAATTTACAACACTGCTATGGAAATCCTGGGCCCAGCCCCCCGAAAGCATAAAGACTGGTTTGATGAAAATTCCGAAGACATCAACCAATTGCTGACCGAGAAACATATTCTCCTCAAGGCACATGTAAATGACCCAAAGTCAACATAAAAAAAAGATGCTTTCAAGAACATTCAGAGAGTAGCGCAGCAGAAACTTCGGCACATGCGGGACTCCTGGCTGAGCAGCAAAGCTGATGAAATTCAGGGCTTTGCTGACAGACATGATATGAAAAACTTCTACGACTCACTGAAAGCGGTCTATGGTCCTTCATCACCAGGCATAGTTCCCCTCCTCAGTGCAGATGGGGGAACATTGGTCACCGATAAGAAAGAAATCCTCCAACGCTGGGCAGAGCATTTCAGCAAAATCTTAAATGCAACTTCCTTCTTCGATGATGAAACCATCAACTGCCTTCCTCAAGTTCCCACCAACGAGACACTTGATGACCTGCCAACCATAGTGGAAATAAACAAAGCCATCCAGCAACTCTCCAGCGGCAAGGCACCTGGTCCTAACTCCATCACAGCAGAGATATACAAGGCAGGTGGGCCGGTCCTAACAGAGCAGCTTCACCAAGTCTTCACAAACATATGGATGAACGAGACCATGCCACAAGATTTTAAGGACGCGTCAATAGTCCACCTTTACAAACGTAAAGGAAACCGCCAATCCTGTGACAACCACCGAGGCATCTCCTTGCTTTCAATTGCAGGGAAGATACTCGCCAGAATTCTTCTCAATCGCCTCACATCCCATTTCGATCAAGGTCTTCTTCCTGAGAGTCAATGTGGCTTCAGAAAAGAACGTGGAAGTGTTGACATGATTTTCGCTGCAAGGCACCTGCAAGAGAAATGTCAGGAACAGAACTGCGAAATGTTCTCCACTTTCATTGACCTTACCAAGGCTTTTGATACAGTCAGCAGAGAAGGACTGTGGAAGATTATGGCAAAATATGGCTGTCCACGAAAGTTTGTCCAAATAGTGCGGCTATTTCATGACGGCATACAGGCAAGAGTACAGGAAAATGGTTAACTGTCTGAACCCTTTCCTGTCACCGATGGAGTGAAGCAAGGATGTGTCCTGGCACCAACACTGTTCAGCCTCATGTTTTCAGCCATGTTGATGAATGCCTTCGGGAACGACGACATTGGAATAGACATCAACTACCGTATGGATGGAAAGTTATTCAATCTCAGAAGGCTGAAAGCTAAAACCAAAATTAACAGCGGCACCGTCAGAGAGCTCCTGTTTGCTGATGATTGCGCTCTATACGCCAACTCAGAGGCGGACATGCAACATAATGTTTCAGCTTTCTCACATGCCTGTGCCAACTTTGGGCTCAATATCAACTTGGAGAAGACTGTAGTTATGTACCAGCCAGCTCCAGGGAATAATCACATTGTGCCGAATATCAAAGTGAATGATCATAGACTAAGTGTTGTGGACAAATTCACCTATCTTGGCAGCACCGTGTCACAAGCTGCCACAATCGATGACGAAGTGAATGCAAGAATCTCCAAGGCCAGTGCAGCCTTTGGCAGACTGTACAAGAATGTATGGGACAGAACTGGAATAAGCCTGCAAACAAAGCTAAAAGTCTACAAAGCAGTTGTATTATCCACACTGCTATATGCTTGTGAAACCTGGACTGTTTATCAGCGACACGCTAGGAAATTAAACCACTTCCACACAGTCTGCCTAAGGAAGCTACTGAAGATTAAATGGCAAGACAAGATTCCAGACACTGAAGTCCTAGAAAGAGCATCCATGCCCAGTATCCACACTCTACTGATGAAGAATCAGATTCGCTGGGCTGGTCACTTGACTCGCATGCCAGATCACAGGCTCCCTAAACGAATTTTTTACAGCGAACTGCGTTGTGGTAAACGCTCCCAAGGTGGCCAGAGGAAACGTTTTAAAGACACTCTGAAAATTTCACTGAATGCTTTTGGAATTCATCATGACACCTGGGAGGCTGCAGCCAGAGACCGATATTCGTGGCGTGCATCATTGCGCAAAGGTGCAGTCATATGTGAGGCAACCAGGACTGCAAGAGCTGTGAAGAAAAGGCAGGACAGAAAAACCACTGCAGGAAATCCTCCTCCAGAGACGTCAAGCATTCTTTGCCCACATTGTCAAAGAACATTTCGAGCCAAAATAGGCCTTATCAGCCATCTTAGAACCCGCGGCTCCACACCTTCAACCCCACTGGATGAAATAAATGGTCATCATTATTCTTGATGGACAAACAACAACAGATATGCGCGTTCACACATATCAGTCCACCCAGACTTTAAGACTCGCCCCTATAAACAACACAATGGAGTCTTGGTTAGTACCACCCCCAGTCTTACCAGACCAGTCAACGTCCTCCTGCCCCGCCCCCTTCCTTCTATGTGCTCACTGAACCGTACACCCGTCACCAGGTATCAGAATCCATCGGAGATTTTCTTAGTCATTTACAGATCCGTAAGGCGAGGTGAGTGCTAACGTTTTCTCCATTAACATTTGCATCAATTAAACATTTTCTTCAACCAACATTCTTTTCCATTAACATTTTTCTCCAATTCTCATTTTCTCTTCATTGCTTCCACTTTTCCATGCTTTTGTTCTTCTCGCCCTGTCGTCACCTTCTGATGTAGTCACAGGATATCTCCTTGACTGTATGTTGTGTTTGTGAATGTGTTTGTTTGCTGATGAAGGCTAATCGCCGCAACGTTCCGTATGTGTCTTAACTCTGTTATGTAAAGCTGCACTACTTTGTGTCATTTTATATTGTATATTTCTCGGTGCGAGTGACTCGCCGCCGCCCCTTCTCCTGTTAGTTAAAACAGTTCCGCCACGAGAAGGCCAGAAGTTGGACTTCTGTAAAGGTGATGAATGCACGTGCCATTAGGGTATTTATGCAGGGTTGGGCGCTCATTCCAACCCGGCCCCTGGCTACATACAGCAACATTTGGAACCATGTTATGCTAAAATGCGAATTTATCGATTATTATATAGATAATGATATATTTATCGACATGAAAAATTTAATAAGGATGATTTTATGAATAATAGATATTTCTCCGGTAAATAAAATGATTTATTTTGCAAGAAAATATTAAATTAAAAAGTCTTTTGCTGTTTTAAATTATTTCCACATTTACAATGTTCAAATTAATGTATTTGTTGTAGTAGTCTTGATATATTTCTGAAATTTATTCTGAGTTTCTACTTGTTTTTCGAATATTTTATTTTCACACACAGCCGGAAGTAGGTTTTGTTTCATTTCCGTTTTAAAAATTTGTACAGTTCGAACTGTTCGAATTTTATTTAAAAAATGAGTGTCAATAACAAATGTAAGATTGAAGATGAATGCCGTGTTTTTAATTATGAATGGACAACTAAGTACTACTTTATAAAAATTGGTAGCAAATCAGTTTTCTTGCTGTGTCGTGAGTCAGTGGCTGTCTTCAAGGAGTACAATTTAAAAAGACATTATCAAACACAATATTCCGATTTCGGATACAATTTAACAACCGAAGGGAGAGAAAGGAAATGCCTTGAGTTGGTGAAATATTTTGGAGAAACAGCAAACTGTTTTCACTAAACAGTCTTGAATTCAAGATGCTGCAAATGAAGCTAGTCTTGTGCTGTCACACAGAATTGTAAAACAGAACAAGCCATTTTCTGATGGCGAGTTCATCAAGGAATGTTTGCTAGATGCAGCAAACATTATGTGTCCAGAACACACACACACACACACAAACAGATCTGACAACATTACTTTATCCAGGAGAACTGTGGTCAGACGTGTTGATAAGACAAGTGACAATGTTATGCATACACTTCAAGATGCAAGTAAACAATTTTTGTGGTAGTATCTTGCATTGGATGAGAGTACCGATGTACATGATACTGCCCAATTATTGATATGTATACGTGGAATAAACACTTCTTTTAAACTCACTGAAGAGTTATTGAGTGTTGAGTCACTCAAAGACACAACCACAGGTCATGACATATTCAATGCTTTTACTTACTGTATTGAAAGAACTGGGTTAGTTCGGAACAAGATGACAAGTGTTACAACTGACGGATCTCGTGCTTTGACTGGAAAAATTGTAGGTCTGGTAAAGTTGATAAGTGATAAGATTAAAGCAGAATATCCAGACCACACATTATTACCACTTCACTGTGTGATTCATCAAGAAAGTCTGTGAAAAACTGTTTTGAATATCAAGCATGTTATTGACCCAGTTGTCAGTGTCATCAACCTCATCAGATCAAGAGGACTTAATCACATACAGTTCAAGGCATTACTTGACGATTTGGAAACTGAACAATCCGATGTCCTGTACCACACCAGCGTTCGATGGCTGAGTGTCGGCAAGGTGTTGAGGCGAGTGTGGGAACTCAGAGAAGAAATAGTGATGTTCCTAGAGATGAAGGGCATTGAATGTGACTTTAATACTAATATTGTCAATAAAGCGTGGAATTTAGATTTTATGTTTGCCATTGAAATTATGGAAAAGTTAAATGAACTGAATTGACAAACTTCAAGGCAATGGTGTGTTCGCACATGAATTGTATGTACATGTAAAAACATTTCAGGCAAAACTCTCACTGTACTCCAGACAAGCAAGTGAAAAAGATTTTGTCACTTCCCTTTGCTGAAACAAGAAACCATTTCTGGTGAAATGACTGAAAAGTACAAAGCACAATCAGATGCACTGATTGAAGAATTTTGATGGAGATTCCAAGATTTCAAGAACGTAGAGCCACAGTTCAATATTCTCAGTTCCCCTTTCAGTGCAGGAGCTAATACAGCCACAGAGGATATACAATTGGAGCTGCTTGACTTAGAAGCAGATCATGACCTGAAAGAGAAATTCAAGTCAGATGGCTTGCTGGATTTCTATGGATCTTTATTACAAGAATCATTTGCCCACGTTTGCCCACCCCTGCCCTAGTCCATACTTGCCCAGTATGCATCCGTCCTGTTGATTTCCAACTTTGGCATTCAAGTCACCCATTATGATAGTTACTTCAGAATTCTTGCATTTCTTGAAGGCTTTCTCTAAATCACTATAAAATTCATCAATGCTGTCATCACTACTGTCTGCTGTTGGTGCATAAACTTGTATGACGTTGACATCAAAAGGTCTTCCACTCAACTTCACCAGTAACACTCTGTCTGATACAGTCCAATATCCTTTGATCGATTTTGCTCTCTCTGTATCCATTGTAATTGCTACTCCTCGCTGTTGTTTCTCTCCACCAGAATAGATTATTCTATATTCCTCAGATGTCATAATGCCCACTCCAGTCCATCTGGTCTCACATATACCTAACAGGTTAATATTTAATCTTCTCATTTCATTCTTAATGTTGTCAAATTTTCCATCCCCACTCATAGTTCTTACATTTCAAGTTGCTACTTTCAATGTTGATATTATTTTGCACCCAGTCGCCTGATGACGGTCTGGAATCACCTGGTGCACATAACTACCCCTACCGAGCGAGGCTGCTCCTGTGGATCACCCATTTACGCTGTTTCTCTGATTATCGATAAGACTGCAGTACATAATATTCTTGGTATCTGTAAAGAAGGTAGTTTGCCATTTCTTTCCTTCCTAGCAATGACCATACTGGTCGATGATCGTAGTCAATGTCTCCCAAAAAAGAGATCCTCTGCCTACCGTCGTGAAACTGGAGACAATAACCTACAACTATATGTCGGCTGCTCCTCAACTTCATCCACCACCTGCACCCATGGCTTCACGTAACCCTGATCGGGGGGCTAAACGGGTACTCCACCTTGCCCAAGGGTGTCCCGTAGGCTAGTGGAGGGAAGGAGGCACCCATCAAGGCATTACTATCATGCTATTATATTTTAAATATTCTCTAAGCAAGCGTAATTGCACCAGCATTTGGGAGAGAAAGAGAGAGAGAGAGAGAGAGAGAGAGAGAGAGAGAGAGAGAGAGAGAGAGAGAGAGAGAGATCTACTTGTTCAAATTGAATGAAATATACAAACATAAATGACATTTCTTCTAAACATATTTATCAACATAAACCCCATAGACTTCCAAGGTCTTTCGCGGTTAATGTGAGTAAATTGTCTCTAAATTGTGGGTGGCCTTAAGAGGCCAGTAAAAAAATGTTGTTTCCCCACAGAGGGGAAACGTTTAGGATATGTGAAGTACAATTATCATTAAAAGTACAGTTTTAAGAATTAAACATAAACATAAAATTGAAAAAGTACGTCATAAAATGTAAGTAAATAAAGATTAAACAAATGTTATATAAACATTTTAATAGCTTTCTTCTCGCGATTGCAAATCTATGACTGCGGTATTGACTTTTTTTATTCCTCAAAAAAAAAATGTAAAGATTTTAATTTTAGTTATGTATTATACTAGGTATACCATTTTTATATTCAAATTCTAGTTATTTCCCTTGTATCAATATTAGATGTTTATATCCCCCTACCATGCGCAGACTGCTAATGCAACCATAGATTAATCTTAGGCAATTTACATATAAAGTAGACCAAGAAGTCGGTGGAGAGATAATATATATACAGATCTACAAGCACTTGGAATTAGCGACTTGCAAGAGAAGGTCAACCAGAGAGACGAATGGAGACGGATTGTATCTGCAGCAAAGAACCTGAATGGCTCGGAACGCAGAAGAAGAAGAAGAAGAATTTACATATAAACTTAAAGAAAGTCAAATATACAAATAGAAACGCAAAATTTTATCTTCAGGCACTGAAGAGTGAGGAGATAAAAGATAAATTCAACGTAGAGGTAAAGAACAGATTCGATGCATTGTCCGATATGGAAATATTATTTCAAGACGTCAGTGACCAATTGGAAATATAAAAGAAATCAGTCAAGAAGCTGCACTAACAACAATGATAATCCCAAAAATAAAGATAATAGGACGCAAGAAATGGATGATGGAAGACATCTTAAAACTCATGGAAATAAGAAGAAATAACAAAAATAACATGGAAATATTCGAAGAGATTCATAGGAAAATTAGGAAGCTACGCAAAGAGGCAAAAGAAACATGGCTTGATGAAAATTGAAAGGAAATTGAAAACCAACACAACACCCAGAATACCAAATTAATGCACACAAGAATTAATGACATCACTAACAAAAGAACACACACATCAACAGGTTGCCTAAAAACCAAAGATGGCAAAATCATAATAGAAAAAGATCAGATTTTACATGCGTGGTCAGATAATGTGAAAGACCTCTATGATGATACAAGAGAAGAACAATATGATCATCAGAATAATAATGAAGGACCATCAATTTTGATTGTCGGGGTGTTTTTCTTGTAGATATCTAGCAATTCTGCAGAGCCGGTCTCCCTGGCGAGGGTGTTAACGATTTTATCCGTAATCCCATATATCCACGTGTGGGGAAACAGCTGCGCGAGATTCGGTAGGGAATCGGGTTGCGTTGGTCACTTACAGGGGTATCTGAGATTGTCGCTCAGTAAGCAATGCAAAATACTGTGCGTAATCTTGAAAAGACATCAACAACAGCGGTACAATGCTGTTGTTGACAGCGATGTAAATAGGATATGCGAAAAAAAAATTCCACTGAATGCTTGAACATAAGTGTAGTGATCAATCAAGGCATTACTATCATGTTATTATGATATCTGAAATATTCTCTAAGCAAATGTAATTGCACCAGCATTTAGCAGAGAGAGAGAGAGAGAGAGAGAGAGAGAGAGAGAGAGAGAGAGAGAGAGAGAGAGGAGAGAGAGAGAGAGAGAGAGAGAGAGAGAGAGAGAGAGAGAGAGAGAGAGAGAGAATGGGGGGGGGGGAGAACTATTTGTAATATTTGTCAACATAAGCCCTATAAGCTTGCACGGCCTTTCGCCAGTGCGAAAATAAATGCACGCAGGCCCTGATTGTGCCAGACCAGGTTTTGTCCTACTCACTTCGCCTGTTAATCGTCATCTCTCTCATTCCTATCACCTAGGCCAGGGGTGGGCAAACTACGGCACGCGGGCCGCATGCGGCCCGCCACCTGGTTTTATGCGGCCCGCGAGGGCATTTAGGAATAATAATTTTTACTTCGTATGTAAGTTATTTTGTTGAATTTTAAAGAATTTCATGTACCGTTATGATTGTTTCAACATTTTTGATAAGATTTCCTTCTAATTATCAATTTTTGTAAACAGTCCTTGGCCTTCGTAATGTAATGCTTCTTCTTCTTCTACTTCTTCTTCTTTCGTTCGCCTTAAATACTATAACTGCAATGTTGCCTCTTGTGTGAATTTAACTGTCCTTTTTAGTTCACTCAGCAGTCCATAGAGTTTATCTTCCACTGTCGTCTCTCTTGGCCAGAAGGTTAGCCTAGACATGTTGTAATTTGGGCAGTCTTTGAGTATGTGCTCTGCTGTCTGCGACGATAATCCACATGTGCACATGGCTGATTCACCAATCTTGAATCTTGTATACATGTGGTTGCGCAATCTATTGTGTCTTGTTCTGGCTAGCAGAATAATGACTTGTTCTGGTCTGTCCATAACGTGGTAGTCGTCTTGAGCTGGTTTTGGTGGCTTTCTGACTGATTTGATCATTCTTTTCTTTTGGTGGTAACGGGCACATCAGGCTGTTCTTCTTTTGCTCCTTACTTAGCCAATCGATCAGTTCTGTCGTTTCCGGGTACTCCACAGGGGATGGTATCCAATGTATGGTGACCATATGCTGGCTGCTAAGTTCAGAAAGTAGTGTCCTTAATACTGGCAATTTCCAAGATATCATTTCGTTTTCGTTGAGGTGAGTTTCTTGCAAGCAACATACGCTTACCTTTTCTTGGTCCAAGATTTTTTCTAGTTCTATTGTTTTGTTGCTGAATCCCTCCGCATTCCAATGCATTAGTTTTAGTCTTTGTTTGGTATGGCCAGACGCTCTATTCTCAGGTCCCCTGGCTCCACATGACATCTGAAAAGGACTTCCAGTAGTTGTGGTCGGACTCTTTCGAGGCATAAGGCCCGACACTGCACCTGCCTGGGGGTCCAAAGTAGGGCGAGCACCGTAACATTTAGCCGTAGTCGACATATTTTATTGCGCGTGATTGGTGGCATCCTGATTTCTGTGGTGCGCCTCCTGGCTGGTTGCCTCTTTATTCAGCACCTTTCCTTTGCTAGAGCAGACTGTGGTCTTACTCGAGTTTAGGTGTATTGGCACGCACACACATGTCTGCGCATGCACGTACGAGCATACACATCTAAAGCGTTCTGTATATTTCTCGGTGCCGGTGACTCGCCGCCGCCCCTTCTCCTGTTAGTTAAAACAGTTCCGCCACGAGAAGGCCAGAAGTTGGACTTCTGCTGCAAAGGTGATGAATGCACGAGTCATTATGGTATTTATGCAGGGTTGGGCGCTCACCCCAACCCGGCCCCTGGCTACATACAGCAACATTTGGAACCATGTTATGCTAAAATGCGAATTTATCGATTTTTATATAGAGAAATATTTATCGACATGAAAAATTTAATAAGGATGATTTTATGAAAAACAGATATTTCTCCGGTGAATAAAATGATTTATTTTGCAAGAAAATATTAAATTTAAAAGTCTTTTGCTGTTTTAAATTATTTCCACATTTACAATGTTCAAATTAATTTATTTGTTGTAGTAGTCTTGATATATTTCTGAAATTTATTCTGAGTTTACTACTTGTTTTCCGAATATTTTATTTTCACACACAGCCGGAAGTAGGTTTTGTTTCATTTCCGTTTTAAAGTTTTGTACAGTTCGAACTGTTCGAATTTTATTTAAAAAATGAGTGTCAATAACAAATGTAAGATTGAAGATGAATGCCGTGTTTTTAATTATGAATGGACAACTAAGTACTACTTTATAAAAATTGGTAGCAAATCAGTTTTCTTGCTGTGTCGTGAGTCAGTGGCTGTCTTCAAGGAGTACAATTTAAAAAGACATTATCAAACACAATATTCCGATTTCGGATACAATTTAACAACCGAAGGGAGGGAAAGGAAATGCCTTGAGTTGGTGAAAAATTTTGGAGAAACAGCAAACTGTTTTCACTAAACAGTCTTGATTTCAAGATGCTGCAACTGAAGCTAGTCTTGTGCTGTCACACAGAATTGTTAAACAGAACAAGCCATTTTCTGATGGCGAGTTCATCAAGGAATGTTTGCTAGATGCAGCAAACATTATGTGTCCAGACCAAAAAAAAAAATAAAAAAAAAATCTGACATTACTTTATCCAGGAGAACTGTGGTCAGACGTGTTGATAAGACAAGTGACAATGTTATGCATACACTTCAAGATGCAAGTAAACAATTTTTGTGGTAGTCTCTTGCATTGGATGAGAGAACCGATGTTGTGGGATGTGGATTTTAATTTATGAGAATATTTTGTTAAAAGTGTCTAGGGGGATTTAATTTGATTCTCTATTATTTAGCCACTTGAGGTGATCATGGAATTCTACCATAAACACAAGGAGGAAAATAGTTCACTCCTGTTCATAGCTGTATTTATGAGTACTTCTCCATTCCCACTTATCACACTTTAAAATTTACTATAGTGCTAGAAGACATTGATTGTTCACAACCACTGATGAACACCACATTTACTTGATGTACACATCAACAAATTTTGGAAAAACAGATCAAGTATGAGAATATTTTGTTAAAAGTGTCTAGGGGGATTTAATTTGATTCTCTATTATTTAGCCACTTGAGGTGATCATGGAATTCTACCATAAACACAAGGAGGAAAATAGTTCACTCCTGTTCATAGCTGTATTTATGAGTACTTCTCCATTCCCACTTATCACACTTTAAAATTTACTATAGTGCTAGAAGACATTGATTGTTCACAACCACTGATGAACACCACATTTACTTGATGTACACATCAACAAATTTTGGAAAAACAGATCAAGTATGAATCAAGATCTGCAGTTACATATATATGTGTAATGAACACTATGCATTTTCAGACAGGCATGGGAATATTTTGCATTATTACAATATAATACCCAGTGACCCCCAGAAAAAAACAAGGTTATTACAAACAACACAACAACCACAAATTGGGTCTACTTTCATTTCCCCTCATAATTAAGGCAAATAATGATCAAAGTATATAGAACCCCAACATATAAACATTTGTTTCTGACACCTTTTACAATTTTCTCATTTTTAAAAATAATGAGTTGGTGTCAAAATACTATATATATATAACACTCTTTACCTTTTACATGTCATAGAAGAAAAAAACACACACATGAAAACAGTTGATACTAATAATTAAATTAATTAATTATAGTGTTCATTTAGGCATTGCGGGTGGATATTCCTCTCCAGTGCTAAGCTGTTAATGTCCATAATTATCCAAGACAGCAATAAATACTCACAGTCATGTTTTAATGTCCACTGAAGTTTGTTGCGGAAATACTTATAATCCCTATTAGGAAATAAATTCACCACATATACATATCCCCTACATTGGGGCTGAATTCACGAATCTTCTGTTGCGAACGGCTCGGTGTCAGTGTGAAATTGAGGCCTGGGTTGGCCATACCTTCAGGAGATGCATCTTGAGTCTTGGACTAAGGGTCTTCCCTATATCACCATATCCGATGAAAAGGATGCCGACCTTTTAGCTTCTCGGCTTATAATATCCGAATCTCAATTTTGTTCCCACAGATTTTTCACCCACCTAGTCATCAGTCTATAATCTATTCCACAGTTGATGGCATTTAGGCTGACATGGGACCAGCACAGAGTTCTGATTCATTATTTACTTTCAGTGTAGACATATAATTCTGCTTGTTATTCATTTGGTTCATCTGGAATTAATTCCAGGATTCTGCTGTAGGCATGAGACTGAAGAATATTATTCCACCACATATCCAGGGTTGCAACCATCAGGTGATTCCTGTGGTTGCAGGCGTAGAGGCCGTTACTCCGCTAGCTGCTTTCATACGGTTCTTTGGATGGTGTTTAGGTTTTGGAACCTTGAGGTAATCTGGTGTAGTTATGGTTCAGAGGTTCTGAAGTTGGTACATTTGGCTGTATTGACTTATAAAGTTGTTTCAGTGTCTCTTCCCATTTGTTTGAGTTGGTGTTCATAGCTAGAACTTGGTGGTGAATAGCTGAATGGCTGAATTCCATGTTTTACTGTTGCAGCTGTGAGACATTCTTTCGAAGACTTATCCATTGTTGGATATTAACTTGGTAATCCAACCAACAGTTGAAGGGCTTTCACTGTTGCTAGTTTTAGTAACTTGTAGTAGGATTGTCCCATAGTTTTCACTGATTTTGCTGAGTGATAAGGCTTCAGGTGGTACTTCTCAGGAGTAAAGCAGACGCTACACGTTGTTAGTTACTCTGTTGATCTTCATCTTTGTAGATTATTAGATCTTGAAGTCCATCCTGGATATTCCTACTAAAATAGGACTTAATCACTCACCCAGTCAGTTGTCTTCGAATTTATCTGTTGCTCGCTATGGAGCTATTGAGCGCAGCAGTAACCATGGTTGTGGTGGCCCAGACTTTGCTTTAGGACAGGTTGTTCTTTATTATTGACTGGCTGATAACCCAGTTTCCAGTTGATAAGGTGGCAACTCAGTCCCACCAAGTCCACCACTCGCTATAGAAAAGGGATGACAAGAATACAACACGAGCATTAACCTACTGTGTTATGATAAAAGGTTTACAACACAATTACAAACAAAAATACAAAACAACAAGGGGAGAAGGGGAAAGGGGTGGGTGTCCACGTTCCACTGTCCCTCATTGCTGAGTAGAGCCATTCTGACTCTTAATAGTGAGTAAGGTATTTTCTCACTTTATTTTATGTTCTGTTATTACTGGGACTATTAGATGAGTGAAGTCATTCTGCCCATCCAACTTGTTGATATTTATCTCTCATTCTAGAAGATAATAGCCTATACAGAATCTCTGTGGTTTCTAATGCCGCGTCTTCCTTTCGGCACTATCATCATCCTTATGTCAAGACTATTCAACATTGGCTTCTTAAGTACTGACATCCACATATTTCCTACATCATCTCATGTTTCCACAGGAGTCACGTTACAATGTGTATTTCCCAGTAAAAAGTAACAATCGGGACATAGAAAAGTTCTCATAACAGAAAAAAAAAACATACATGTCCATTTCTCTGATATCAAGTACATAATAATCATACATAATAATTAATCATAATGATGATACAGGGAGCCTAGGTTTTTGGATTTTCTTCAGGAGTTAATCCATAAACTAAAACATATATTGTTTTCCCCCACTGCATACAGCACATGAGGATAGTAACCGCTGATATATTTTGCCAATGACTGCTATTATTCTGAGTGTATTTATTAGAATAACTTATGCTGTATGGTCCAGTCTTCTGAATATTGCAAGCAATTTATTCACATCAATCTCCGCTTCTGTTTCTACTACAATGAGGTGAGGCAGATTGAATCCTATCCGAACATTCCTTTATATCACGCGTTTACTTAAATTGTTTTTGAATTTATATTCTCAAACACGGCATGTCCCTAGCAATATTTTATGAAATGATTACATGTCCCTCCTCATATGGAGTGGTTACTAATCTGTTAACAAATGGATGGTACTAAAATTTAGCACTATAGTTCCAAGTTACAGATTATGATGTGGCAAGCATTTTATCCCCTGACTAAGAGTCAGGAATATGCGTAATCATTTGTATGTTCCCGCATGGATAAAACAAGTTCATATAACAAGTTCCAAGATATCCTTAACAGTGAATTTACACTACATAGGATATTTGAAAGTGGCAGACACCAGTTCTCTACTATGAAGTATGTAATCAATAGTCCCACATTGAGAAAATGCCTAGAAAGTGTTTTTGACCTGAGTTTGATACTCTACGGTTCACATAATATTTCTAGGTTATAAGCACTACTAGTTAGATATAAGTTCATAATGCCTATATAAGAATTTAACATAGGGATTTGAAATTGTAAGACATAGGAAACATTACAGCATGGCACCCACATGTGCTTCATTGATAAACATCATCCATCCTGGTTTAAGAGAATTGTTGACTTATTATTCTAACTAATTCTTCATTAAACATACTGGTCTATGTAATACATAAATACATCTTAATAATGTAGATATAACATACCAATAGCTTCAGAGAGTGATGGTTTTAAAAGGCAAAAATACCTTTCCCCACAAGGGGAAAGGGGAATGCACGTATGTTTCCTTTCTTTGTCTGAACTAAAATGGCTACTTTAGTCTTTGTTTTCAACCTCGCCGGTCTTGGCCAGGTACGCGAGCCAAAATAAAGCCAACTAAATTAAGCTGTGCCACGGTCAGTCTATCGCTGTTTTATTTCCTACTAATGCAGTAAGCAAGATACTTAACTAGTAGTGGTTAGGGATTGCTTATTTTTAAGGAAGGGAGTCAATGCTAGGAAAGGGTGATGACGTTTTATTATATCACACGCCCCCCCCCCCCATTTAAGCCATTTATTTCTTTCAGAAAATAAATGGTCAAGTAGTACTCTACAATTTCCGTCTTTACATTGACTCACCTAGTATCCCTCCCTTTGCTTTACTACATTTCTTTCCTATGTTAGAATCTACCAGAGCCACGCACATTTTCTTCTAGTCACGACAACTGGCATAACCTTAAAGGCTTATTTCTCTTTTAGTGAAAGAGTGTAGTACCCTCTCCACTGTTGTCAGCTATGGTTTGAAATATGCGTGGTTATCTGATAATTTGCTACTTTTAGTACTGATTTATCTGCATCAAACCGACTTTTTGAAGCAATTAAAATATCATCATTAAGCTTTCAATAGCCAGATGATACTGTTCATATGAGATCATTTGCTGAATTTCTGTTCCCACTATATTTAGTCTGGCGTTAGGAACTGGAGAAAGTCCTGAGTACTCCTACATGGGTTATTAAGAAATCTAACATCTGCATTTTGCTGATTCTGGGTTTTATGCGTCCACTCCCCTCAGATTCTTTTCCCAGCAGAAAGTCTCTTCTCTCCTTGTAGTTCATTATGGTCTACGTGTAACCACTGCTAATGTAAGCATGACTAGTTGGGATATATAACAGCTTGATTTCTCTCTCATTAGATTATCAATCTTGAGATTGTGTTAAAACCAACGTTAATTCTGCGTCTACTGATAGCATATTAAACTCGCCCGTCTCCCTGTAAGTTAGACGTTTGTTTTAACTATAGATCTGATATTTAAAGGAAGCTAAAGATGGTTCCTGTTGTATACATTTTCATCCAACACATCATGTGCTTGGGTTATTAGTCGAGGTATGGAATTTTCCCCGATCAGTTTTAGTAACTACTGATTAGAGTGGTGTTCCCATTTCTCTTGCGGGTTTTCGCGGAGAATCTCGTCTAACAAGTAAACAAAGGTGCAAATTTTCTAGATTTCCGTTCTGAACCGAATTGTACGGGGAACATGAATTTGTCCGACTGAGTTAATTCTTATCTTACTCTCTCTGCTTTTCCTTCTAATCGAGATCTATTTTACGCTAGAATCCTTATTAGTAATTCTAAGCTGATGTGTTTGAGTATCACTCTGTATTTGTTGCTTTGGTGTTGAATTACGAGCAATTTTGCGTCGCTTGGCGTACATTGATAGTCGTCTGCCTCCCTCCAGGTTTTAGACTATTTTCAACTTAGCAACATACATTGTTATGTAGGTTCAGACGTAGTGTCTCCTACTTGATATAATCAGTTCAGTGAGAAGTTAAAAGCCTCTTTTATGGTTCCTGTTTATAGTCTTCCAGACAATCAAGTTGTTGGTTCCTTTCCAGTTATGGATGTGGATTACTAGTCTTTGTAAAATTACTGTTACATATGTAGATCCCTCTCATACTGGCGTTTCCTGAGTTGTTCCTCAAGATAACAGGTACGGTACTCTTAATTTTCTCTCCAGTTTTGTTTTCATCCGTTTAATACGTGGAAACTCTGGATTTGTTGAGATTGACGAAGGTCTCTCTTTGAACTGTTATATAATTTACTAGCTGGATTCCTGATTGAAATTCCTAATCTAGTAAACATCAAGCAATTCTTCAGATATATGCTCCAATGTGCTTGGTTTTTACACAGCTATATTCCATTCTTCTAGCATGGGTTCGCTGTATAAGTCTTAGGCGATTCCTCTCTCTTCACCGTCAAGAGGTTCGTCCTATCTATAAACAGCATCTATTTCAAGAGTTGTTTATTTAATTGTTGCTTCCACCGATTAATATCAGTTATTGAAGCTCATCTCTATCAGTCTGGATCTGCCTTCACATATTTAATGCTGGCATATCATCCAAATCAGAAATGAGATGTAGAAATCTGTTTCGTCTTGCGATTGATTTCTGATTCATCTACCTATTAGTAGGCTTCGAGCATTATCTAGAATTTCGTTACTCGGTTAGTTTTAAAGAAAATAGAATTGAGTCGCGCGCCTCTATTGTACTACTTATTTTGCCCTTTTTAATTCTTCCCTTATGAGAATATTAATGTTAGTTAGGCAATTATTGAAATAACTTTACGTAAGCTAATCGCTAACTAAAAAGCTGTTTCACTCCTCTTTTTGATAAGGACTTCTCATAGTGAACATTTCACTTAGTGAGGTTAAACTGTAAATTTCAAAGTTAAGGAGCCAATTTCTGAAATGTTTAGTCTCTTACTAGAGATTAGCACAGATTTTTTTTTTCGGTATCTCCTGAAGTTCATTTGAAATTCCAATTGCTTAAGTTAATTCTTTAATTATACCTTTTACATACCTATACGGTCTGTTTCCGCTACCATTAATAATGGAATCGGGGTGGATAATTTAAAGAAACACCTTATATTCTTTTGGGTCAGTAAGTGAGTTGATCAGTTTCACTTACATCACCAGGTGAATATTTTGGTGTTGACTCTCATTAACATATGGGCCACCTGAGTTAGTTATTAATAACTACTCATATCACCGGTGGGGTAGAATAAGTGTCGGTATGGCTTTTCTTCCTAAGTATCCATCATTTATTCACTTTACTTTAATTACTGCTATTTTCCCCTGGTTTAATTCATCTCTCATGTATTATTTACTGTCCTACTGAATCATCATTTGTTGATAAAATTTGTCCCTTAAAAAATATTTATTGGATTTTTAACTTATCTGTCCTAATTATCTATAAAATTGTCTATCACTCTCTGCTGCCTTGGTAATTTTTCAATATTACCTGAATTATACAAGCAGATCATACATGAAAATACAATGATAATCAATGACAAAATAGTTAATTACCACATGCTTCATAATTAGAAACATAAACCTTATGGATACATAATATAGTAGTGTGTTCATGACTACACCACTTTTAAACCATTTAAAGAGAATACCAGAGTAGCAGAACCATACCTCAAACATCAAATGGGAATGACTATGGATTCTAAACATTCGCTGAATTACCTATCTTATGTGAGTTTACCATCCCAGGGACATTACTACTGGAGGTTCATTACTGGACTTAGTTTCCCATCAATAAGATATAAAATATGAATTTAAAAAAAAATCTCATACCCAACAACCAACTACATGATGCATCTACCAGAATCAAGATATTACCTGTGAACAGTTTTGTACCCCCCCCCCCCCAAAAAAAAAAAACAACTATATTTATCTGAGCCATTATAGGTTCACATAACACTTGACTCAGCTCATACTTATGAGAGATTATGTCTGTTACTAACACTATAACATTCTGAAGTGACTTGGTTTACCTGCGAGAGGTTTTCCCTGAATTCATATACCCACAATAATACACCAATTGTGATGTTTAAAAGGAGTTTTAATTCATGGACTACTCCACTACTAGGTGAAGTCCGTACCGGGCGGGACCCCACATGTGGGATGTGGATTTTAATTTATAAGAATATTTTGTTAAAAGTGTCTAGGGGGATTTAATTTGATTCTCTAATATTTAGCCACTTGAGGTGATCATGGAATTCTACCATAAACACAAGGAGGAAAATAGTTCACTCCTGTTCATAGCTGTATTTATGAGTACTTCTCCATTCCCACTTATCACCCTTTAAAATTTACTATAGTGCTAGAAGACATTGATTGTTCACAACATATAACAACCACTGACACATTTACTTGATGTTCACATCAACAAATTTTGGACAAACAGTTCAAGTATGAATCAAGATCTGCAGTTACATATATATGTGTAATGAACACTATGCATTTTCAGACAGGCATGGAAATATTTTGCGTTATTACAATATAGTACCCAGTGACTCCAGAAAAAAACAAGGTTATTACAAACAACACAACAACCACAAATTGGGTCTACTTTCATTTTCCCTCATAATTAAGGCAAATAATGATCAAAGTATATAGAACCCCAACATATAAACATTTGTTTCTGACACCTTTTACAATTTTCTCATTTTTAAAAATAATGAGTTGGTGTCAAAATACTATACATATATACCATAACATAACCCTTTAGTTATACTTCATGACCAAATAAAACACTCTTTACCGTTTACATGTCATAGAAGAAACAAACACACACATGAAAACAGTTGATACTAATAATTAAATTAAATAATTATAGTGTTCATTTAGGCATTGCGGGTGGATATTCCTCTCCAGTGCTAAGCTGTTAATGTCCATAATTATCCGGGACAGCAATAAATACTCACAGTCATGTTTTAATGTCCACTGAAGTTTGTTGCGGAAATACTTATAATCCCTATTAGGAAATAAATTCACCACATATACATATCCCCTACATTGGGGCTGAATTCACGAATCTTTTGTTGCGAACGGCTCGGTGTCAGTGTGAAATTGAGGCCTGGGTTGGCCATACCTTCAGGAGATGCATCTTGAGTCTTGGACTAAGGGTCTTCCCTATATCACCATATCCGATGAAAAGGATGCCGACCTTTTAGCTTCTCGGCTTATAATATCCGAATCTCAATTTTGTTCCCACAGATTTTTCACCCACCTAGTCATCAGTCTATAACCTATTCCACAGTTGATGGCATTTAGGCTGACATGGGACCAGCACAGAGTTCTGATTCATTATTTACTTTCAGTGTAGACATACAATTCTGCTTGTTATTCATTTGGTTCATCTGGAATTAATTCCAGGATTCTGCTGTAGGCATGAGACTGAAGAATATTATTCCACCACATATCCAGGGTTGCAGCCATCATGTGATTCCTGTGGTTGCAGGCGTAGAGGCCGTTACTCCGCTAGCTGCTTTCATACGGTTCTTTGGATGGTGTTTAGGTTTTGGAACCTTGAGGTAATCTGGTGTAGTTATGGTTCAGAGGTTCTGAAGTTGGTACATTTGGCTGCATTGACTTATAAAGTTGTTTCAGTGTCTCTTCCCATTTGTTTGAGTTGGTGTTCATAGCTAGAACTTGGTGGTGAATAGCTGAATGGCTGAATTCCATGTTTTACTGTTGCAGCTGTGAGACATTCTTTCGAAGACTTATCCATTGTTGGATATTAACTTGGTAATCCAACCAACAGTTGAAGGGCTTTCACTGTTGCTAGTTTTAGTAACTTGTAGTAGGATTGTCCCATAGTTTTCACTGATTTTGCTGAGTGATAAGGCTTCAGGTGGTACTTCTCAGGAGTAAAGCAGACGCTACACGTTGTTAGTTACTCTGTTGATCTTCATCTTTGTAGATTATTAGATCTTGAAGTCCATCCTGGATATTCCTACTAAAATAGGACTTAATCACTCACCCAGTCAGTTGTCTTCGAATTTATCTGTTGCTCGCTATGGAGCTATTGAGCGCAGCAGTAACCATGGTTGTGGTGGCCCAGACTTTGCTTTAGGATAGGTTGTTCTTTATTATTGACTGGCTGATAACCCAGGTTCTAGTTGATAAGGTGGCAACTCAGTCCCACCAAGTCCACCACTCGCTATAGAAAAGGGATGACAAGAATACAACACGAGCATTAACCTACTGTGTTATGATAAAAGGTTTACAACACAATTACAAACAAAAATACAAAACAACAAGGGGAGAAGGGGAAAGGGGTGGGTGTCCACGTTCCACTGTCCCTCATTGCTGAGTAGAGCCATTCTGACTCTTAATAGTGAGTAAGGTATTTTCTCACTTTATTTTATGATCTGTTATTACTGGGACTATTAGATGAGTGAAGTCATTCTGTCCATCCAACTTGTTGATATTTATCTCTCATTCTAGAAGAGAATAGCCTATACAGAATCTCTGTCGTTTCTAATGCCGCGTCTTCCTTTCGGAACTATCATCATCCTTAGGTCAAGACTATTCAACATTGGCTTCTTAAGTACTGACATCCACAAATTTCCTACATCATCTCATGTTTCCACAGGAGTCACATTGCAATGTGTATTTCCCATTAAAAAGTAACAATCAGGACATAGAAAAGTTCTCATAACAGGAAAAAAACATACATGTTCATTTCTCTGATATCAAGTACATGATAATCATACATAATAATTAATCATAATGATGATGCAGGGAGCCTAGGTTTTTGGATTTTCTTCAGGAGTTAATCCATAAACTAAAACATATATTGTTTTCCCCCACTGCGTACAGCACATGAGGATAGTAACCGCTGATATATTTTGCCAATGACTGCTATTATTCGGAGTGTATTTATTAGAATAACTTATGCTGTATGGTCCAGTCTTCTGAATATTGCAAGCAATTTATTCACATCAATCTTCGCTTCTGTTCCTACTACAGTGAGGTGATGCAGATTGAATCCTATCCGAACATTCCTTTATATCACGCGTTTACTTTAATTGTTTTTGAATTTATATTCTCAAACATGGCATGTCCCTAGCAATATTTTATGAAATGATTACATGTCCCTCCTCATATGGAGTGGTTACTAATCTGTTAACAAAAGGATGGTACTAAAATTTAGCACTATAGTTCCAAGTTACAGATTATGATGTGGCAAGCATTTTATCCCCTGACTAAGAGTCAGGAATATGCGTAATCATTTGTATGTTCCTGCATGGATAAAACAAGTTCATAAAACAAGTACCGAGATATCCTTAACAGTGAATTTACACTACATAGGATATTTGAAAGTGGCAGACACCAGTTCTCTACTATGAAGTATGTAATCAAGAGTCTCACATTGAGGAAATGCCTAGAAAGTGTTTTTGACCTGAGTTTGATACTCTACGGTACACATAATATTTCTAGGTTATAAGCACTACTAGTTAGATATAAGTTCATAATGCCTATAAAAGATTTTAACATAGGGATTTGAAATTGTAAGACAGGAAAAATTACAGCATGGCACCCACATGTGCTTCATTGATAAACATCATCCAGCCTGGTTTAAGAGAATTGTTGACTTATTATTCTAAATAATTCTTAATTAAACATACTGGTCTATGTAATACATAAATATATCTTAATAATGTAGATATAACATACCAATAGCTTCAGAGAGTGATGGTTTTAAAAGGCTAAAATACCTTTCCCCACAAGGGGAAAGGGGAATGCACGTCTGTTTCCTTTCTTTGTCTGAACTAAAATGGCTACTTTAGTCTTTGTTTTCAACCTCGCCGGTCTTGGCCAGGTACGCGAGCCAAAATAAAGCCAACTAAATTAAGCTGTGACACGGTCAGTCTATCGCTGTTTTATTTCCTACTAATGCAGTAAGCAAGATACTTAACTAGTAGTGGTTAGGGATTGCTTATTTTTAAGGGAGTCAATGCTAGGAAAGGGTGAGTACGTTTTATTGTATCACAGATGTACATGATACTGCCCAATTATTGATATTTATACGTGGAATAAACACTTCTTTTAAACTCACTGAAGAGTTATTGAGTGTTGAGTCACTCAAAGACACAACCACCGGTCATGATATATTCAATGCTTTCACTAACTGTATTGAAAGAACTGGGTTAGTTCGGAACAAGATGACAAGTGTTACAACTGACGGAGCTCGTGCTTTGACTGGAAAAAATGTAGGTCTGGTAAAGTTGATAAGTGATAAGATTAAAGCAGAATATCCAGACCACACATTATTACCACTTCACTGTGTGATTCATCAAGAAAGTCTGTGAAAAACTGTTTTGAATATCAAGCATGTTATTGACCCAGTTGTCAGTGTCATCAACCTCATCAGATCAAGAGGACTTAATCACATACAATTCAAGGCATTACTTGACGATTTGGAAACTGAACAATCCGATGTCCTGTACCACACCAGCATTCGATGGCTGAGTGTCGGCAAGGTGTTGAGGCGAGTGTGGGAACTCGGAGAAGAAATAGTGATGTTCCTAGAGATGAAGGGCATTGAATGTGACTTTAATACTAATATTGTCAATAAAGAGTGGAATTTATACTTTATTTTTGCCATTGAAATTATGGAAAAGTTAAATGAACTGAATTGACAAACTTCATGGCAATGGTGTGTTCGCACATGAATTGTATGTACATGTAAAATCATTTCAGGCAAAACTCTCACTGTACTCCAGACAAGCAAGTGAAAAAGATTTTGTCACTTCCCTTTGCTGAAACAAGAAACCATCCATCCATCCATCATGTGCCATGCCGGTAAGCGTGGGCGGTCATGTTCTGCCATCTCACTCGATCAACAGAGTCGTGGATCAGTTCCGTGTTTCTGTCTCGACCATGCCACAAGGCCAAGCCATCCAGATACTTGTTTCTAGGTCTTTCCCTTGGTCTGTTCCCATCGATCTTACCAGTTGTCACCAAGTTCTCCAAATCATTTCTTCTCATAACATGCCCAAAAAATTGTGACTGTCTACTTCTAATGTCTCTGATCAGTTTACGATCTTCATTTGTTTCTTGAAGGACTTCTTCATTGGTCTTTCTGGCTGTCCATGGTATTCTTTGCATTTTCCTCAGAAACCACATTTCTACAGCCATCAGATGTTTTTCAGCCTGGCTGCTCATTGTCCAAGCTTCACATCCATATAAAAGTACAGGTTCTATGTAGCATCTCAACACTCTTTTTCTCGTTTCAATTGACATCTTTTTATTGGTCAGTATGTTTTTCATCTTGCTAAAGGCTACTTTTGCCATGGCGATTCTTGTTCTAATCTCTTCAAGGCATCTCCCATCAGATGTTATTACTGTTCCGAGATAATTGTACCTATTCACTTGTTGAAGAATATTCCCATTTACTTGTATATTACACTGTGGTATTTCGTTCTTCCTAGTGACGACCATAATCTGAGTCTTTTTACAATTTAATTCTAACCCTTGTTGTTCACTGTGTGTAACAACCGCATCTACTAAATTTTGCAGGTCCTGTTCATTGTCTGCAATCAAGACTGTATCATCTGCATATCTAATGTTATTGATGCATCGTCCCCCAATGTTGATTCCTTCCATATCTTCAATATTTCTGAAAATATTTTCACTGTACAGGGAAAACAGATCTGGAGACATTACACATCCCTGTCTCACACCTCTCCTAATAGGCTGATATTGGCTTACTTCATTATCAACTCTTATGGCAGCTTGTTGTTTCCAATATATGTTTTTTACAAGTCTAAGGTCTTTCCCATCAATCTGTAGATCTTCAAGCATCCTTATCATGTTGACATGTCTCACTTTATCAAAAGCCTTTGTGTAGTCAATAAAGCAAAGGTGTAGATCTTTGTTTACTTCTATAGAACGTTCGATTACGGTTCTCAGTATATACACAGCATTTACTGTACCCTTGCCTACTACAAACCCACATTGTTCTTCTCCTATTTCAGGTTGTATTTTCCTCCTAACTCTTTGCATGATAATTCTTAGCAAAATCTTCGTGATGTGACTCATTATACTAATTGTTCGATGTTGATCACATTCCAAAGCTCCTGATTTCTTTGGGATTGCAATAAATACAGAATTACATAACTCATGAGGTATATTTCCAGTATCATATATTGTATTAAGCAGACTGGTAACTTTATCTATTCCATATTCTTGTAAAGCATTAATCATTTCTGTTGTGACGCTGTCTGGACCGGATCTTGCCAGATTTCATATGATTAAGAGCATTCTGAACCTCCATCTTCAAAATTGCTGGCCCTTCATTGTTATTTTGAACAATATATTGTTCGTCTCTGTTATCGTCATAAAGGTTTTTCACGTAATCTGACCATACATGTAAAATCTGATCTTTTTCTATTATGACTCTTCCATCTTTTGTCTTTAGGCAGCCTGCTGATGTACGTGTTCTTTGATTAGTTGATTAACAAGAAACCATTTCTGGTGAAATGACTGAAAACTACAAAGCCCAATTAGATGCACTGATTGAAGAATTTGGATGGAGATTCCAAGATTTCAAGAATGTAGAGCCACAGTTCAATATTCTCAGTTCCCCTTTCAGTGCAGAAGCTGATACGCCACAGAGGATATACAGTTGGAGCTGCTTGACTTAGAAGCAGATCATGACCTGAATGAGAAATTCAAGTCAGATGGTTTGCTGGATTTCTATGGATCTTTATCACAAGAATCATGTCCAAACTTGAAAAATGTTGCAGCTAAACGTTTATCATTGTTTGGATCAACATACATTTGCGAACAAGCATTCTCTTCCTTGAATATCAACAAATCTAAGAGGTCTTTATTGTCGGACTGCAACTTGCATGCTGTCATGCGAATTTCAACAAGTAAACTTGCTCCAGATTTCAAGAATATTGTCAAAAAGTGCAAGCAGTTACACACATCTCATTAGAAATCAACAATTATAGTGACAGTGTAGTCGGTTTGTGTCTAAATTAAAGCCAATGATAGATAATAAAGAATATTTGTTATAATAACATGTTGTGAAATCTTGTTAACAAATTAGTAAAAGTTTTTGTCCATATTGTCAAATATAATGTATAAGTATATAAGTAAAATAACATTGCAATCATTATTTATTTATACTGCTTAATAACCTATAAATAATTAATAATTACTTATTGTGATAGGTTGCTGTAAGCAAAATGGAGATTTTATACTACACACACACACGCACGCACGCACGCACGCACGCACGCACGCACATGCGGCCCGCCAATAGCTTTACATTTGTCAATGCGGCCCTATGCAAAAAAAAGTTTGCCCACCCCTGTTCTAAAGCTTTAATCATTTCTGTTGTGATGTTATCTAAACCGGGGGCCTTGCCAGCTTTCATATGTTTAAGAACATTTCGAACCCCCATATTCATAATTGGTGATCCTTCATTATTAAATATAATATCATACTCTTCATCTCTGTTATCATCATAAATGATTTTCACATACTCTGACCATGCATGTAGAATCTGATCTTTTTCTATTATGATTTTGCCATCTTTAGGTTTTAGACAGCCTGCTGATATACTTGTTCTTTTATTAGTAAGTTCCTGAATTCTTTTGTGCACTAATTTTGTATTTTGACTGTTGTATTGTTGTTCAATTAAGCAATTTTTTCTCCAGCCATGCTTCTTTTGCCTCTTTACATAATATTCTGACTTGTCTGTGAATTTCTTCATATTTGGCAGAATTATTTTTATTGAGTCTTCTTGTTTCCATTAGTTGTAAAATTTCTTCTGTTATCCATTTCTTACGACACACCTTCTTTAATTTTGGAATAGTTGTTTCTGTAGCCAAACTGATTGAATTCTTCAACATTTCTCATTGATCATCTACATCCTGAAATAGGATCTCTAGATCAGACAATATATCAAATCTTTTCTGTACTTCTATGTTGAATTTGTTTTGTATTTCCTTGTCGTTATTCAATGTACACAAATCATATTTATTGTTTCCTGCTATATACTTGTCTTTCTTTAACTTTATCCTCAATGTTCCTGTAAGTAATCTGTGGTCACTATAGCAATCAGCACTGGGAACTGTTTTTGCTGCTATAAGCACATTTCTAAATCTTCTGCTAATCAGAATGTAATCAATCTGGTTTCTAATCCTGCTTATCAGGACTCCCCCATGTCCATAATCTTCTAGGGTGTTGCTTAAACCATCTAGCAATTCTGCAGAGCCGGTCTCCCTGGCGAGGGTGTTAACGATTTTATCCGTACTCCCGTATATCCACGTGTGGGGAAACAGCTGCGCGAGATTCGGTAGGGAATCGGGTTGCGTTGGTCACTTACAGGGGTATCTGAGATTGTCGCTCAGTAAGCAATGCAAAATACTGTGCGTAATCTTGAAAAGACATCAACAACAGCGGTACAATGCTGTTGTTGACAGCGATGTAAATAGGATATGCGAAAAAAAAATTCCACTGAATGCTTGAACATAAGTGTAGTGATCAATCAAGGCATTACTATCATGTTATTATGATATCTGAAATATTCTCTAAGCAAATGTAATTGCACCAGCATTTAGCAGAGAGAGAGAGAGAGAGAGAGAGAGAGAGAGAGAGAGAGAGAGAGAGAGAGAGAGAGAGAGAGAGAGAGAGAGAGAGAGAGAGAGAGAGAGAGAGAGAGAGAGAATGGGGGGGGGGGGAGAACTATTTGTAATATTTGTCAACATAAGCCCTATAAGCTTGCACGGCCTTTCGCCAGTGCGAAAATAAATGCACGCAGGCCCTGATTGTGCCAGACCAGGTTTTGTCCTACTCACTTCGCCTGTTAATCGTCATCTCTCTCATTCCTATCACCTAGGCCAGGGGTGGGCAAACTACGGCACGTGGGCCGCATGCGGCCCGCCACCTGGTTTTATGCGGCCCGCGAGGGCATTTAGGAATAATAATTTTTACTTCGTATGTAAGTTATTTTGTTGAATTTTAAAGAATGTCATGTACCGTTATGATTGTTTCAACATTTTTGATAAGATTTCCTTCTAATTATCAATTTTTGTAAACAGTCCTTGGCCTTCGTAATGTAATGCTTCTTCTTCTTCTACTTCTTCTTCTTCTTCTTTCGTTCGCCTTAAATACTATAACTGCAATGTTGCCTCTTGTGTGAATTTAACTGTCCTTTTTAGTTCACTCAGCAGTCCATAGAGTTTATCTTCCACTGTCGTCTCTCTTGGCCAGAAGGTTAGCCTAGACATGTTGTAATTTGGGCAGTCTTTGAGTATGTGCTCTGCTGTCTGCGACGATAATCCACACGTGCACATGGCTGAATCACCAATCTTGAATCTTGTATACATGTGGTTGCGCAATCTATTGTGTCTTGTTCTGGCTAGCAGAATAATGACTTGTTCTGGTCTGTCCATAACGTGGTAGTCGTCTTGAGCTGGTTTTGGTGGCTTTCTGACTGATTTGATCATTCTTTTCTGTTGGTGGTAACGGGCACATCAGGCTGTTCTTCTTTTGCTCCTTACTTAGCCAATCGATCAGTTCTGTCGTTTCCGGGTACTCCACAGGGGATGATATCCACTGTATGGTGACCATATGCTGGCTGCTAAGTTCAGAAAGTAGTGTCTGTCAGGGTCTTAAACTTGGCTCGCTAACCTAACACATGTGAGACAGTACAAGTACAACGTGATTTGACTCAAGACTCAACGACACAACGTTCAACGGATTTATTTACAGATCATATACAGTACGATGATCACAACAATATATACTTGATACTTCAATACACTTACATCCACAATACAGCACACAGTCTATCTCTCAAGATGTCCAGACACTCGACGTTCAGGCACAGAAACCACACAACGCCTTTCTCTCATCATGCGTCCGGTCCAGTCGACGTCCCAGAGCTGTCTGCCGATAGCTCGCAACTTGCCTCCCCACCTGAGGTGGCTTCATGAGACATGCGTGCGTCCTTGCCTGACCGCTGGCCGTCTCGTCAGCCAGCAACCTTGCAGGCAGGTGACTACTACTCGCCTGGCGGCGTAACGAAGTTACTTCATCCCTGCTGGGGACTCAGTCACCTGGCGGGCGTAACGATGTCACTGCATCACTGCACTTCGGTAGACTCTGACACGCTCCCCCCGGCAACTTCATGAAAGATGTCATCTTTCATGTATAATATATGTACATACTGGGTTAGTATTTTAACCTTGTCAGAGTCAACCCTTCTGTTGTTATATACATTGGTATCATAATACATAGACATACACATCTGCCATAGAAACATATAAGAAATGAAAGTTATATTCAACGACATGTGGTGTTCAACCTATAACACTTGTCAGGTTTCATCATCTCGATGGCTGATTACCTCAATTGCATTAATGACCCAGTCAGATCGGTAGTACCAGCTTCACGCTGCCTTTGAAAAAAAAGTAATAATATGGTTTCTGAAACAAAAACCATCTAGCTAGACCGAAATGCGGCTTTTACATAAGTCACATTAAACGCTCAAACCCTGACCTCATTTGGCCAGGAGCTCTTGTGTTGGTCTGCAATGTCGGCAACACTCTGCCATGCCCAGTAGATGTCTACCTGGTGTGTTAACAATCTGGCAAACACATGGCTATTTTTATACAACACATTACAGTATACATTTCAAATTATGGCCCTTTGTGTACTGATGTAATAGCAAATAAATGAAAGGGGAATAATTTCAACATTTATGACATATAATATTTTACAATAATTATTTTATTTCTTAGCGTCATCGCTTGACGTTTCTTCATCCTAACGAGAAAAAGTCGGTAGTATGAATACATTAATCAAGATATGATTCTAAGATTACACTACATAAATATATAAACACACAATTCGTGTATTCAACTTTGTTGATTCCTAAAGATTTTAGAATCGTCATAGCTTTTTAAACTTTTATTTGTCGTCTGCTAATTTTGCTCTAAATTTCTAACTAATCCGGAAGTACACACGAACACTAAGCAGTTGATGTTACAACTTGTAGAACACACTTGTTCCGGTTTGGTGTAGTTACGGAATGTACAATGTTCTAACAGTTCATGGGTTGGATGTTTCATTGTAAGAACCTTCTGGATTTCGCTTGACTGCAGTGGTGTAGCTGTCAATGTTTAGGTCACACTTTCACACACAGATTTAAAATATCTCTGGAAAGTTCCACACGGAGATGCCACTGTCACATTGGATAGTTCGCTTACGGTAAGTTTTGAGCGAATGTGGCACTGTTCTTGTTACGCAATATATACAATTAATAAAGTTCGCTTTCTACCACACACTACACAATTATACAAGACAATCACTACATTAAGTAATAAAATAAGAACATTATATACTGTGGGAGTAACCCCTATCACATTGTAGACATTACACAGCTTTTGTGAATGGAAAAATTATTCACTGATAGATGGCTGTGTCGATCTGAGTGTATTTTACACACTGCACTCAGACATTGCTTACTGGGTCGGTCGGACAACGGGACAACAGATCGGCAATCGTGTTGGTTCTGCCTGGAATATGTCAAACCTCGAAGCTGTAATCTTGGAGCTTAAGAGACCAGCGCGCTACCATCTGGTTTGAAGGTACACCAGAATTTATAAATCGCAATGGACTGCTGTCAGATTCCACGATGAAATGGCGTCCTAGAAGAAATCTAGACAATTTTGTAATACCCACCACTAAAGCTAGGGCTTCCAACTGAGGTATTGACCAAGCCCGTTCTCTGGGTTTCAGTTTCCTGGATACGAAGTACACGGGGTGAAGGATGTTATTGTGCTCTTGCAACAAGACTGCCCCAATCGCCACGGAGCTCGCATCTGTACGCAATCTGAAAGGTAAATGGAGATTGGGCAATTTCAGGATGGGATTGTGTAAGCTATTATCAGAAAAACAAGATAATACTTTACGGAATGCAAATTTTAGGCATTCATTGCTTACAATTTTCTCCGGTTTATCTTTTTTTAGTAAGTTAGTAAATACTTCGGTTAGTTCGGAAAAATCAGGAATGAACTGCCGGTAATAATTTATCAGTCCTAACAAACTTCTGACTTGCTTTTTCGTAGTCGGAAGTGAGAGTTTTAGTATCTTGGACACAATGTTATCGTCTGTCGTGACAAAGCCATTGGATATTTTGTATCCCAAAAAGGATATTTCATGGTAGGCTATGTCTACTTTTGCAGGCTTTACCGTCAGTCCGTGCTGTCTGATGCGTTCAAATGTCTGTTCTAATGTCTTTATGTGCTCTGTCATCGTCTCTGTGTGAACACAGATGTCGTCAATATAGCAAATTATATTAGGTATATCTACTAGAAGAAGTCGTGTCATATGTACGAATGTGGCTGGGGCATTGACTAGCCCAAATGGAAGTTTGTACCATTCGTACAGTCCCCAAGGTGTGGCAAATGCTGTCAGATGTCTGCTCTGTTCGTCTACTGCTATTTGCCAGTAACCTTTAGTCATGTCTACCTTCGTAAAAAAACCTAGCGTCTGTCAGTTCTGTCAGTAGATCGTCAGAGTTTGCCATCGGCTCAAGATCTAGAAGAGTTATCTTATTGAGCTTTCGATAGTCGATACAGAGTCTTATCGTATTGTCCGTTTTGCGTACAATGACCATTGGAGATGAGAAGTCTGATTGGGATCGTCTTATGATGTTGTTCTTTTCTAGGTTGATGATCTCCTGGTGTAGATGTTCTTTGTAATGTAATGGTATGGTGTATGGTCTGCATCTTATGGGTGTGTTTGATGTGAGGGTGATGTGATGCTGTACTAATTCTGTTTGTCCTGGGTTGTTGGAGAAGATGGTGTTGTACTGTTGCATTAGGTGTTTGCAACTGTCTGTTTCTGCTTGAGTTAACTTTGGATTGATCTTAATCTCCTTCAAGCAATCTGTCGTGTCTAATGCAGGTGTTGGAATTTCGTCACTAGCCTCGTCATCTTCGTGATCTATTATCACTGTACAAGCTGTCGTATCGTCTTGTCCGTTGTCTCTGTTGTAGTATGGTCTTAGCATATTTATGTGAAATATTTTATGTTTGTCTTTTATTTGGATCTCGTAGTCTACATGTGAAATCTGTCTCGTCACTTTAAAAGGTCCCTGCCAAGAATCAGTCAATAAGTGTCGGTCACTAGGTAATAGAAGAAGAACGTCCTGTCCAGGTGTCAACGTTATTGTTCTGTTTCCTTTGTCAGCATACTGTCTATAAGTAGCACCAGATAATTTTAGTGCATTCTTTGCAATTATACAAGATTTGATGATTCTTTCACGCAATAATGTAACGTATACGTATGATGATATGGGTTTCAGTACTGGAGTAGAGTCAGTTAACATTTGGTGATAAATAGTCAATGGGCCACGTGGTTTGGCACCATAGATAAGTTCAAAAGGAGAGAAACCGGTACTAGAATGTGGTACCTCGCGATAAGCAAAAAGAATAGCTGGTAGATATACATCCCAGTTATTAGGGTGTTCTTGCGTGACTTTTGCAAGCATGTGCTTCAAATCGCCGTTAAACTTTTCTATAATTCCACTAGAGTGAGGATGGTACGGGGAATTAAAACATTGCTTCACTCCCAACATTTTGGTGAAAGCTTGGGTAGATGCGGCGATAAACTGAGTGCCCCTATCAGATTGGATAGTGTCTGGAAATCCTATCCGAGAAAAGATATGGAAGAAAACTTCCTGTCAAAGACTCGATAGTACCACACCTCGTGAAGCCATAGCACAGTTGAGTAGACACTCAACAGGCCACGTTTGCCAGCAGAGTGCGATGTGAGGTAACACGCACGAAGGTGAAGGTCACCCCGCGTGGTGTGTAACCACGGGAGAGAGGTTAGGGAGACGGGAGACTGGACTTGAGGCGTTCACATCGTTTAGAATAGCGTTAGGAGTTTTGTGTTCACTAATAGATAGAACTAGCATAGGGTTAGCAGTTTGTGTTAGATAATTCTGTGGCTGTATATTGTGTATTGCATTAGCGACTGTTTACCGCTTGTAAGCGAGCCAACGGCAATAAAATGGACCATACATTTTGCCTCCCACACGACTTGCAAGTTGTCTTGTATGGGTGTGTGAGAAGTACCCGATGAGGCCTGTCAGTTGAGTCGTTGACAGGCCAGGGTAATTGTGGTGTCAGAAGTGGGATCTGGACGAAAGCGCCAAGCTAATACCCACAGTAAAAGGGTAATTGTGGTGTCAGAAAGTGGTGCTTGGACGAAAGCGCCAAGCTAATACCCACAGTAAAAGGGTAATTGTGGTGTCAGAAGTGGGATCTGAACCCACGCCCACAAGAAGTGAAGCTTGAACGAAAAGTTCAAGCTAATCCACTCATCCACGGGCTCCAGACTAGGGATTAATTTTTGTAGTAACGATAATTTGTGCAGACAGGAGAATTTGCGAGCTAGAAATATGCCTATCGTGACAAAATAGTGTTTAATTGTGTTTATGATATATTTATTGAATGAAATCATGTATTCTTCGAAGCTGTAAGTATTAATATTCTTATTTTCTTATATTTATTCATATATTTACCAATTTATTCTTGAATAAGCACCAAACATGATTCACGGCGCAGGAATACACAGGCAGCCGACAATATTGATTTTTGAGATCTAAAAATAGCGCTGCGCGATGACGTAGATTGATTGACAGACAGTTGTTCTGCGTCATTAGCATAAAGCAGTCGAGTGTTTACAAGATCGCTTGGCGACGGCCCGCCTGAATCTGTGCTGTATATTGTTTATTATTTACTTATTTAAGTTACTAAATGAATATATTTATTTATTGACACATTATTATGTTATTTTGATTTCTTTACAAGCATTTATTCATTTTTGGGTCTATTTTCTCTTTGCTTATCGTCACGATGGAACTATTTTCGGGCTAAGCATCTGATACTTAGCTGCACAACGTTTACAGAAATTAACTAGGTTAGTAACGAAAGGCAATTATTGTTTAAAACAAAGACAGGACATTGACATTAAAATTAATTAATACATATTCTAGGTGTTCGTAAGTCTGTCATTGTCTAAGTCATTGTCCTTAGTTGTCGAGTAAATCATATCGTTTAGTAGGCGTGTTTACTGCTGCCCTATATATCAGAGGGCAAACAACAGCTGTGCACATACACCTGTGGGCCAAATACCGTGTGCTACGTACGAAACGTGTCGCCACCCCAGTGTACCAAACAAGGTGACCTGTGTCAAAGGAGCTTCGTTCCCACATTAAGCTGAGTACACTTATATATTTTGTCATGCAATTTGATTAATAGTGCATCTCTTGTTCAGCTTGTAACGCGTTGACATATTTGTATACTCTGTTTTTCTGCAAGATAAATCTGGGCAGGGTATAAACAGAAAGCACCACTGATAGTGATCAGATAAGAACAAACATAACATATCAAAGATAAATAACTGATTAAAGTCATCATTGCCTATCACTGTTAGCCAAGTACTAAAGTAAGATGGCAACTTTATCAGATTTCATAAAAGCAGGCAAAGAACTGGAATTAACAGGAAAAGAACTACAACAATATGCTGATCAGAAATTTAAAGAAACAAAAGAGGAACAAACACGAAAAGAGAATGCGGAGAGGGACGAACGCGCACGAGAAAGAGAACATGATAAGGAGATGAAACAAAAACAATTAGATCAAGAGAAAGAATTAAAACAAAAGGAATTAGATCTAAAGCAAAAAGAGATAGATGAAATGGCAAGAGTTAAAGAAAAACAAATTCAGGTAGAATCAGAGACACAATTAAAGATGAAAAGCATGGATGTAGACTCACACGCAGAGATCTCTGCCACTAAACTAAGAAGTCAACAAGAGGAAAATAAGTTCAACAAATACAAAAATATTATCAAACCATATTGTAAAGAGGACTCCATATCTGCCTGGACAGAGAATGTAGAGTATCAATTTAAATATCACCAAGTTCCTTTAGATATGTGGGCTCCGATTTACATGAAGAATCTAAGTGGTGAGCCCCTTAAAGTAATAGAGTCTATTCCTATTGAACTTAGATCTAGCTATCAATACATCCATGATAGGATTATGCAGCACTTTTTACTTGATGCCCCTGGGTATCAGGTTCAGTTCTCAAATTTAAAACCTAAACCTAGTGAAACTTTTATAGATTATTTTTCAAATGTGCAGAGTGTACTAAACAGGTGGCTTAAAGCAGCTAACATAGGAAAAGACTTTGATAGATTAAAAAACCTAATAGCTATGGACAAGTGTATATCTACTATACCTTCTCCTTTTGCTAAGTTTTTGCAGCAGTCAGACATTGAAAACATCGAGCAGTTCGAAAAAAAAGGCTCAGCATATTTTTCTTCTAACAGACAGATTTTTAAGACCTCAAGTGACTCTGAGATAGTTTCCTTTGTCAAAGACCAATCAAAAAACTATCAGGGTAACAGAAAACCTTTTCAGAAGTATGATAAGAAAGACAGAAAAGTTTCCATATGCATGTACTGTCAACTAATGCACGACACTTATGCTATGTGCGACAAATCGCCGAATTATCCGGCGCATCTTGAAAATGTGATCAAGAAGCAGCAAAGCAAACGGTCTGCATACAGGCGTGCAATCAAATGTTTTTTTTTGTTCCTCTTATGGCCATTATTCTAATAAGTGCCTTGGCCGCCAACGTTTGAAAGCTAACAACGCTATGTTGATTGACACCTCTTCAGATAGTGGTAGTGAGAATGAGTGTGAGATTGAAAGTGACTTACCAACTAACCAAGCAGAGGATGTGTGTGCTGCTAACGATATATTAAGCTTTGACGGCTGTGAACGATGTCACCAATTCCATGCAGACGGAATACTGGAATGTGGACATACAGTACCATGCTCATCTGAGAGTGTGAATGCAGCATTAGCCTCCAGAGGCAAGTTAGTGTTCCACAATGCAATGGTCAATGATGTACCATGCCAATGTTTGCTGGATAGCGGCAGCACCCTTATTGGTCTTCGAAAAGAACTAGTGAGTCCGGGTGATTACACAGGTGACACTGTGAAATGCCGAACCTTTTCGGGTAACGTTGAAATTTACCCTTTGGCAAAAGCCCGTATTGATTCTCCTTTTCTTTCCGGTACCTTTACTTGTGCAATACTTAACAACCCTTGTACAGATTTAATTTTGGGGTGCTTACCTCAACTTAAACAATGTACTAGTGAAGAAATAGTTGCATGGGAGAAATTAAATGCAGCTAACGCAACAACCAGAGTTGACACTTCAAAACATCATGACCCATTGCAAAATGAGACACTACTAATGCTTTTTCCAACCAGCACAGATGACAAAAACACACAAAAACTTATACACCAGCAGAAATCTGATTTTAATGTGTCTCCATACTTAAAATTGTCAAAAGGCAAAGCCAAAATGACCAAGAATGCATCTTGGTTCGTTAGACGTAATAATGGCATTTCAACTACATGTCATATTACTAGTAACCATGAACAGGTGTTACTTGAACAACATCAGTTAGGTGTGCTAAACAATGCACACAAAACACCATGTGCAGGTCATCATGCATACAGCAATGCCAGGCCAAGTTTTTTCAATAACATAAAATTATTTTGTCATGATCTATTTGCTGGTAATGGCTGTCATCAATTGATACAAAAGTTGAAGGGTAAACATCCTACAGCTGAAATACAACCCTCTACACTGGCACCCAAGCCATTTGATAGAGGAAGGGTCAGTTCTACCACAAGCACACAAACAAATGTGCGAAAACAAGTAATCTGGAACTTGATCAAGACAGATTTAGGCTACTTCCATACAAACGAAATGGCAAGGACCATTCAAAGTAGCACATAACCATGGTACATGTTGACTATGAAATATCGATAAACAGACACTTAGAGATATTCCATGTCAACATGCGGAAACCTCACTTTTCAAGACAAGAGACAGAAGTAGTGACAGACGAACAGATTGCACCAACACCAAGTGATCAGACAACAGACATACACAACGCAACTACACTAGTTAGTGAGACTGGCAAATCCGACGAGGGGCATACATGTAGTGAACTTATAGAATACACATGAATAAATCAGAATACTGATGACTGGACAATACACCTACTGAAACTGAGACATGCCTTTGACAGAGTGCGACGCTTCGGTCTCACTGTCAAACCAGCAAAGTCAAATTATGCCTAAAATAAATTCATTTTTGGGTCATGTCATTTCTCAAGTCCAACTGTAGACTGACCTGAAAAGTAGTACCAAAATTATGAATCTGACCATGTCTAACAGAAAGAAACAGGTCAGAAACCTTTTGGGATTAGTAAATTACTCAGAAATTACAAATATATTTTCCAATGTCTTAAAATCTTCTGGAAATGAAATGTGAAAGATGCATTATTAATTCCTGCATTGTCAAAATTGAAGATCCTTTTTTGTAAATATTCCAATCCCTCCGCTTGCCTAATCCTAGGCTCATTTATTATCTTAGGTCATATGCCAGCAGAATCTCCATCACTGCAGTACTAGGCCAATTTTTTTTTGAGGGCATCTTCCATCCGCTTTGCTGCGTGATCAGTAAGATCACACATGCTGAGTCCAAAGATTCCATATCACAGTTGCAACCCTAGGCGTCATCTATACGGTGAGAAGGCTCCATCGAGTTCTGACGGATGTTCACTGCTTTGTCCAGACCGACAACTCCCTGATCACGGTCATACATAGTGGTGTGCATCAAAATGACCGGATATTCAGGTGGTCACTAGTTTTACCATCTGGGGTAAAAATACCTGAAATCCAACAGTTAAATGTAGACTGATGGTTGGTACATGAATATCTGATAATATAAGATCTAAAATAGCTTACATACATATCCACATTGTTGGTGTAGTCATGTACCAAAACAATGAACTATCATGTGTCCGTGGACATCAGATTAAGAACTGTGCTGCTATACTTAGATACCACCGTGTGAACTAGGACAGCTCATTTCCAACTAAGCTCCATTCCGGTGTATCATATATATGAACCGCAGAAAACAGTGTCAGAACAGTGCTTAATTACAGACACGAAAAGACAGAGCTACAACACCAGCGAACTCTACACGTGCACTACCGAGAGAACATTAAGATGACTGTGTAATGTATTTCAGATACCCAGGCAAAGTGTGTGGTTATATTATGCCTATACAACCATTGCACATACATGAAGGCAACTACTAACCTGTGTAAACCAAATACTATGTATATAAACTTATTGTGATATGTAATATAATATTTTAAGATAGTGATAAATTAGATGTAGGTTAGGAACTATAACAGTTCTCATTTATTTTAATAATGTAGTTAGTACAGTAATTAACCCATTAAAATTAGATTAGAATATTAGTTTAGACATAAGAATAGTTTATTACAAGTTAAATTAAATTTATGATATGAATAGTACCATTTAGATTGTTATATTTCACTTAGTTTCATTGTAGTTAGTTTATTCCATCTTAATGAAACCATACCATCTTTCAAATATTACCATTTATTAGTATCATCATTTGACATCATAATAGATTAAAAAGAGTAGATAAGGTAACATACAGCATTTACACCAGTTAGATTAAGAACATCACTCATATAATTCCTTTGTGCATTTAAAAACATTATTTAGCATAGTATTTAGAAAAGTACATAAATTGTGGTCACATAATCCATTTAATTAAGGTACATAACTCACATCACAACAATTGCATTTAAATAGTTAGATTACATCACTTAGATTAGAAAAAAATAAGAAGTAATATAATCATATCATATAATTAACATAACAAATTTAATAAATTTAGGTAACACATTAAATACTTAGTTATAGAATTAGAATGGTATGTTAGAATGTAAAGTTTTCGTTAGTGAAATTGTGTTAGTGTGAATGTGTTGTCTGTAATATAGTTTAGAACTTAGATTACAGTATTTTGGGTTTCATAACAAGTGAATGTGGTCACGAATTAGTGTTATACACCTGTTTGTGGCCACATTGAACCAAATTATGACACTCAAAAAACTAACATACATACACATAAAATTTATAAATAGAGGATAGAAATTAGATTAGTAGATTTATTACTTCCAAACACACAAACAAACAGAAAAACAAACATATAAATTGCATACACTATTTGTAAATCAAAGACAGATAACTATGGGGCCAGGGGACATAATAGACAACGAAGAACTAAATTAACAGTGAAATAAAGTCTTACGCGCGGAAGCGAAGGAGGTAAAGCCTGTCGCACACACTCTTGTAGAATGGTTGTTAAATATTATATGGGGGACATGAAATAATTCATGTGTTGACCCTAAGAAAGTCAACTTTGTATGGGTAGTAAGTTAATTTACTATGTGAGGGCAGGTCTTATAAGACAACGGTCCGGTTCAGACATACCTCTGATAAATATAATATAGCATGTGAGAAGGGGCTCACGCCAACCAGTCAAGTTTGTGGCGATTGCCAGTAGCCAAGTAAGGCTTTGCTACATTGTGACAATAGTTATTAATAGTCTATTGGAATGCCCAAAGCCAGGTTATCTAGAGTCTTTGACAAAAATTAGAGACACTAATTTTTTGTTTAGGAACCTCTTGCGTCACAACCAATGAGTGAAAGTTGATGACGCAACACAAGAGGGGTGGGTGTGTGTCAAAGACTCGATAGTACCACACCTCGTGAAGCCATAGCACAGTTGAGTAGACACTCAACAGGCCACGTTTGCCAGCAGAGTGCGATGTGAGGTAACACGCACGAAGGTGAAGGTCACCCCGCGTGGTGTGTAACCACGGGAGAGAGGTTAGGGAGACGGGAGACTGGACTTGAGGCGTTCACATCGTTTAGAATAGCGTTAGGAGTTTTGTGTTCACTAATAGATAGAACTAGCATAGGGTTAGCAGTTTGTGTTAGATAATTCTGTGGCTGTATATTGTGTATTGCATTAGCGACTGTTTACCGCTTGTAAGCGAGCCAACGGCAATAAAATGGACCATACATTTTGCCTCCCACACGACTTGCAAGTTGTCTTGTATGGGTGTGTGAGAAGTACCCGATGAGGCCTGTCAGTTGAGTCGTTGACAGGCCAGGGTAATTGTGGTGTCAGAAGTGGGATCTGGACGAAAGCGCCAAGCTAATACCCACAGTAAAAGGGTAATTGTGGTGTCAGAAAGTGGTGCTTGGACGAAAGCGCCAAGCTAATACCCACAGTAAAAGGGTAATTGTGGTGTCAGAAGTGGGATCTGAACCCACGCCCACAAGAAGTGAAGCTTGAACGAAAAGTTCAAGCTAATCCACTCATCCACGGGCTCCAGACTAGGGATTAATTTTTGTAGTAACGATAATTTGTGCAGACAGGAGAATTTGCGAGCTAGAAATATGCCTATCGTGACAAAATAGTGTTTAATTGTGTTTATGATATATTTATTGAATGAAATCATGTATTCTTCGAAGCTGTAAGTATTAATATTCTTATTTTCTTATATTTATTCATATATTTACCAATTTATTCTTGAATAAGCACCAAACATGATTCACGGCGCAGGAATACACAGGCAGCCGACAATATTGATTTTTGAGATCTAAAAATAGCGCTGCGCGATGACGTAGATTGATTGACAGACAGTTGTTCTGCGTCATTAGCATAAAGCAGTCGAGTGTTTACAAGATCGCTTGGCGACGGCCCGCCTGAATCTGTGCTGTATATTGTTTATTATTTACTTATTTAAGTTACTAAATGAATATATTTATTTATTGACACATTATTATGTTATTTTGATTTCTTTACAAGCATTTATTCATTTTTGGGTCTATTTTCTCTTTGCTTATCGTCACGATGGAACTATTTTCGGGCTAAGCATCTGATACTTAGCTGCACAACGTTTACAGAAATTAACTAGGTTAGTAACGAAAGGCAATTATTGTTTAAAACAAAGACAGGACATTGACATTAAAATTAATTAATACATATTCTAGGTGTTCGTAAGTCTGTCATTGTCTAAGTCATTGTCCTTAGTTGTCGAGTAAATCATATCGTTTAGTAGGCGTGTTTACTGCTGCCCTATATATCAGAGGGCAAACAACAGCTGTGCACATACACCTGTGGGCCAAATACCGTGTGCTACGTACGAAACGTGTCGCCACCCCAGTGTACCAAACAAGGTGACCTGTGTCAAAGGAGCTTCGTTCCCACATTAAGCTGAGTACACTTATATATTTTGTCATGCAATTTGATTAATAGTGCATCTCTTGTTCAGCTTGTAACGCGTTGACATATTTGTATACTCTGTTTTTCTGCAAGATAAATCTGGGCAGGGTATAAACAGAAAGCACCACTGATAGTGATCAGATAAGAACAAACATAACATATCAAAGATAAATAACTGATTAAAGTCATCATTGCCTATCACTGTTAGCCAAGTACTAAAGTAAGATGGCAACTTTATCAGATTTCATAAAAGCAGGCAAAGAACTGGAATTAACAGGAAAAGAACTACAACAATATGCTGATCAGAAATTTAAAGAAACAAAAGAGGAACAAACACGAAAAGAGAATGCGGAGAGGGACGAACGCGCACGAGAAAGAGAACATGATAAGGAGATGAAACAAAAACAATTAGATCAAGAGAAAGAATTAAAACAAAAGGAATTAGATCTAAAGCAAAAAGAGATAGATGAAATGGCAAGAGTTAAAGAAAAACAAATTCAGGTAGAATCAGAGACACAATTAAAGATGAAAAGCATGGATGTAGACTCACACGCAGAGATCTCTGCCACTAAACTAAGAAGTCAACAAGAGGAAAATAAGTTCAACAAATACAAAAATATTATCAAACCATATTGTAAAGAGGACTCCATATCTGCCTGGACAGAGAATGTAGAGTATCAATTTAAATATCACCAAGTTCCTTTAGATATGTGGGCTCCGATTTACATGAAGAATCTAAGTGGTGAGCCCCTTAAAGTAATAGAGTCTATTCCTATTGAACTTAGATCTAGCTATCAATACATCCATGATAGGATTATGCAGCACTTTTTACTTGATGCCCCTGGGTATCAGGTTCAGTTCTCAAATTTAAAACCTAAACCTAGTGAAACTTTTATAGATTATTTTTCAAATGTGCAGAGTGTACTAAACAGGTGGCTTAAAGCAGCTAACATAGGAAAAGACTTTGATAGATTAAAAAACCTAATAGCTATGGACAAGTGTATATCTACTATACCTTCTCCTTTTGCTAAGTTTTTGCAGCAGTCAGACATTGAAAACATCGAGCAGTTCGAAAAAAAAGGCTCAGCATATTTTTCTTCTAACAGACAGATTTTTAAGACCTCAAGTGACTCTGAGATAGTTTCCTTTGTCAAAGACCAATCAAAAAACTATCAGGGTAACAGAAAACCTTTTCAGAAGTATGATAAGAAAGACAGAAAAGTTTCCATATGCATGTACTGTCAACTAATGCACGACACTTATGCTATGTGCGACAAATCGCCGAATTATCCGGCGCATCTTGAAAATGTGATCAAGAAGCAGCAAAGCAAACGGTCTGCATACAGGCGTGCAATCAAATGTTTTTTTTTGTTCCTCTTATGGCCATTATTCTAATAAGTGCCTTGGCCGCCAACGTTTGAAAGCTAACAACGCTATGTTGATTGACACCTCTTCAGATAGTGGTAGTGAGAATGAGTGTGAGATTGAAAGTGACTTACCAACTAACCAAGCAGAGGATGTGTGTGCTGCTAACGATATATTAAGCTTTGACGGCTGTGAACGATGTCACCAATTCCATGCAGACGGAATACTGGAATGTGGACATACAGTACCATGCTCATCTGAGAGTGTGAATGCAGCATTAGCCTCCAGAGGCAAGTTAGTGTTCCACAATGCAATGGTCAATGATGTACCATGCCAATGTTTGCTGGATAGCGGCAGCACCCTTATTGGTCTTCGAAAAGAACTAGTGAGTCCGGGTGATTACACAGGTGACACTGTGAAATGCCGAACCTTTTCGGGTAACGTTGAAATTTACCCTTTGGCAAAAGCCCGTATTGATTCTCCTTTTCTTTCCGGTACCTTTACTTGTGCAATACTTAACAACCCTTGTACAGATTTAATTTTGGGGTGCTTACCTCAACTTAAACAATGTACTAGTGAAGAAATAGTTGCATGGGAGAAATTAAATGCAGCTAACGCAACAACCAGAGTTGACACTTCAAAACATCATGACCCATTGCAAAATGAGACACTACTAATGCTTTTTCCAACCAGCACAGATGACAAAAACACACAAAAACTTATACACCAGCAGAAATCTGATTTTAATGTGTCTCCATACTTAAAATTGTCAAAAGGCAAAGCCAAAATGACCAAGAATGCATCTTGGTTCGTTAGACGTAATAATGGCATTTCAACTACATGTCATATTACTAGTAACCATGAACAGGTGTTACTTGAACAACATCAGTTAGGTGTGCTAAACAATGCACACAAAACACCATGTGCAGGTCATCATGCATACAGCAATGCCAGGCCAAGTTTTTTCAATAACATAAAATTATTTTGTCATGATCTATTTGCTGGTAATGGCTGTCATCAATTGATACAAAAGTTGAAGGGTAAACATCCTACAGCTGAAATACAACCCTCTACACTGGCACCCAAGCCATTTGATAGAGGAAGGGTCAGTTCTACCACAAGCACACAAACAAATGTGCGAAAACAAGTAATCTGGAACTTGATCAAGACAGATTTAGGCTACTTCCATACAAACGAAATGGCAAGGACCATTCAAAGTAGCACATAACCATGGTACATGTTGACTATGAAATATCGATAAACAGACACTTAGAGATATTCCATGTCAACATGCGGAAACCTCACTTTTCAAGACAAGAGACAGAAGTAGTGACAGACGAACAGATTGCACCAACACCAAGTGATCAGACAACAGACATACACAACGCAACTACACTAGTTAGTGAGACTGGCAAATCCGACGAGGGGCATACATGTAGTGAACTTATAGAATACACATGAATAAATCAGAATACTGATGACTGGACAATACACCTACTGAAACTGAGACATGCCTTTGACAGAGTGCGACGCTTCGGTCTCACTGTCAAACCAGCAAAGTCAAATTATGCCTAAAATAAATTCATTTTTGGGTCATGTCATTTCTCAAGTCCAACTGTAGACTGACCTGAAAAGTAGTACCAAAATTATGAATCTGACCATGTCTAACAGAAAGAAACAGGTCAGAAACCTTTTGGGATTAGTAAATTACTCAGAAATTACAAATATATTTTCCAATGTCTTAAAATCTTCTGGAAATGAAATGTGAAAGATGCATTATTAATTCCTGCATTGTCAAAATTGAAGATCCTTTTTTGTAAATATTCCAATCCCTCCGCTTGCCTAATCCTAGGCTCATTTATTATCTTAGGTCATATGCCAGCAGAATCTCCATCACTGCAGTACTAGGCCAATTTTTTTTTGAGGGCATCTTCCATCCGCTTTGCTGCGTGATCAGTAAGATCACACATGCTGAGTCCAAAGATTCCATATCACAGTTGCAACCCTAGGCGTCATCTATACGGTGAGAAGGCTCCATCGAGTTCTGACGGATGTTCACTGCTTTGTCCAGACCGACAACTCCCTGATCACGGTCATACATAGTGGTGTGCATCAAAATGACCGGATATTCAGGTGGTCACTAGTTTTACCATCTGGGGTAAAAATACCTGAAATCCAACAGTTAAATGTAGACTGATGGTTGGTACATGAATATCTGATAATATAAGATCTAAAATAGCTTACATACATATCCACATTGTTGGTGTAGTCATGTACCAAAACAATGAACTATCATGTGTCCGTGGACATCAGATTAAGAACTGTGCTGCTATACTTAGATACCACCGTGTGAACTAGGACAGCTCATTTCCAACTAAGCTCCATTCCGGTGTATCATATATATGAACCGCAGAAAACAGTGTCAGAACAGTGCTTAATTACAGACACGAAAAGACAGAGCTACAACACCAGCGAACTCTACACGTGCACTACCGAGAGAACATTAAGATGACTGTGTAATGTATTTCAGATACCCAGGCAAAGTGTGTGGTTATATTATGCCTATACAACCATTGCACATACATGAAGGCAACTACTAACCTGTGTAAACCAAATACTATGTATATAAACTTATTGTGATATGTAATATAATATTTTAAGATAGTGATAAATTAGATGTAGGTTAGGAACTATAACAGTTCTCATTTATTTTAATAATGTAGTTAGTACAGTAATTAACCCATTAAAATTAGATTAGAATATTAGTTTAGACATAAGAATAGTTTATTACAAGTTAAATTAAATTTATGATATGAATAGTACCATTTAGATTGTTATATTTCACTTAGTTTCATTGTAGTTAGTTTATTCCATCTTAATGAAACCATACCATCTTTCAAATATTACCATTTATTAGTATCATCATTTGACATCATAATAGATTAAAAAGAGTAGATAAGGTAACATACAGCATTTACACCAGTTAGATTAAGAACATCACTCATATAATTCCTTTGTGCATTTAAAAACATTATTTAGCATAGTATTTAGAAAAGTACATAAATTGTGGTCACATAATCCATTTAATTAAGGTACATAACTCACATCACAACAATTGCATTTAAATAGTTAGATTACATCACTTAGATTAGAAAAAAATAAGAAGTAATATAATCATATCATATAATTAACATAACAAATTTAATAAATTTAGGTAACACATTAAATACTTAGTTATAGAATTAGAATGGTATGTTAGAATGTAAAGTTTTCGTTAGTGAAATTGTGTTAGTGTGAATGTGTTGTCTGTAATATAGTTTAGAACTTAGATTACAGTATTTTGGGTTTCATAACAAGTGAATGTGGTCACGAATTAGTGTTATACACCTGTTTGTGGCCACATTGAACCAAATTATGACACTCAAAAAACTAACATACATACACATAAAATTTATAAATAGAGGATAGAAATTAGATTAGTAGATTTATTACTTCCAAACACACAAACAAACAGAAAAACAAACATATAAATTGCATACACTATTTGTAAATCAAAGACAGATAACTATGGGGCCAGGGGACATAATAGACAACGAAGAACTAAATTAACAGTGAAATAAAGTCTTACGCGCGGAAGCGAAGGAGGTAAAGCCTGTCGCACACACTCTTGTAGAATGGTTGTTAAATATTATATGGGGGACATGAAATAATTCATGTGTTGACCCTAAGAAAGTCAACTTTGTATGGGTAGTAAGTTAATTTACTATGTGAGGGCAGGTCTTATAAGACAACGGTCCGGTTCAGACATACCTCTGATAAATATAATATAGCATGTGAGAAGGGGCTCACGCCAACCAGTCAAGTTTGTGGCGATTGCCAGTAGCCAAGTAAGGCTTTGCTACATTGTGACAATAGTTATTAATAGTCTATTGGAATGCCCAAAGCCAGGTTATCTAGAGTCTTTGACAAAAATTAGAGACACTAATTTTTTGTTTAGGAACCTCTTGCGTCACAACCAATGAGTGAAAGTTGATGACGCAACACAAGAGGGGTGGGTGTGTGTCAAAGACTCGATAGTACCACACCTCGTGAAGCCATAGCACAGTTGAGTAGACACTCAACAGGCCACGTTTGCCAGCAGAGTGCGATGTGAGGTAACACGCACGAAGGTGAAGGTCACCCCGCGTGGTGTGTAACCACGGGAGAGAGGTTAGGGAGACGGGAGACTGGACTTGAGGCGTTCACATCGTTTAGAATAGCGTTAGGAGTTTTGTGTTCACTAATAGATAGAACTAGCATAGGGTTAGCAGTTTGTGTTAGATAATTCTGTGGCTGTATATTGTGTATTGCATTAGCGACTGTTTACCGCTTGTAAGCGAGCCAACGGCAATAAAATGGACCATACATTTTGCCTCCCACACGACTTGCAAGTTGTCTTGTATGGGTGTGTGAGAAGTACCCGATGAGGCCTGTCAGTTGAGTCGTTGACACTTCCATTATATCATTGGCAGTTATGTTCTTTAGCGGAATAGCTTCCGGCCAGCGACTACATTGGTCAATGACAGTTAGAATATATTTATTCCCTCTAGTTGTTGTATGATTGAGAGGGCCCACTATGTCGACAGATAGTTTTTCAAAAGGTCGACTGGCTAAGTCAGTGACTTGTAACTTTGCCTGTGGGTGTTTACCTTTTTTTGTAGATAAGTATTATATCCGGGGTGCTTATCGCACATCTCGCTTTGATGGTGAGAGTATTTACAATAATTACAGTGAATATACTTCTCAGAAGTAGGTCTATGAGGTTTCTGCCTACTATAGGGCTTGTCATAGTTAGCCGCTGCTACAAAATTTATGTCAGTAGCTTCACTGGCAAAGCAATGTTTGTTGGCTGTGTAATACGCCGAACCACGTCTCTCAATCTCATCTACACTAGTGCATTCATTCTCCTGCAAAAATTTTGAAAACGCTGATGGAATGGATGAAATGACTTTATCTCTAATGATCAGATCTTCTAATCTTCGATAATTTTTGTCAATTTTAGCTGCTGAAGTCCATTTGGTAAATATATCTCGGACTAAGCAGAGGTAATCAGAGAACGTTTGAGTCGGTTTTGGGCTCAACTTGCTGAATTGTTCTCTGTAACCTGCTTCATCTAACATAAAATGTGCCATAATCTTTGATTTAAGATAATGGTAGTCTTTCCTGAGGTCTTTGGGGATAGTCTCAATGACTTTAAGAGGCTCCCCTGATAAACTCCTCATATAAACAATATTCCATTCAGACAGTGGAATCTGGTAATGTTCCATTAAAGTTTCAAAATTTTGGGTAAAGGCTGCGATGCAGTCACCCGAGGTATAATTACGTACAATACCTTGATATTTCTTTTACTGGTTTTCTTTCTCCAGTCTCTCAGATTTCTTATACTCTTTGTTAATGGCAGTCTCAGTATCAAGTTGTTTCATCTTTAACTGTAACTCCAGTTCTTCTCTCTTACTCTGAGCTGCTATTTCTGCTTTCTTTAGCTCTGTTTCTTTTTCGATCTCGGCCTTCTTCAGTGCACTATCTAATGCCATCACGTCCACACATGTCAGGGTCTTAAACTTGGCTCGCTAACCTAACACATGTGAGACAGTACAAGTACAACGTGATTTGACTCAAGACTCAACGACACAACGTTCAACGGATTTATTTACAGATCATATACAGTACGATGATCACAACAATATATACTTGATACTTCAATACACTTACATCCACAATACAGCACACAGTCTATCTCTCAAGATGTCCAGACACTCGACGTTCAGGCACAGAAACCACACAACGCCTTTCTCTCATCATGCGTCCGGTCCAGTCGACGTCCCAGAGCTGTCTGCCGATAGCTCGCAACTTGCCTCCCCACCTGAGGTGGCTTCACGAGACATGCGTGCGTCCTTGCCTGACCGCTGGCCGTCTCGTCAGCCAGCAACCTTGCAGGCAGGTGACTACTACTCGCCTGGCGGCGTAACGAAGTTACTTCATCCCTGCTGGGGACTCAGTCACCTGGCGGGCGTAACGATATCACTGCATCACTGCACTTCGGTAGACTCTGACACGTCCTTAATACTGGCAATTTCCAAGATATCATTTCGTTTTCGTTGAGGTGAGTTTCTTGCAAGCAACATACGCTTACCTTTTCTTGGTCCAAGATTTTTTCTAGTTCTATTGTTTTGTTGCTGAATCCCTCCGCATTCCATTGCATTAGTTTTAGTCTTTGTTTGGTATGGCCAGACGCTCTATTCTCAGGTCCCCTGGCTCCACATGACATCTGAAAAGGACTTCCAGTAGTTGTGGTCGGACTCTTTCGAGGCATAAGGCCCGACACTGCACCTGCCTGGGGGTCCAAAGTAGGGCGAGCACCGTAACATTTAGCCATAGTCGACATATTTTATTGCGCGTGATTGGTGGCATCCTGATTTCTGTGGTGCGCCTCCTGGCTGGTTGCCTCTTTATTCAGCACCTTTCCTTTGCTAGAACAGACTGTGGTCTTACTCGAGTTTAGGTGTATTGGCACGCACACACATGTCTGCGCATGCACGTACGAGCATACACATCTAAAGCGTTCTGTATATTTCTCGGTGCCAGTGACTCGCCGCCGCCCCTTCTCCTGTTAGTTAAAACAGTTCCGCCACGAGAAGGCCAGAAGTTGGACTTCTGCTGCAAAGGTGATGAATGCACGAGTCATTATGGTATTTATGCAGGGTTGGGCGCTCACCCCAACCCGGCCCCTGGCTACATACAGCAACATTTGGAACCATGTTATGCTAAAATGCGAATTTATCGATTTTTATATAGAGAAATATTTATCGAAAAATTTAATAAGGATGATTTTATGAAAAACAGATATTTCTCCTGTGAATAAAATGATTTATTTTGCAAGAAAATATTAAATTTAAAAGTCTTTTGCTGTTTTAAATTATTTCCACATTTACAATGTTCAAATTAATTTATTTGTTGTAGTAGTCTTGATGCCATGTGCAACACATGGAAAGAATATTTTATTGAATTACTAAATTGTGAAGCTCCAAGTCACATTTTCACACAGGTAGAGGTTCTAACATGCGAACCACAAATTGAAGAACCTACATTTGAAGAAATCCTATATGTAATCACACGACTTAAAAACAATAAGGCAACTGGGACTGATGGAATTGCTGCTGAATTTATAAAGGCAGGTGGCCATGCATTACATCTAAAGCTATACGAACTAATAATAAAAATCTGGAGGACAGAAGAATTACCCCATGACTGCAAAGAGTCATTATTGATACCTATCTTAAAGAAAGGAGACAAGTTCCAATGTGGAAATTATAGAGGAATATCACTACTGTCCACAAGCTATAAGATACTATCCGCAGTATTACTAAATAGACTAAAACCATATTCAGAAGACATATTAGGTGACTACCAGGCGGGTTTTAGACAAACCAGATCAACAATAGATCAGATATTTATCTTACGGCAAATAGCCGAGAAACATTGGGAATATAAAAGAGATCTCCATAAAATTTTTGTGGATTTTAAAAAGGCTTATGATAGTGTCCATAGGAATAGTCTATGGAATGCTATGCAGGAATTTGGAATACCAAGGAAGTTAATCAACATGACCAGACTATGCATGGAAGATACTTATAATATAGTAACATATAAAGGCAGGAAATCAGACCCCTTCCAAATAACATCTGGCTTGAAACAGGGTGATGCACTTTCGCCGCTACTCTTCAATCTGGCTCTAGAGAAAGTTGTAAGGAAGGTAAAGGAGGAATGTGATATTGGAGGAACATCCAAGCTGCTTGGTTATGCAGATGATATAGATATTATAGGGCAAAGTGAACAAAAGACATTGGAAATATTGACTCACTTAAAGGGAAAAGCCCAACAGATGGGGCTGGTTATCAACCAAGATAAGACAGAATATATGGTAATTTCAAGAGACGGAATGGCTAGAAACTCTGGCCACATACAAATAGATAATATGACCATTAAAAGAACGGAAACATACAAATACCTGGGTACAATCTTCAACTGTTCCAACATCATAAGGGAAGAAATACAAACTAGAATCAACTCTGGAAATAAGATATACTATGCACTACAACATCTACTAAAATCAAAGGCGCTATCTCGTAACACCAAAATCACAATATACAAAACACTGATCAGACCAGTTGTGCTGTATGGCTCTGAAACCTGGAGTACAACGAAAGGAGACGAAGCCTTGTTACAAACCTTTGAGAACAAAATTTTAAGACGCATCTTTGGACCCATTAGGGATACACAAAGTGGAGAGTGGAAAAGAAGAAGTAACAAAGACATTTATGATCTGTTTAAGTCCCCGCTAATCACTGGTATCATGAAGGCTAATAGACTACAATGGCTGGGGCATATAGAAAGAATGGAAGATAATAGGGAAACAAAATTCGCTTACACTCAGGAAATAAATGACCGTAGACCCCGAGGTAGACCAAGAAGGCGGTGGAGAGATAATACATGTACAGACCTACAAACACTTGGAATAAACGACTGGCAAGAGAAGGTCCACCAGAGAGACGAATGGAGACGGATTGTATTTGCAGCAAAGAACCTCAATGGCTCGGAACGCTGAAGAAGAAGAAGTAGTCTTGATATATTTCTGAAATTTATTCTGAGTATACTACTTGTTTTCCGAATATTTTATTTTCACACACAGCCGGAAGTAGGTTTTGTTTCATTTCCGTTTTAAAGTTTTGTACAGTTCTAACTGTTCGAATTTTATTTAACAAATGAGTGTCAATAACAAATGTAATGTTGAAGATGAATGCCGTGTTTTTAATTATGAATGGACAACTAAGTACTGTTTTATAAAAGTTGGTAGCAAATCAGTTTGCTTGCTGTGTCGTCAGTCAGTGGCTGTCTTCAAGGAGTACAATTTAAAAAGACATTATTAAACAAAATATTCCGATTTCGGATACAATTTAACAACCGAAGGGAGGGAAAGGAAATGCCTTGAGTTGGTGAAAAATTTTGGAGAAACAGCAAACTGTTTTCACTAAACAGTCTTGATTTCAAGATGCTGCAACTGAAGCTAGTCTTGTGCTGTCACACAGAATTGTTAAACAGAACAAGCCATTTTCTGATGGCGAGTTCATCAAGGAATGTTTGCTAGATGCAGCAAACATTATGTGTCCAGACCAAAAAAAAAAATAAAAAAAAAATCTGACATTACTTTATCCAGGAGAACTGTGGTCAGACGTGTTGATAAGACAAGTGACAATGTTATGCATACACTTCAAGATGCAAGTAAACAATTTTTGTGGTAGTCTCTTGCATTGGATGAGAGTACCGATGTTGTGGGATGTGGATTTTAATTTATGAGAATATTTTGTTAAAAGTGTCTAGGGGGATTTAATTTGATTCTCTATTATTTAGCCACTTGAGGTGATCATGGAATTCTACCATAAACACAAGGAGGAAATTAGTTCACTCCTGTTCATAGCTGTATTTATGAGTACTTCTCCATTCCCACTTATCACACTTTAAAATTTACTATAGTGCTAGAAGACATTGATTGTTCACAACATATAACAACCACTTATGAACACCACATTTACTTGATGTACACATCAACAAATTTTGGAAAAACTGATTCTTAATTAAACATACTGGTCTATGTAATACATAAATACATCTTAATAATGTAGATATAACATACCAATAGCTTCAGGGAGTGATGGTTTTAAAATGCTAAAATACCTTTCCCCACAAGGGGAAAGGGGAATGCACGTCTGTTTCCTTTCTTTGTCTCAACTAAAATGGCTACTTTAGTCTTTGTTTTCAACCTCGCCGGTCTTGGCCAGGTACGCGAGCCAAAATAAAGCCAACTAAATTAAGCTGTGACACGGTCAGTCTATCGCTGTTTTATTTCCTACTAATGCAGTAAGCAAGATACTTAACTAGTAGTGGTTAGGGATTGCTTATTTTTAAGGGAGTCAATGCTAGGAAAGGGTGAGGACGTTTTATTATATCACAGATGTACATGATACTCCCCAATTATTGATATTTATACGTGGAATAAACACTTCTTTTAAACTCACTGAAGAGTTATTGAGTGTTGAGTCACTCAAAGACACAACCACAGGTCATGATATATTCAATGCTTTCTCTAACTGTATTGAAAGAACTGGGTTAGTTCGGAACAAGATGACAAGTGTTACAACTGACGGAGCTCGTGCTTTGACTGGAAAAAATGTAGGTCTGGTAAAGTTGATAAGTGATAAGATTAAAGCAGAATATCCAGACCACACATTATTACCACTTCACTGTGTGATTCATCAAGAAAGTCTGTGAAAAACTGTTTTGAATATCAAGCATGTTATTGACCCAGTTGTCAGTGTCATCAACCTCATCAGATCAAGAGGACTTAATCACATACAATTCAAGGCATTACTTGACGATTTGGAAACTGAACAATCCGATGTCCTGTACCACACCAGCGTTCGATGGCTGAGTGTCGGCAAGGTGTTGAGGCGAGTGTGGGAACTCGGAGAAGAAATAGTTATGTTCCTAGAGATGAAGGGCATTGAATGTGACTTTAATACTAATATTGTCAATAAAGAGTGGAATTTATACTTTATTTTTGCCATTGAAATTATGGAAAAGTTAAATGAACTGAATTGACAAACTTCAGGGCAATGGTGTGTTCGCACATGAATTGTATGTACATGTAAAATCATTTCAGGCAACACTGTCACTGTACTCCAGACAAGCAAGTGAAAAAGATTTTGTCACTTCCCTTTGCTGAAACAAGAAACCATTTCTGGTGAAATGACTGAAAACTACAAACCCCAATTAGATGCACTGATTGAAGAATTTGGATGGAGATTCCAAGATTTCAAGAATGTAGAGCCACAGTTCAATATTCTCAGTTCCCCTTTCAGTGCAGAAGCTGATACAGCCACAGAGGATATACGGTTGGAGCTGCTTGACTTAGAAGCAGATCATGACCTGAATGAGAAATTCAAGTCAGATGGTTTGCTGGATTTCTATGGATCTTTATCACAAGAATCATGTCCAAACTTGAAAAATGTTGCAGCTAAACGTTTATCATTGTTTGGATCAACATACATTTGCGAACAAGCATTCTCTTCCTTGAATATCAACAAATCTAAGAGGTCTTTATTGTCGGACTGCAACTTGCATGCTGTCATGCGAATTTCAACAAGTAAACTTGCTCCAGATTTCAAGAATATTGTCAAAAAGTGCAAGCAGTTACACACATCTCATTAGAAATCAACAATTATAGTGACAGTGTAGTCGGTTTGTGTCTAAATTAAAGCCAATGATAGATAATAAAGAATATTTGTTATAATAACATGTTGTGAAATCTTGTTAACAAATTAGTAAAAGTTTTTGTCCATATTGTCAAATATAATGTATAAGTATATAAGTAAAATAACATTGCATTCATTATTTATTTATACTGCTTAATAACCTATAAATAATTAATAATTACTTATTGTGATAGGTTGCTGTAAGCAAAATGGAGATTTTATACTATATATACACACACACACACACACACACACACACACACACACACACACACACACACACACACACATATGCGGCCCGCCAATAGCTTTACATTTGTCAATTCGGCCCTATGCAAAAAAAAAAGTTTGCCCACCCCTGTTCTAAAGCTTTAATCATTTCTGTTGTGATGTTATCTAAACCGGGGGCCTTGCCAGCTTTCATATGTTTAAGAACATTTCGAACCCCCATATTCATAATTGGTGATCCTTCATTATTAAATATAATATCATACTCTTCATCTCTGTTATCATCATAATTGATTTTCACATAGTCTGACCATGCATGTAGAATCTGATCTTTTTCTATTATGGTTTTGCCATCTTTAGGTTTTAGACAGCCTGCTGATATACTTGTTCTTTTATTAGTAAGTTCCTGAATTCTTTTGTGCACTAATTTTGTATTTTGACTGTTGTATTGTTGTTCAATTAAGCAATTTTTCTCCAGCCATGCTTCTTTTGCCTCTTTACATAATATTCTGACTTGTCTGTGAATTTCTTCATATTTGGCAGAATTATTTTTATTGAGTCTTCTTGTTTCCATTAGTTGTAAAATTTCTTCTGTTATCCATTTCTTACGACACACCTTCTTTAATTTTGGAATAGTTGTTTCTGTAGCCAAACTGATTGAATTCTTCAACATTTCTCATTGATCATCTACATCCTGAAATAGGATCTCTAGATCAGACAATATATCAAATCTTTTCTGTACTTCTATGTTGAATTTGTTTTGTATTTCCTTGTCGTTATTCAATGTATACAAATCATATTTATTGTTTCCTGCTATATACTTGTCTTTCTTTAACTTTATCCTCAATGTTCCTGTAAGTAATCTGTGGTCACTATAGCAATCAGCACTGGGAACTGTTTTTGCTGCTATAAGCACATTTCTAAATCTTCTGCTAATCAGAATGTAATCAATCTGGTTTCTAATCCTGCTTATCAGGACTCCCCCATGTCCATAATCTTCTAGGGTGTTGCTTAAACCATTTGTTTCCTACAATCATTTCCTGCTCTACAAGTCTGTATCCTCCTTCATTTCTCTCTCCTAAACCATAGTTTCCTACTGTGATATATCACCTTGATTTTCTAATTTTGCATTGAAGTCCCCTATTATGATGTTTATTTCTGAATTTTTACATTTCTTTAAAGCAGACTGTGTCATTATAAAATTTCACTATACTATCCTCACTGGATTCTAGCGTTGGAGCATATACCTGGATAACATTTATGATAAAAGGCATACCGCTCAATTTAACTAGTAGAAGTCTGTCTGATACGGCCCAATATCCTTGAACAGATGTTGATGTTTGCCGGTCCATAATAATTGCTACCTCCTTTTGTCGATCTTCTCCACCAGAATAAATAATCTTAAAATCTTCATCTATTTTGATGCCTGCTCCTGTCCATCTCGTTTCGCACATCCCTAAAATATTAATTTTCTTTCTTTCTATTTCTGTTTTGATGTTATCTAATTTTTCGTCGTCGTTTAACGTCCTAACATTCCATGTTGTTAATTTTAATGTCTCTGTCCTTGTCTTGCGATGATCTGTCTTTCAATCAATCAATCATGTGCCATGCCGGAAAGCGTGGGCGGTCATGACTCGCCATTTCACTCGATCACCAGTGTCGTGGATCAGCTCAGTGTTCCTGTCTCGTCCATGCCATGTGGCCAAGCCATCCATGTATTTTCCTCTCGGTCTGTTCCCTTCGATCTTGTCAGTTGTCACTAAGTTCTCCAATCCATTTCTTCTCATAACATGTCCAAAAAATTTTGACTGTCTACGTCTAATATCTCTAATCAGTTTACGATGTTCATTTGTCTCGTGTAGTACTTGGTCATTGGTTTTTCTGTCTGTCCATGGTATTCTTTGCATTTTCCTCAGAAACCACATTTCTGCAGCCATCAGATGCTTTTCAGCTTGACTGCTCATTGTCCAAGTTTCACATCCATACAAAAGAACAGGCTCTATGTATCCCCTCAACACTCTTTTTCTCGTTTCAATTGACATCTTTTTATTGGTCAGAATGTTTTTCATCTTGCTAAAGGCTACTTTCGCCATGGCGCTCTTGTTCTAATCTCTTCAAGGCATCTCCCATCCGATGTTATGACTGTTCCAAGATAATTGTACCGATTCACTTGAAGAATATTTCCATTTACTTGTATATTACATTGTGGCACTTCTTCCTTCCTAGTGACGACCATAACCTGAGTCTTTTTACAATTTAATTCTAACCCCAGTTGCTCACTGTGTACAACAACCGCATCTACTAATTGTTGCAGGTCCTGCACATTGTCTGCAATTAATACTGTATCATCTGCATATCTAATGTTATTGATGTTTCGTCCTCCAGTGCTGATTCCATTTATATCCTCTACATTTCTGAAAAATATTTTCACTGTATAGGGAAAAATGATCTGGAGACATCACACATCCCTGCCTAACACCTCTCTTAATTAGCTGATACTGTCCCACTTCATTATCAATCCTTATTGCAGCTTGTTGTTTCCAATATATATGTTTTTTATAAGTCTAATGTCTTTCCCATCAATTTGTAGATCTGCAAGCATATCCACCATGTTGACATGTCTAACTCTATCAAAAGCCTTTGTATAGTCAATAAAGCAAAGATGTATATCCTTGTTTACTTCTATAGCACGTTCAATAACTGTTCGCAGCATATACACAGCATTTACTGTACCCTTTCCTTCTACAAACCCGCATTGTTCTTCCCCTATTTCAGGTTGTATCTTCTTCCTCACTCTTTGCATGATAATGCTTAGCAAAATCTTTGTGATGTGACTCATTATACTAATTGTTCTATGTTGATCACATTCCAAGGTTCCTGATTTCTTTGGGATTGCAATAAATACAGAGTTACATAATTCAGGAGGTATATCTCCAGTATCATATAATGTGTTCAGCAGTCTCGTGACTTGCTCTAGTCCAAATTCTTCTAAAGCTTTAATCATTTCTGTTGTGATGTTATCTGCACCGGGGGCCTTGCCAGCTTTCATATGCTTAAGAACATTTCGAACCTCCATCTCCAAAATTGGCGGTCCTTCATTATTAAATCTATATCATACTGTTCGTCTCTGTTATCATCATAAAGGTGTTTCACATAATATGTCCATACATGTAGAATCTGGTCTTTTTCTATTATGATTTTGCCATCTTCAGTTTTTAGACACCCTGTTGATGTACTTGTTCTTTTATTAGTAAGTTCCTGATTTCTTTTGTGCACTAATTTGGTATTTTGAATGTTGTGTTGGTTTTCAATTTCTAAGCACTTTTCCTCAAGCCATGCTTCTTTTGCCTCCTTACATAATATTCTGACTTGTCTGTGAATTTCTTCATATTTGACAGAATTATTTTTGTTGAGTCTTCTTGTTTCCATGAGGTGTAAAATTTCTTCAGTCATCCATTTCTTACGACCCACCTTCTTTAATTTTGGAATAGTTGTTTCTGCAGCCACATTGATTGAATTCTTCAACGTTTCCCATTGATCATCCACATCCTGGAATAGGATCTCTAGATCAGACAAAATTTCAAATCTGTTCTGTACTTCTATGTTGAATTTGTTTTGTATTTCCTTGTTTTTACTCAATGTACACAAATCATATTTAGTGTTTCCTGTTATATACTTGACTTTCTTCAGCTTTATCCTCAATGTTCCTGTGAGTAATCTGTGGTCACCATAACAATCAGCACTGGGAACTGTTTTTGCTAGTGTTAATGCGTTTCTAAATCTTCTGCTAATTAGAAATGGTTTCTTGTTTCAGCAAAGGGAAGTGACAACGCCTTGTTTCACTTTCTTGCCTGAGAACAGTGAGAGTTGTGCCTGAAATGATTTTACATTTAATACAATTCATGTGCAAACACACCATTGCCATGAAGTTTGACATTCAGTTCATTTAACTTTTCTATAATTTCAATGGCAAACATAAAGTCTAACCTCCACCCTTTATTGACAATGATAGTATTAAAGTCACATTCAATGCCCTTCATCTCTAGGAACATCACTGTTTCTTCTCTGAGGTCCCACACGCGCCTCAAAACCTTGCCGAGACTCAGCCATCGAACACTGATGTGGTACTGGACATCGCAATGTTAAGTCTCCAAATCGTCAAGTAATACCTTGAACTGTATGTGATTCTGTCCTCTAAATCTGATGAGGTTGACGACACTGACAACTGGGTCAATAACATGCTTGATATTTACAACAGTTTTACACAGACTTTCTTGATGGATCACACAGTGAAGTGGTAATAATGTCTGGTCAGGATATTATACTTTAATCTTATTACTTATCAACTTTACCAGAGCTACATTTTTTTTCAGTCAAAGCACGAGCTCCATCAGTTGTACACTTGCCATCTTGTTCCAAACCAACCCAGTTCTCTCAACACAGTTAGTAACAGCATTCAATATATCATAGCCTGTGGTTGTGTCTTTGGATGACTCAACACTCAGTAACTCTTCAGAGAGTTTGAAATAAGTGTTTATTATACGTATAAATATAAATAATTGGGCAGTATCATGTACATCGGTACTCTCATCCAATGCAAGAGAGTACCGCAAAAATTGTTTACTTGCGTCTTGAAGTTTATGCATAAAATTGTCACTTATCTTGTCAACACGTCTGATCACAACTCTCCTTGATAAAGTAATGATGCCATATTTATTTTTTTTGGTTCAGGACACATAATGTTTGCTGCATCTAGCAAACATTCCTTGATGAACTCGCCATCAGAAAATGGCTTGTCCTGTTTTACAATTATGTGTGACAGCACAAGACAAGCTTCTGTTGCAGCATCTTGAATTGAAGACTGTTTAGTGAACAGAGTTTGTTGCTTCTCCAAATTTTTCACCACCTCCAGGCATTTCCTTTCCCTCTTTTCGGTTGTTAAATTGTATCCGAAATCGGAATGTTGTGTTTGATCATGTCTTTTTAAATTGTACTCCTTGAAGACAGCCACTGGCTCACGACACAACAAGCATACTGATTTGCTACCAACTTTTATAAAACAGTACTTAGTTGTCCTTTAGTCTGTGTCCTTTAGTTGTCCTTCTACTTAGTAGACGGTACTACATGCTTTCTGTTAGCGCCGAACATTGGGCGGCACTTACCAAACCCGACACCCCACATTGTGTCAACGGCTTCGGGCTGAAGAGCGCCATTGGGAGGGTACAAGCCTTACACTGGTGCGAGGAAATGCAAGCTAAAGACAAAATGTAATGGCAGGGCAGACCAGGCCCTAAGCCTTGGTTGGCGGCTGGTCTAGGATCGAAGCTCCGACAGGCGGACAGTTAGAGCATTGCTTTGTTGATCCGGCAGCTTCTGCAGCTTGTCTTGTTCCAGGTGTAGGGGTGTTACCTTTCCTCTGGAGTGAACTAGGCAGGCCGAGAGAGGGATCATGCTGCATGGGCAACACATGATCTCTATATTTTAGCCCAGGCTTTGTGCTATGGAGAGGCAATAACTCCATCCCTAGTCTTAACTGGTCTCGGAATCAAAGCGAGAGGCAACTGTTACAGGTTATAAGTCCCTGTCAATTGGCGTAGACATTGGGCGCCACGCGTTGCCTCTGACGGTGGGAGACACCTACAGGTGTCACTGATCAGCTACCGCCCATCTCAAGCTGGGCAGCCCCCGGCCAATTGAGTGCTGATCCGCCACAGCCTGCCTGCTTCAATGGGTACTTGGGGCTAGGAAAAAATCTGTATCGCAGGCTGTAAAACTAATGCACCAGTTACAAATAAAAAGTAAAATAGAAACCTCAAGCTACGGCTTGCAACCTGGAACGTGAAAACCATGTGTCCAGGATTTTCCACTGACTTGACGATGTGAGAAACACGGCTGTGATTGATGCCGAACTCAATCGTCTTAACATTGATATTGCTGGCCTGCAGGAGACTCGCCTCGCCGAGGAAGGGTCACTCAGGGAAAACAATTACACCTTTATTTTTGAAGGGTAGAGGGCAGGCAGAAAAAAGGCAACACGGTGTGGGCTTTGCAGTGAAGAATTCGCTACTGGGAATGATTGAAATTCCAGCAGGAGGAAATGAAAGACTATTATCCCTGCGCTTGGCAACCTCTTGTGGTTTTGGCACCATTATTACTGCATATGCACCGACACTCCATTCCTCTGATGATGTGAAGGATTCGTTCTATGAGGAGTTAGACTCCGTGATCAAGGCAGTTCCAAAATCTGACTACATTTATATGCTCGGTGATTTCAATGCTCGTGTGGGTAAGAACTCGAGTCCATGGCCAGTGTGCCTTGGAAAATACAACATCGGTCGCATGAATGAAAATGGGCAAAGGCTGCTGGAGCCTTGCGCCAGTAATGATCTATGTATTACAAACTCCTTTTTTAAAACAAAAGAGATGCATAAGATCACATGGAAACATCCAAGATCCGGCCATTGGCACCATCTGGACTTCATCATCACACGGAGACAACATCTGAACCAAATATCATTGACTCGAAGTTACCACAGTGCTGACTGTGATACGGATCATTCTTTGGTTGTTGCAAGGGTTAGACTGAGACCAAAGAGAATCTACACAGCTAACCACAAATCTAGCCCCAGGATTAATATTATTAACACTCACGATCCTGAAAAGTGCTTTCAGTTTCAACAGCAACTTGAAGACGCTTTCACTGATACACCAGAAAATTGTACAATAAATGAAAAGTGGAGTCAACGTAAGGAAACTCTTTATAAAACTGCCGTTGGGGTTTACGGCACTGTGGATCATAAGAGGCAGGACTGGTTTGCGGCAAACAGCGAGACCCTGCAGCCCTTGATTGATAAGAAGAAGATAGCTCTCTTAACAAACAAGGAAAGACCAACACGTAACACTCTGAGTGAGCTAAGGCAAGCTATGAAGGATTTGAGTCCATTCAAATCGCAAGTGATAAGGGAAACATAAGAAGCATGTATGAAGGAATAAAGAAAGCCTGTGGTCCAGTGATCAAAAGAAGTGTACCATTGAAAACCTTGACTGGAGAAATCATCACTGATAAGAAAAAGCAGATGGACAGATGGGTAGAGCACTATTTGGAGCTTTACTCAAGTGAAACCAAACTAGCGGATGACGCCCTCAACGCCATAGAGGCTCTACCAACTCTTGACCACCTGGACACACTTCCCACCATAACAGAAGTTAAGTGTGATATAAATGAACTTGCATCTGGCAAGGCTCCAGGTAGGATGGGATTCCAATAGAAGTTATCAGGAGTGGGCAAGACACACTCACTCTACAGATCCACCAGCTAATAGAGCTATACTGGCGAGAAGGACAAGTCCCTCAGGATTTCAAAGATTCAAGCATCATAACACTGTACAAGAACAAGGGCGATCGGATCGACTGCAACAACTATAGGGGTATCTCACTTCTGTGTATTGTTGGGAAAGTATTTGCCAGAATTGTTCTGCGCAGACTTCAAGTCCTAGGAGACCAAGTCTACCCCGAATGACAGTGTGGCTTTCGACAGAACCAGTCTACCACTGATATGATATTCTCATTGCGACAAATGCAAGAAAAATGCCGTAAACAGAATCAACCACTGTTTATTGCCTTCATCGACCTCACAGAGGCATTTGATTTGGTCAGTCGTGAGGGTCTGTTCAAGGCACTAAAGAAGATTGGCTGCCCACCAACTCTTCTGTTCATTGTGGAATCGTTCCACACAGGCATGAAGAGAATAATCAAGTTTGATGGTGCAACTTCTGAAGAGTTTGAAATCAAGAATGGAGTTAAGCAAGGTTGTGTACTAGCTCCCAGCCTCTTTGGAATATACTTTTCACTTCTACTGAAATATGCCTTTCGTGATCAGGATGGTGGTATATACATTCACTCACGCTCAGATGGCGGCCTCTATAATTCTCAGATATTGAAGGCCAAGACCAAAATTAGGAGGGTACTGATAAGAGAGTTGCTTTTTGCAAATGATGCTGCAGTTACGACCCACTCTGAGGAAGAATTGCAATGTCTACTATCTGCAATCTCCAATGCTTGTTCTGAATTTGGTTTAACAATTAGCAAAAAGAAGACATAGATTATGTCACAAGGTGCACATGGGGTACATCAATCTTTATTGACGACGCCGAATTAGAGATGGTAGACAATTTTACATATCTAGGATCAGTAGTAAATAGCAAATTATCGCTAGATAAGGAAATCAACATCCGGTTTAGTAAGGCAGCAACAACAATGAACAGGTTAAGAAAAAGAGTCTGGGAGAACAGGAAGCTTACTGCCAAAACAAAAGTCCTTGTCTATCAAGCCTGTGTCCTTAGTACTCTTCTTTATGGCAGTGAAACCCGGACAACTTACTCACACCAAGAGAAACGTTTAAACAACTTTCATATGCGGTGTCTGCGAAGAATTCTTGGTATTAAATCACAAATACTGAAGTATTGGAAAGATCAGGTTGTGTGACGGTTTATTCCATGCTCAGTCTTTGTAGACTTAGATGGATAGGACATCTTAGGAGGATGAATGATGTTAGAATACCAAAAGGACATCTGTCTTGGTGAATTACAGATGGGTAAGAGATTTCAGGGTCGGCCTCTACTACGATACAAAGATGTGTGTAAGCGGGACATGATTGATACAGGCATTGATAATGCACATTGGGAGCAAGTCGCCGCTGGACGTGTTGCATGGAGGGCAAACATCAGAAATGGAATAAAGACAAAGGAGAAAATTATTGCAGATAAGTCACACACCGAGCGTGTGTGACGTAAGATGGTGCATGATGGTGGAAATGACCACGTGTTCACATGCACCCACTGTGAACGGAAATTTACAGCGCAAATTGGCGTTATCAGTCGCATTCGCTACCGCCATAGGTAAAAGTTATTATGCCTTTTTAAAGCACAAACTATCGTCTGTCAAGACGGCAAGGTGCCAATGTAATGTAACTTAGTTGTCCATTCGTCATTACAAACACGGCATTTATCTTCGATCGTACGTTTTTAGTGACACTCATTGTTTTAATAAAATTCTAACAGTTAGAATTTTACAAAACTTTAGGAAATGAAGGGAAATGAAACAAAACCTATTTCCAGCTGTGTGTAAAAAAATAAAAAAAATAAAAAAATTCGGAAGACAAGGAGTAAATTTCAGAAATATATCACGACTACTACAACAAATAAATTAATTTGAACATTGTAAATGTGGAAATAATATATAACAGCAAAAAATTTGTAAATTTAATATTTTCTTGCAAAATAAATCATTTTATTCGCCTGAGAAATATCTGTTTTTCGTAAAATCGTCCTTATTAAATTTTTACATGCCGATAAATATTTCTCTATATTAAAATCGATAAATTCGCATTTTAGGATTACATTACGAAGGTCAAGGACTGTTTGCAAAAAAAATAGAAAATTAGAAAGAAATGTTATCAAAAATGTTAAAACATTCATAACGGTGCATAAAATTATGTAAACTTCAACAAAATAACTTACAAACGAAGTAAACATTTTTATTTCTAAATGCTCTCAAGGGCCGCTTAATATCAGTTGCCGGGCCGCATGCGATTCGCAGGCCGTATTTTGCCCACCCCTGGCTCAATACATCAGGCTTCTACAAGCATTGTCTTTTCCCTAGCCTTTGCCTGTAACTGTTCTGTCTACCTACAAGGCAGCAAGTTTGTGTCTCTCTTCCTCTGGTTCCTATTCCTTAAGTTGTTCGGCAAAGGGGATGCTACAAATAGCCGTGATACCGTTGGTATAGCTCTTAGGGTCGTTGAGATACGCAAACATCTCGGCCACTGTAAGGCGGAGACACGGCAGAGTAGGTTCTACGGGAATTAGAAGAGCTCTGAACTGAGCTGGATCGATAACATCATCATTACGGCATGTAGATATAAAAGCAGGTCTGCCCGATCGTATTACGAATATTGCACATTACCTTCTCTCCGATGCCTGTTTCTTTCTCAAAATGGGATTACCTCATGTCTGGCACGGCTTTCACTCAACAACTACTGATTGTTATAGCTCAATACTGTCTACCTTGGGAGTCTCCGTGGAAATGTGGCTGCCCGGCCTTCCTTGCTCTCAGAAGGTTTTGGCTTCTTGTGGACAACGCCGAGGGAGTCTCCGTGGTGAAGCAGTCAAGCCGTCTGCCTCGCGCTATGAAAGTTGTGGGTTCGATTCAGGGCTACGTCTTTCGATTCAGGGGTACATTTCTCTGAGATTCCTGGGGGTCGTCGCTGGAGCTACGGAGTTCGTGCTTTATGCGATGACTTCGGCAGGTTGCTTTGAGGAAAGAGACCGAGCCATATGGGATAAAACCCGGGGCAATGAAGTTCATCCTCTCGACTTTTCAGACTTTTCTTTAAGGTTGTGGACTCTATTCCGGACCACGTCATTCGCTTCACGAGTGCAGTTTTCCCCGACGCCAGCCTGCCCATCCTGTGGTCATGGGTTCAAATCTGTGTCGAGGCGGATGTTTAAAGTCGACCTGGGCTTCCAGGTGGACCCAGCCTAACACGGGAACCAGGAACGTCTTGGGAAGTGGAGGCGGCCGGCGTGATACTGGTCACGTCACCCACAGCGTGACGATAAGAATTAATGTGTAGGCAGACAGACGGGCGGGCGAGCGGACGGACCGACGGACCGACGGACCGACCGACCGACCGACCGACCCATCGACCCACCGACCGACCCACCGACCAACCAACCCACCCACCCACCGACCCACCCAACCACCGACCTACCCACCGACACACCCACCCACCAACTCACCCACCGGCCCACCAACCCACCCACCGACCAACCGACCAACCAACCTACCCACCCACCGACCCACTCACCCACCGACCCACCTACCCACCCACTGACCCACTGACCAACCGACCGACCGAACGACCTACCGACCCATCCACCCACCCACCGACCCACCCACCAACCCACCAACTGACCAACCGACCCACCGACCCACCGACCCACCCACCGACCCACCCACCTACCCACCGACCCACCCAACTACCGACCTACCCACCGACACACCCACCCACCGACTCACCCGCCGGCCCACCAACACACCCACCGACCCACTGACCAACCGACCCACCAACCTACCGACCCACCCACCGACCCACCGACCCACCGACCCACCCACTGACCCACTGACCAACCAACCGACCGATCGACCGACCCATCCACCTACCCACCGACCCACCCACCGACCCACTGACCAACCGACCCACCCACCGACCCACTCACCCACCGACCCACCGACCGACCCTCCGACCGACCCACCGACTGACCCACCGACTGACCCACCGACCGACCCACCGACCGACCGAGCCACCCACCCACCCAGCCATCCACCGACCGAAACTTTACATTTGGTAAATGAACATTTTAATAAAAGAATGCATAGGTTTCAAGCAGCCTGAGCATTTTTCTGTACTGAAATATGAAGAAAGGCAGTACCATGGGGACGAAACGCGGTTAATTGGAACTATAAACGTTCTAGACAGAAAATCTCAGTCAATGTTGCAGGCAGGTAGTGAAAACGTCTACTTGCTTGAAGCTCTGCATATTTCGTTTCCTTGCTTTTCAAAGCTGTGCTCCTTGAACATTTACCTGAACTTTCACAAACTTGCCCGCCGCTAAGGGTAACAACTCTGCTGGTGTTTGTGTGAGAGAGTGTGAGTGTGTGTGTGATCATGTATGTGAGATAATATCTTAGAATCTTAGAGTGAAGAAACGCACTAGTAGTTTTTTATCGTGTGTCTGCTCTGGGGCAGACTTTCGATCATAACTCTCTATATATACCCCTTCTTCGTTCCTCATTCGAGGTAAATACGTGTGCGTTTGTATATGTGCGTGCGTGCGTGCGTGCGTGTGTGTGTGCGTGTGTGTGTGTGTGTGTGTGTGTGTGTGGACCCAGCGTAAGATGGGTACAAGGAAATATCTTAGTAAGAACAGGCGACCGGCAACATACTGGCCAGATCTCCCTTCAGGTGTGGATTGGGCAACAAATTATTAGACTAGTACCATGTGGATAAAAACCCTTAGAACGCGTGAAATATGTTGTTTACTTCATTTATTATGAACCCAATACTTCACAAACCGTTAAAAAGGGTCCTTTGAATTTATTTTTAACATCTATTGTGTGCACTCCGACAACCCACATACGGGGTCAGGCGGTAGAAGATGTCACATTCGTATATCCTAAATAAAAGATATCCAATCTCAAAGCCCGCTCTGCGGCGAAGGGAGTTACGAATGAAACTCGCAATACCGCACTCGAAGCGTTGGCATTTTCATACAATGGTATTAGTGCCGGTCGTTCAGAAAGAAATGGCAAATTACTGAACATAATATTGCCCATTAATCACAAGCGGTCAAAAATTGCTGGAGTTGACTGCTACGTTCTTTAAAGGATTTTTTAAAAATGTTTCATATCCCTTGCAGGACGTTGCAGTCAATATCAGCATTTTTCAGCTGTTGTTGATGTTCTTGGCAAGTTTTACGTTCAGTACTTTGCCATTACTTTCTGAACGACGGGCTCCCATACCAACACGTTATAACACAACGCGACACGGTCTGCTGCACAAATCGTCGCGGCTGCGTTTCAAACGCCTGGTAAACGGCTCACGAACCGCGTTCGCAAGCCTTTGGCCACGGAAGAATAAAAAAACTATCCACCACCACAGCCTTACAGCAGGAACGTGTTTTTTTCCGAAATGTGTATGGATTAAGTGTTTTTTCGTGGTGAAATGGAGTTCGGACCGTGCAACGGAGTTCGTGCACGCGCGTCCGGACTTCTTTCGGCGTATCATCGGCGCCCGGTGGCGATAGTTAAGCCTAACATGACGGCCAGACGACCAGCTAGGACACAACGTGGTAAGAGGGCGAGCGCGCGCAGAAGGCGCTTAAAATGTGACAGATTGGGTATCGGAAATGTTCGAGTACTGTACTGGAACTGTGCATCATTTAGTCAACGCCGACCCATTCTTGAAAAACTACTCTACGGAAACGATATTGTAGTCTTGCAAGAAACACAGCTCACCGACGGAACAGTCAATGTTGCGGGATTTCAGGGCTTCCTTAACAGGCGGCACCTCGGACAGGCCATTCTGGTCCGCGACAACATACTAGTGTCTGAGATCGATATGTCCGCCTGGAACAGCGATGCCCTGCAAGTGCAGGCATTAAGAATAATGACACCAGTGCAGCTTGTAATCGTTAACGTCTATGCGCGAAATGGGAAGGTCGACGTGCGACAATGGCAGAGTTTGTTCGATATGGATGAAAGGCATATCATCTACTGCGGGGACTTCAATGCCAGAGGCAGTCAATGGGGGAATTGCATCACCAATCGACAGGGAGAAGATTTGGAGGACGCCCTGGCATCTGCTGCCCTAATCTGTCTGAATGATGGGAAGGTCACTAGAATGGCCACTCGACCAGGCGACTCTGACAGCATCATTGACTTGGCTCTGGTGTCGCCCACCATCGCACCAAGGTGCCGGTGGGGCACACTGGGATACCACGATAGTGACCACTACCCTTGTGTCATCCTGATCAAGAAAGACGGGGCCATGAGTCAAAGAAACAAGACCAATGCCTTCCCGTACGACACCACTGGTCAAGACGCCATAAGCAAGATCAGAAGAAGGAAACTAACTTCCTCCCGTAGGAGACAAGAAAGATGGCTGCAGCCACCATGGTGGAATGGAGAGGTCGAGAAGGTGTGGCTGGGAAAGAGGCAGGCTGTCAAAGACTGGCAAAAGGCCAGAAAGGCTAACATGCCACAGGTTGAGTTGGCGAACCTGAAGACTGAGGTCATTAGGACGACGACTTTATTCAAATCCTGCGCCAAACAGGCCAAGGCCGACAAATGGGACGAGTTCTGCAGGAAGGTGTGCTCCGAGCAATCTCTTACGACATTCTGGCGCCTCCACAAGAGCATGAACGGTGCTGCACAGCGTAGGGGTATTCCAGACTTTCAAGGCACAGACCTCGCATGGAAAAAGTCGGATGCGGATAAAGGTAAGGCCCTTCTTGCACGCTACATAGAACAGACTGACCAGAAAGACGAGCCCGCCAGACAGAGGACCACAACAACACTCTCTCAGTTGTGCGAGGGGGTCGGGACAGACGAAGAATGGACAATCACAGTTGACATATTGCGTGCGATGCTCAAGAAATCACCTAACACCGCCCCAGGCCCAGACGGCATCCGATATGGTGACCTAATGGTGATATCAGATGATGACATGGAAGAACTGGCCAGAGAATTCAACACCAGTATCCAGAGGGGTCAGGTCAAAAAAGAATGGCTACACAGCTACTTGCTGCCGCTGCCAAAACCGAACAAAGACCACTCCAAGATAAGCGGCTACAGAATCATTACGATGCAGAATACTGTTGGCAAGCTACTGGAGAAAATTGTAGCACACAGACTTGCTTGGGACTTGGAACAGCTCGGCTGCTTCCCGCCCACACTTGGAGGATACAGACGCAACAAAGAGTCATGGCTGAATGCGGCGGTCTTTGCTCAAGATGTTTACGAAGGATTTCAGGTCAGAGAAGAGACATGTGCGGCCGCCATAGACTTAGAGGACGCATATAACAGAGTATCTTTCGAGCACTTGATGCAAACCCTCCTCAGACTGAAAGTGCACCCTCACCTTGTACGATGGATAGCTGCAGTTCTACTCCAAAGGAAGGTGGTGCTAAGATGCGGGAGTTGGTCTTCTGAGCCGATAACGATATGTCCAGGATTGCCGCAGGGTTCACCACTGTCACCAGTACTATTCAACGTGTATACGGTGCCGATCACTGAACAACAGTTGGATGGGAGGGGTAGGACTCTATCATTCGTTGACGACATCCTCGTGTATCGACAGGGTCGAGATAGACAGGCGGTTGCCAACTATATGCAGGGCGAACTAGATCGAATTTCCTCATGGTGTGCTGATGCCGATGCCCTTGTCAACCCTGCAAAGGCAACGGTTACATGGTTCTCACTAAACAACCATATTGTGAAAACAGACCTGCCGGCAGTAAGAATGGATGGGAGCATTCTGAGTAGAACCCAGTCAATGACATATCTTGGCGTGAGGCTTGATCGTAGCCTGTCCTTCAGAGATCATGTCGATTATGTCATAACGAAGGCTCGAAAAGGTTTGGCAGCAATGAGAGTCATGGCGACTGCCAATATCGAGCAAAGACTGCTATTACTTCTGTTCCAAGGACTTGTGCTTTCACGCATCGAGTATGCCCTGGCCATCCTCACTGTCAGCCCTACACAGATTGGAAGACTTGAAAAGATACAAAACGAAGCCATGCGCATCATTTTGGGCTGCACGAGAGACACCAGCTGTATAGCAATGAGATACCTCCTTGACTTCCCGACAATGGAACACAGGATCAAGATCTGGAGAGCTCGTGCATACTTATAAATAAGTGCAGATGAGCAGCACTCTCTGCATGACGCTGTATTCAGAGAAAAGGGTGACAGGCTAAAGAGGGGCAAATCATGGATGGGTCGGGAGGAAGATGTCGTCGGACAGGTCTGCAGTCTTACCAGTATCAACCCCGGCAAGGAATGGGTGCCGGTGCCTCCAGCTTTTAAGTGTACCTTCTCCTGCATTATCACACTCGACAGACGGTGCAGAGAGCAGAAACCTGCCGCTGTCAATGCAGAGGTTAACGCGCTCATCTATGATCACTCAGATAGCCCCGAAGTGCTCATCTATACAGATGGATCTGTTGTAAAGCAGCAGAGAAGTGCGTGGGCATTTACAGCCCGTTCAGCGGGCCGAACCGTTCAAGAATCCAGTGGTGCCCACTCTATGACCACGAGCAGCATGACGATGGAGGTGATGGCAGTTACACAGGCTTTCATATGGCTGGAATCACAGCATTATACCAACGTGTGTGTACTAAGTGATTCAATGAGCATGATTCAGAAGGTCGAAGCTGGATCTGTACGTAGACAGTGCACTGAGTCGCTGCGGAAGTCTGTTGTCCGCAAAGTCACCTTCATCTTCGTCCCGGGACATGCGGGAGTCGAGGGAAATGAACGAGCTGATACACTGGCTGGCTCTGCACCCCCTGTAGATGGCCAGCCCATGGATCGTGCCGATGTTATTAACGCCCTTAAAGATATGGCGAGAACAGAGGATTTTGACTCCAGTGATTCCACATCGCTTTCCAGGATGAAAGACTTGGGAGTAAGAATCGGCACAGCCAGACGCGAGAGGTACATCGGAAAAACAAAGCGCCTCGTCAACCAACACAGAACTGGCACTATTTGCCACCGGACGCTGATGCATATGCTGGGGGGAGGATCTGAGCACCTATGGACATGTCCGGAGTGCAACGAAGATACCCCAACTGATAACTAACTAACTAACTAGCCTTACAGCATACGACTGGAGGGAATCTCCCGACCATTATCCAAACAAAAAGGCATGAAGACCGCTGTGGCACGAACAGTTTCCTCACAGCTGTTTAGTCGCGTGCCTGAAGTTGACTGTTACAGCTGTTGGGACAATTAGACTCCACCACGGCAACACATTCGATTTGTTCTCCACTAGCAGATGTTGGCTGGCCACTGAACAAAATTATCTGCTTCTCCATACAGTGCTGCAAACAGAACGCTGTTAAAAGGGGACGGTAACTTATTGCATGAAAGACAGACTTCCTATGTATTGCACAGTGACTTACAGTGGGTTCTAATACTGTAATATATGGGCTTCCGGTATATAAGACACAGTGATTTACAATTTATAATGCTATAGCATATGAACTACCCGTATATAAGACACAGAGATTTACAATGAGTTATAATGCTATAGTATATGAACTACCCGTAAATAAAACACAGTGCTGTACAATGGGTTCTAATACTATAGTATATGTACCACCCGTATATAAAACGCCGTGATTTACAACGAAATATACTATTAATTATGCTCTCTTATCTTTCCTTTCTTCTATTTTATAAGAGTTTCCTGCTTTGTCCATGTTTTAAGTTTGTGCTCTTTTCTTTTCCCCCCAAGGGCATCTATACATGATTGGTGAACTTCTTAAATATTAGACAGACATTCGGAATCGGTTATAGTTCTACAATATATGAACTTCCCATGTATAAGACAGTGATTCGGAATGGGTTATAATGGGTTCTTTTTATATGTTAGACAGTAATTCAAAATGTGTTCTAATAGTACATTATGTGTTCATCCCATATATAAGGCAGTGATTAGGAATGGGTTCTAATATTATAATATGTGAACGTCCCACGGAAAACCCACGATGATTTAGAATGGGTTTTAATAATAAAATATCTAACCTTAGCGTGTATAACACACATAAATTCAAATGAGTTCTAAGACTAAAATTAACCGAAGTGCAATTTAAATGGCGGACAAGCGAACAAACAGACTTGAGTTGGAAAGCAACAGCTGCCGCAAAAGGAAACAGTAACTTTCATATGTGTCTGCATATAGAAGTCTACAAGATGTGTAAGCTTGTTAGCTCAAAGTAAATCCAAGCAACGCACGATGTGTTTATTGGTTACTACATACATAGTATGCCTTTCTCAACGTTCTTCTGTCCCGTCCACTTGTTTTATTAACCCAGTCTGTTCTATTTTTCTGTATGTGTTGTATATTATTGGATATGAAATAAAGAAGATGAGATGAGAGGATTAGGATTGCGATGATGATGATGATGATGATGATGATGATGATGATGATGATGATGATGATGATGATGATGATGATGATGATGATGATGATGATGATGATGATGATGATGATGATGATGATGACAAAACATACTAGCGGTGCTTACATTTACCAACTTTTGTCTATTGCCTATTGTATTATTCAATACAATAGGCAAGCTGCTGGAGACGTTAATTGCCAGAAAAATATCAAGTCAATGTTGTTTCCCACCCACCCTGGGAGGGTACCGTCCAAACAGAGAAACCTGGTCAAATGCAGCCACTTTTGCCTTTGACGTTTATGAGGGGTTCCAGAGTAGACAAGAAACGATGGCGGCGGCGCTTGATCTCGAGGATGCGTACAATAGAGTTCGATATGATATTTTGATGACCGCACTGATGGAGAAGGGGGTCAATCCCTGGTTGGTGAACTGGATAGCGGCCGTCCTACATTCTCGTCGCATTGCTCTCCGTCTGGGTGCATGGACCTCAGAGCCACATATTTTAACCCCGGGACTGCCACAGGGATCCGCAATCTCACCGATGCTCTTTAACGTGTATACGAGCAAGATTGCAAACCTAGAAGCACCAGGGGTTGGAAGGATACTAACATTTGCAGACGATATTCTTGCATATAGGCAGGGGAGAAATAGGGAGAAAACAGCCCAGGAGCTACAGGCGACAGTAAACAAAGCGATTGACTGGTGCACTGAAATGGGTGCTGTCATCCACCCGGAAAAGGCAGCTGTTTTGTGGTGCTCTCTGGACAACAGGATTGTGAGAGCTGATGTTCCAAGCCTCACGATAGATGGTGGAAGCGTTAACAGAGAGAACAAACTGAAGTATCTGGGGATCACATTTGACAGGAGTCTGTCCTTCAAGGATCATGTGGAGACGGTTGTGACAAGATCGCAACAGGGACTCAACGCACTTAAAACTATGGCCGCAATGGACACAGAGCAGAGAATGCTTTTCAGACTATACCAGCACTTGATCCTCTCAGCGACTGATTATGGACTAGGACTGCTCACTGTCTCAAAGAGTCAGCTGGTGAGATTGGAGCGCATACAGAACTAGGCTATGCGGGTCATTCTGGGATGCACCAGAGACACCCCAGTGGTGTCTATGCGGTACATCCTTGGTTTGCCGACTGTTGCTGGTAGGCTCAAGGTGATGCAGGCGAAGGCATACCTCAGAGTAGCTGCTGACACAGATCACCCGTTACATGAGGCGCTGGACGCAGTTAAGAGCCAGCGACTGATAAGAGGGAAATCATGGATGGCTCAGGCGGAGGATACGATCAGACAGGTGTGCCCCTTGGAGAACATTAGGCGAGGAGAGGAGTGGGTCAGAGTGCCAGCGGAGCAGTCAGACTTGTGCAGAGTTATAATCACATTGAACCGGGAGTGCAGGGAGTGGCCAGCAGGGGCCACGGAAGTAGAAATCCAGCAAACTAATTCAGGATAACGCTCGCCCAGATGATGTGATTATCTACACAGATGGTTCGGTGTTGAGAGGTAGTAGAAGTGCCTGGGGTTTCTTGGCAAAGGCTAATGGTCGACGTTTAGTGCAGGAGAGTCTGGCATATGATACCACAACATCTAGCTTAAGAATGGAGGTGGAGGCAGTCAGTGCAGCTTTCCGCTGGATGGAGAATACGATACACACACACATCATGATTGTAACTGGCTCAGAAAGCATGATGAGTAGGGTGAGGACAGGCAAGCTTCGTACCGAGTGGCTTGCTTCGCTTCGGAAGTCACGGGTGGCAAGCATCGTCTGGATCTTTTCTCTGGGGCATGCTGGTGTGCTGGGGAATGAACAGGCAGACAGATTGGCTGGCTCTGCAAAAAAACTTGGTGGATTATTGATGCATGATAAAGCAGACGTGGTTGCGGCCTTGTGGGTGCACGTGTACACCTCGGAGGAGCAAATGTATCACCATGGTCTGGCAAGAATGCGACAGCGTTGAGTGGCGAGGGGATCTGGCCGATGCTCGACGCTTAGAGGAAAGGCGAGACGCACATGTAATCAGATTGCTACTGGTACTATTGGGGTTGGAACTCTTCGCTAGCTTCTGAGGATGGAGACGGGGCGTTTATGGGAATGCGCCGAATGCTGTGATGTCGGTTCCTAAATCAATCAATCAATCAATCAATCAGTCAATCAATCAATCAATCAATCAATCAAACCTTAACCAACGCAGCAGTTTTTGCCAATGGCGTCTATGAATGTTTCCACTCAGGCATTGAAACATGTGCTGCGGCGATTGATCTTGAGGATGCGTACAATACAGTGCCGTTGGATTTTTAGTGTTTTAGCTTCTTGAACTCACGATAAGTCCATTCCTCCTTAGTTGGATCGCCGCAGCTCTCTTCAACGGGAAATAGTTTTTAGATGTTGCAGTTGGACTTCTGAACCAACAACAATATATTTGGGCCTGCCACAGGGATCACCATTATCGCTGGTGCTGTTCAACGCCTACACTGTGAGAATTACTAGCCAGCAGATCACTAGACCGGGGAGGACATTGTCATATGCCGACGATGTTTTAGTGTATCGTCAGGGTAAGGATAGAAATTGGATTGCTGTGGAACTACAAACAGAACTAAATCGCATAAGCACTTGGTGTTTGGAATCTGGGGCAATGGTCAACACAAAGAAAGCAGCAGTGACATGGTTCTCTTTGAATAACCATATTGTCAACACTCCAACACCAACTGTAAATCTGTGTGACTGTGGAAAGAACGCAGGTAATGAACTACCTGGGGATACGTTTTGATTGAAGCCTTGCTTATTGTCATATGGCAAATGACAAGCGTCTAAAGTGAGAACTGATGTGCACACATCAGTTAACAAACATAGATAAAACAATACATGGGAGCACTCAGTGGCATAGTGAACGCTACGTCACGAAATCGCGTTGTGTGACAACGCGACTGTCACATAGACACACTTCAGCTCTACACTTCAACCCGTACAGACGCTCATTGCAGACTTGCCAGTAGGAAACAGTTTACAGACATGCTTCAACACTTTGATCATTACCACTCACTAGTTCAACCAGAGAGACAACAGACACGTTCAGTCTTCAGTACTAAGCCACAGAAAGCTGTTGGTATCAGGTGCTAGGCAATTTCAGCCCAGTCAGTTCGCTTTGAACGCCGACTGCACATACTGCGAAGATGCTGGTAGTCTGACCAGCCGTGGGTGACAGCGCCAGACGCCGGCCATACTCCACAGGGTTGCATGACCACAACACGGACAGACACTTCGGAGGCATGCTTCTGAGTCAGGAGTGATTTGTGGCGGGAGTGAATGTCGTCAAGTTGATAGTGTAAACGCGAGATATGCGGCCGCTTGAGAATGTGCTTGTTTACCGTGTAGAACACATCGTCCTGGAAAAGAATAAAATCAGCCTTTCATTGCTTCACGGTGCGTTCCTGAGTGGCTCTTCCTTTGTTTGGCTGTGTTGGGTTTTGGTCGCAGAGCGAAGCCCGCCAGGTCTTGACCAGGTCTGGGGATCTATAGAGGTCATCATTCCCCTGGACAACCTAAGAGTCGACTGGTTCCTTCATTATCACTAAGCTGCATATAAGCCCCGTGAGAGAAACCCACGCCGTGACACTTATAATGAGCACATGGACCAGATGATAACAAAGACAAAGCGGCGTTTGGCTGCGATGCGAGTGATGGTGGCAGGAAACTGTGAGCAACGCCATCTATGTCTTCTATACGAGGGTCTGGTCATGTCTGTTTTTGAGTGTGCGATGGCGTTCCTGACTCTCAGCCGTAAGCAGACGGAAAGGATGGAAAGGGTATAGAACGAGGCTTTGCGTATTATTCTTGGATGTACAAGAGATACAGCATGCAAGGCGATGCGCTATCTTCTTGATTTCCAACCATTTATAGACAGAATACAAATTTGCAGTGCATGTGTCTACCTCAGAGTCAATGCAAATACACAACATCCACTGCATAGTGAGTTTAAGAAGGTAAAGGCAGCAGGTTAAAAAGAGGAAGATCGTGGATGGGCCAAGCCGAAGACATTCTTCAACAGGTGTGTTCACTTGAGGCCTTAGAACCGGGCAAGGAGTGGGTACAAGCGCCAACAGATTTCTGTACGTCCTTTTCAGTTTCCATCCAACTAGACAGAAAATGTAGACAAGAAAATCCGGCTGCTGCGGAGGCTGAAGTACAAGCGTTGATTTTCGAGAATTCGCTAGACGGTGACGCGGTCATCTACACAGATGGGTCGGTCGTCCGACATGTGAGAAGCTCATGGGCCTTTACGGCTCGGGCCGGAGGGAGAATTGTGAAGGGAGATTCTGGAGCTTTTGCTTTGACCAAAAGTAGCCTGACTATGGAAGTCATGGCAGTAAGTAAAGCAATAACATGGCTCGAGACACAGACATTCACTAGGGCATGTTTCTTTAGCGACTCAATGAGCATGCTCAAGATGATAGAGATGGGGTGGATCCGAAGCGAGTGGTTGCTGTCTCTGGAGTGGTCTCGGCTGGCAAAGATTAGTTTCATTTTCGTGCCAGGGCATGCGGGAGTACAAGGAAATGAGCGGGCTGGCAAGCTCGCAGGTAAAGCTACTGTGGAGGGCGGACGCGCCATGGACCAGGCTGACATTCTGATTGATTTACGAGAAGTAAGTCGTTCGCAAGGACCAAGTGATGTCTGTGAATCTACAAACATGGTCAAGGTGCGAGAACAGCAAATTAAAAGAGGTGTGGCCAAATAAAACACTATGCAGGAAGTCAATGAAGATAAACCAATAAAGAACTGGTGTCGTTAGCCACTACACGCTGCGGGGTTTACCGAGGAAGGGATCCGAGCACTTATGGACTGAATGGGTCTATGTGCAATGAGGATGATCTGTCGACTAACTAACTAACAAACTAACTGACTGACTGACTGACTGACTGACTGACTGACTGACTGACTGACTAACTAACTAACTAACTAACTAACTAACCAACTTAGTCTTTATTATTGTCCTCAAACTGTGTGGATTTACATGAAAACTTGATCAGTAAAGAAACCCTTTTCACGCCTCGAGACGCAGCGAGTATATTGTGTAACCCCATATCTTGATTGATCAATATGTACATGATGTGTAATATAATCAAAATAACTCTTTCCGCCTTCATTTCCCAAACATTTCCCGGTACCCATTTTAGGCTGGATCGACTTGGGCGCCCAGGTCAAGATTTTAAAAAAAAAAAATATTTCTGCGATGGGGATGGGAATACATGACCAGCAGACAACATTTGAACTAATGGCTGACGGTTAAAAACACGTATCCTTCAAGGTCACCTTCCAGATAACACATTCTCCGTTACAATAATAGTTCAGCATTACCACGTGATCTAGACAATCAAAACTGTCGGATCTGTGCGCGGGATATCGGCGGGCGATGTGTTATCGCTGCTATTTCATCATCTCTGTATATGAGATTGTCACAACAATAACAATTTACGATTGTATTTGTTTCATTAATTATTGACAGTGATATTGCGAACATTGCCTTCAACTCTAAATGAGGTTTGCAATCTTTAATATTTCAGTAGAGTTTCCTGTCTTTATTTTTTTTTTTTTTTTAAGCATATCCTTTTACAGGACTTAGCTGTCAACACCAGCATCTTTCAGCTGTATGTTGATCTCTTGGCAAGATTACGCCCAGTAGTTTGCCATTGCTTTCTGAGCGGCCGGCTCACATACCCCTTAAGTTACCGATGGGATTCGAACCACTGCTGATTTGAACCGTCATCACGTTACCTGACGAGAGTATGCGAGATTACGGAGAAAAGTCATAACCTCTAAGCCACGAAGCCGGCAAAATTGTGTTGCGTATCCCTTACGGGACGTTGCAGTCAACACCAGCATTTTCAGCTGCTGTTGATGTACTAGGCAAGTGTTATGTTCAGTAGTTTGCCATTGCTTTCTGAACGACCGGCCTCTATACCTTTTTCGAAAAAACCAGCACCGCCGTGTTTCGAACCCGGGTATACGGGCTCACAAACCGCGTTCGCAAGCCCTTCAGCCACAGAGACCGGCTCCTGTCTTTATAGCCAGACAATATGTGCGTAGCTAAACTATTATGAGAAAAGGAGCGGGACAATTGATTCAAGAGACATATTAAACAACAGCACAAGGAAAACAGTATCTGGCAAGGCGAGGAACATCGTATGCAACATATATTTGCCAATAAAGGTGTAGAAGACCTCTTAAGAGATGTACTCAGAGAGTTTTAGCAAGAAACTGTAGAAATACAGTCAAACCTAGGTTTTCGTTACCTTCAGTTTTCGTCGATTTCGGTTTTCGTCGATTTTCCCCCGCGAAAAATGTGTATCGGTTTTCGTCGATTGTCTCGAATTTCGTCGGTGTGCCCAAATGACCTCACCGCTAATTTTGCGGAAACATAGTGGACCCACGCGTTTTTCTGCTCAGTTTTGTGTTGATTTTCGTCGTGTGAGCATCACTTGCTAATAATAAAATATGAGAGCGGTTAAGATTGCTGAAATCGGACGCATGTACGGGAAGGCGCCATGCACTATAAGTTTCATTGTGGCGAAATAAGGGAATCTAATATAGCGAAAGAAATGACTGTGCTAAAGAAACATGACTGTGCTAAAGAAACAGAGTTCACAAACAATTGAATATGTCAAATAGTTATAATATAATTACTTTGGATATATCAAAACCAGTTAGATGGCGATTCTGTTTCGGAGACAATCATTTCGGGGGGGGGGGGGGGGGGGCACACTGTTGTATGCCGATCTCATTAAGAAAATGCCAGGGACGAGTGCTAGTGTACTTAGTGATTTTAAGGCCAGTTGAGAATGGTTTGAAAAATTCAAGAGGCGCACTGGCAAACAGTGTTACTAGGCACGGCGAAGGTGCGGGTTCGGACAATACTGAGACCGAAAAATAGTATTGAACACAACAATATTTATTGTCTATAAAATGTGTTTTTTGGTAGTTTCTAGAATGAATTAATTGTATTTACATTGATTCATATGGAAATAATTGCATCGGTTTTCGTCGGTATCGTAACTCGCCGATTGTTTTCGGACGAATTTATCAACAAAAACCGAGGTTTGACTGTATGTATATTAAGAAGAATGATGAGAGTGCATTTAACAGATTTATCATAATGAAAACGTCTTGAAAAGAATCAACTAACCAACATAACTGGGTTGGGCTGAGTCAAGAACCGACATCACAGGACTCTGGTTATCCCCATAAGTGCTCTGTCTTCATATTCAACAGCCAGTGAAGAGTCCCAATATTAATGGTATCAGTAGAAGTCTGATTATGTGTCCACGTGGCTTTTTCACGGAGCCCTGGGTGTCAGCCAGATCCTCTTACCATTCCTTGCAGCACCATTCTCTCCAGGGATGATAATACTTTAGCTTACCATTTTTTTTCTTTGCATATCCTATTTCACAGGACATCGCTGTCAACACCAGCATTTTCCTGCTGTTGTTGATGTCTTGGCAGGTTTACGTTCAGTAGTTTGGCATTTTAGCCTACCATCAATCAATCAATTATGTGCCATGCCGGAAAACGTGGGCGGTCATGACTCACCATTTCAGTCGATCAGCAGAGTCGTGGATCAGCTCAGTGTTCCTGTCTCATCCATGCCATGTGACCAAGCCATCCAGGTATTTTCCTCTCGGTCTTCCGTTTGGTCAGTTCCCTTCGATCTTGCTAATCGTCACCAAGTTCTCGCATGGGCCTGAATTCTTCATCCCATAAAAAACTATGGCTGCTAAATCTAGCCAATTATGAACAAGTTGAAAAATACTGAAAACAGAATAAATAAGCCAAACAAGTAATCGGACTATCTAGAAAAAGAAGATATTTGTCCAGCCAGCAGAAATTGAACGTAATATTACTTTGGGGGAGGGGAGGAAGAGAATCCAAACAGATACATTTGAAATAAAAACAAGAGCTCGACAAGGACATTGTATTCTTATTGGCTATAGGCTTAATTGTAAATACAACAGTAACTGCCTCCAGAAATGGAATCCAATGGACTTCTAGAAAACAGCTTGATTATCTGTACCTCGCTGGTGACACTGTCGTGCCCTTTGCAAAAGTGTATACTTTTAAAAGAAATAGCACGTCGAAATCGAATAGGCTGCCATAGCTCTGTAGAGAAACACAATGACTGGTCAGGGCCTGTGTGATAGTGAAGGCACATATCGCTACCTAGAGTCCATACTCTGCCAGAAATTCAGGGAAGCGAGAGCCAATGGGATAAAACTAACAGCGATAAAAATACACAAAAGAGGTGGGGAACGTAGTTGGAGAAGAGGAGACGGGGTTTCATGTGGCGATAAAATATCAGGATAAAAAGCGCATGCGGCTATAGGACAAAACAATGCTGAATATTTAGGCGTGCTGAGCCGAGACTATCTATGCTCATGATCAATATATCACTAATGTAGCAAGAGTTTATTCTCACCCCGTATTGTGGTTCCCGGAACTATAAATTAGTTGTGCAGGCGGGATGGTGTATTGAAGCATCAATAAGTGAACACTTGGCGGTAGACACAGTGCCATTGCCTGCCGGCCCGGTGGTCATGTAGTCGAATCCCCGTCAAGAGGGTGGGGAGTTGTTTGCATTGACCCGTCCTAAAATGGGTACCAGGAAATGTGCGAAGTAAAGGTGGCCGGTGCGCTACTGACCATATCACTGATCGACTGCCGATTGGTCAATACAAATATGGGGCTAGAAGCGTATACATAATACGCCAAAGGCGTGGGAAGGAGTGCCTGACGTTTGTTTAACTTAGTGAAACTCGATCAGTCAGGTGCCCACTCCACAATGAATGGTGGCTGCAATGGATCTCCAACACTGTCTGTCTCTCGCCCTGACTGTGCATTCTGTCAGGCTGATGTTCGTTCATCTCTCGATGTTATCTTCCCACTTGTATTGCTGTCTATCTCTCGCTCGCTTGCCTTCAACCTTGCCCCCCAATATGGTTTTTATAAGAGTGTTATATCTTTTAAAGTGGTCGAAATATTTCACTTGCCTCTTTTTTATTTCTTTCATCAACCCTCTTTTCATTCACAGTTTTTCTAGAACCTCTGTATTTGATTGTTTTTGTTTCCATGAAATACGACATATGTTTCTGTATATCCACATCTAAAGAGCATCTATTAGATTTTCAAGTTGCTTGTTCAGTGTCCAGGCTTCCACACTATACAATAGTGTTAAATGTACGTAGCATTTGACAATTCTCATGTTTAATGCGTTGTTAATCTCTCTAGATGTTAATGCTGATATCATGCCGTTGAAAGAATTTTTGGTCATTCCTATTCTCTTTTTGATTTCTATTTCACTTCTGTCATCATCTGTTATTACATATCCAAGATAGGAGAAACTTGTTACTTGTTCTAGTATCTCCCTGTTTACTGTGATGTTCATTGACGACCCTTCCTTTCCATTGCTAATTATCATAGTTTTCGTTTTTAGGATGTTAATATCTAAGCCACATTCTGTACTATGCCTGTTTACTTGTTCCACTAGGTGTTGTAACTCTTGCTCGTTTTCTGCTAGTAACACGGTATCGTCAGCATATCTACTAGAACAGTGGTTCTCAACCCTTTTTGGCCCATGCCCCCCCCCCTCTTTACCATATGTTCAGAACGTCCCCCCCCCCACTTTTTCGAATTTCCTCCCTATAAATTCCCCCCAGACTTACACAGTATACATAAAAATGGAAGCTAAATTTAATAACACATACTAGAACAAGTCTAGACATCTACATAAAACGTGATTTGCGGGTCTACTTATGTTATAAAACGAATTTCATTAGGACGAGAAGTACAGAACCATAAAATTTAGAGGGAAAAACAATATCAAGTAACTGGTTCTCGTATTAATGCGATCTTGAAATAATCTTAAATGCCCCCCCCCCCCCACATGGAAACCCTAAAATCGACCCCCCCCCCTCCCCCTGGTGGTGGGGGTGAATTCCCCACCGGTTGAGAACCACTGTACTAGAAGCCAAACGTGACACGATCGGCGAGAGGTTTCAGCCGTATAGTATATAGTGGGATGATCGTCGGACCGAGTGGCTAGAACGTGGGCCCTCGTTCGGGACACCGGTGTTCCTTACCCCTGTCCGACACCGCAAGGTAATGAAGTAGCCTGACACGGCTCTACAAGATGCTGGACTGACGCAATGACCAGGACCCCTCCTGCATAGCTGGTGTATGCCGGGAGATTTGCCTGGCCAAATTTGGCGCACATTTGGAACCGGTCGGGTCAGTTCTGTAGCAGCCTTAGCCGAAGGCGGCCGCAAAGGCCCTAAATTTGGGGGAATGGAACTGCCCCCCGCCCCAACGCCACCTCCATAAGGAACATGATATAGGATACAAATGTGACCAGGCCGTGTCACAAATAACAACAATACAGGTATAAACCTGGGAAGAAGAGAAACTGTCAAGAAAACCACCCAAAATATGCCTGGTGAAAGCATTTCTGCAGGGACATCGGTGCACGATTTTTGAGGATGTGACTTCTTAATCGTAGTTTTGGGGCGGAAACAAACCTGGGTATTTCCTTACACCCCCCCCCCACCTCCTCCATTTTCTCTCTCCCCTCACCCCCCCCCCGCCCATTTTTCCCCTCCTCCCATTTTCCTCTCCCCACAACTGACCCAATGGTTGAACTTTCCTTACCTTGGTTTATGCCTCTATGGTCAAGGTGACAGATTCTAGTTTGATTTGTTTTAACCTTTCACACTCATGTTCAGACTTCTATTTTGAAGTTGTGGCCCTGTTATAGTAATGTGTCCCAGTCGGTTTGGGGACGTGACTTTCTCTGGTGGCATTAGGCACAATATTGGATTTTTTTGTGGCACAGGGGTCTGATAATATCTGGAGATCAATCCACTGATTTCCGCTGTGAACTACATGGTTCCATAGTGTTGTGTTGTGTGTCTCAGGATGTTGAGTCCCGTCTCCGCACTGTAAAGCTCATCCTCAGATTTAGAGTTGTATTCCTTTTTATTTCCCAAGTGATGGTCTCTCAGTTGTCCAGTCCTGGTCAGCGGCTGTATAGGTATCGTAGCAGGGTTCCAGGAGCACCCTGTAGGCTCAGCCACAATGTGCAGAGGTCTGGCTATATGCAGCAGACTACCTATAAGATTGCATGTAATGTGGAGTATTGATTGTCCTGCACATAGGAAAGTAAACCTTTGCATCCGCACAGTTTAGAATATGTGCTACAAGACTTGACAAAATAAAGACTCATGTATATTATTCTTATCTTGTTGATCTAGTCCTTGTTGTTAATGATGTGTTATGTTTAGTCTTTGCTGTTCAAGTGATCACTGTTCTATCCAGCCCACATCAGTGATCAGGTTGTGTATTAAGGCACAGTTCCCAGCTAAAGTCCCGAATTTCTTCTGATGTCTTAAATCTTTTACTTTTCTTGTTAACCGTGTAGATAGGATGAGGTTCTCTTTGTCTTCTTTTTATTCTATTCTGCCATTGAGCAGTCAGCGTTGTGCTAATATCTCTATCATCTCTATGCGGTTATAGTAATATAAGCAACATGAGATTTTGACAGTTAAATAGCAGGTAGTGGAATAAGAAATTAGTAGATGCCACCTCAATTTAGACCCTGTAAGAAAATGTGATGTATGGGGTCTAAAACTGTGCTTCTTGTTCCAGTTAAGGTGACGTTTTCTTCCTCTTCTTATCCTCTTCCAATACTACTCCACATTTTTTTCCCTTATTCTCCTCCTCCTCCTCCTCCTTATTCTCCTCCTCCTCCTCCTCCTCACCTTCTTCGTCTCTTCTTATTCTTCTTCTTTTTTCTTCTTCTTCATCTTCTCTTTCTTCTACTTCTTCTTCTTTTCGCTTTCGCTCTTTTCACCCCACTTTCAGGTTTCACAGAAAAAAAAAAGATGGTTTAAGAGGAAATCATCATTTTTAGCACGAAATTAAAGTCATCATCTGATGCCTTTCATCTCGCAATGCAGCTTAGTCCCTCAACCAGTCCTCGCCGGTCATGTGTAGACTGATCATGTGTGTTGGGTTGTGCAGCTACAATTGTCCACTTTATGAGTTAGTTAGTCTCGCGCCAATCCTCCTTAGTATCCTCATACGTCGTTTATGGTAGATCACAGTATTACTATTCTTTGTTGCGTCCTTTAAGTGCCCGGGTAGAAGAAGAAGAAGAAGAAGAAGAAGAAGAAGAAGAAGAAGAAGAAGAAGAAGAAGAAGAAGAAGAAGAAGAAGAAGAAGAAGAAGAAGAAGGAGGAGGAGGAGGAGGAGGAGGAGGAGGAGGAGGAGGAGGAGGAGGAGGAGGAGAACAACAACAACAATAAAAACAATAACAACAAGAGGGTGATAGAAGAAAATCAGTAGAAGACGACGACCACAGCGTGAAATTGTGGGGATATTAACCATAAACTTTGTTTTCGGAAAATAAATCTAGTAAGGAGAATGTAAGCTCAAAACACATAAGGGGTCACCAGATAAAGGAGTCGGCGCGACAGCGAATGAAAGCAGCTATTGGCATTTATTATTTTACAGCACGCCTTAAGTGTTGGATCTTCGAAGTTGCGTAGAAGTTGTGACTGGCCATACACGATTCCTAAACATGATAAATACATAATTTACTCCAATATTAAGCACAGTACAGAAATCTATCAGCTATATGCGATGTAGTTTTATTTGGACGTCGTGCTGAATATCAGTTGCCATAATTGTCGTGCTGCTACGTGTTTGCCAAGCCCCGTGCCCTAAATATTTCTTGAGTAATGTAATCCGTTGCCATGGAGATAAGCAGCCAGACAGACAGGAATAGCGGTCGACAAAAGTGGCGGGGAAGTTAACTGATCGGAATAGTTATCTGTCACGTAATATAGGACATTAAAAAAAAAAAAAACAACAAACACAGATGAGCAAGAATACACAAAATACAAGTTTCTACATTTCTCCAAATATTGCGGCACATATTTGGTCTCTCTTGTAATCTGGGGGATAATTGTGGCAGAAGGCATGTGGCACTCTACACTTCTTCTTGTCATGTACGATTGCAGTTTTTCGTGTATTTAATTCCTACAACAAATTTGTTTCTTATTTATCTTATTTTTTCTTCATGTCCGATTGTTGTATGTAAAGCACATTATTCGTCCCTTACCCCCACCCCACCACACATTTCTTTTTCCCTTATCCTCAGACAATCGGAAGTGATAGGTATTACAAAGAACAATTGTTTACCCAAACACAACATCAGAGTGAATGTACCAGACCTGACAACAAGTCAACATCTTCGAGTATGTGGGTGCTTTAATAAGAGCATCTCTAACATGCATTAACTGATTCAATGCCAAAGAAAAAGTAATTTTAACCAAACATCGTACACAATCACATGAACAAGATTGACTTTGCGGAGGTTATCACGAAACAAAACAAATAACACGATAACTCTACTATAGTCATATACCGTCCTTCTGTCCAAATGGGAGGAAGAAACGCAAATAACAGCCTTTCGGCGCATCCTGAACGAACTGAAGCAAGCGCAGCAGAAGATTGAGCAGAATGTCGCTCGAATGGCTGCAATAAAGGCTGAGACAGAAAAACCTCTGACAAACATCCAAGAAGAAAGAGAACAGATAGAACAGCTCAAGTCAAAGAACGAGACATCAGAAGCAGAAAAGACCAAGTCACAGACAGAAGAGAAAGAATCAGACGAGGAAATAAAAGAGGTAGATATCCAAATAGACAGCGACCAAGATTGGACGGTGGAGTGGCCAGAGAAAAAGATTACTCTCCAGCAAGAACAAGATATCAAGCCGTCCACGACACAAGGTACCACAGAAGACCCAGAAAATGTGAAAACAGACCAAGACCAAGACTGGAGGAAGGATGGCGACTGGTAAAACTCCCTGAAGGAAACACCACCATAAGACGGGGCGGGAACACAATTACGCCAGGCCTTACAAGTGTACGACTCTGTCCAGACATGTAAAACCTTAAGGATGAAACGAACACAATTACAGCCATTCAAACATTTTCAAGGAAACAGATATACACGTATCTCTACTTACGAAAGAACAAGTACGAGATACAACATAAGGGCCCCGACGATAACGAAATTGATAAGTCGACGGTTTAACGGGCCATTCTTCTCAAGAATTGGAATTGGAATGGGAGGTCACAAAGGAGAAAATTATTGCAGATAAGTCACACGCCGAGCGTGTGAGACGTAAGATGGTGCATGATGGTGAAAATGACCATGTGTTTACATGCACCCACTGTGGACGAACATTTACATCGCGAATTGGCCTTAACAGTCACATTCGCCACCGCCATGGGTTGTAGTTATTAAGCATTTTTTGAAGCACAATGTAACAAACTATCGTCTGTCAAGACGGCAAGGTGCCAATGAATGAATGTGGCTATATATTATCCTTCGGCACTGAATCAGTGCAAGAAGTTGCATATAGAATAGCCCGGGCAAAAAGCCATATGTCACCAGATGAAGAACCTTTCTCTCACATTTTTATTTGTTCTGTTGGTTGTCAAGTTATACAGAAAGTCATGCGCATAGTAGTCGCTCTTCCCCCCCCCCCCCCCCCAAAAAAAAAAAAAAAAAACAACAACAACAACAACAATCTATGCGGCACGAGTCAATTTCCTTTGTGAAAGTGTAGCCTGGAGAATAAGGTTTGAAAACCTCCGAGATAAATGGTACACAGAAGCAATACAAGTATACAGTACCGGAGACCAGGAAACACACTATAGCACTTTCTTACACGTCTTCGTTTAGAAATTACACCGACATAGTCTTGCAAAAGACGGTAGAATTGAGAAATCAGGTTTTGGTTAGGTTTGCCATGGTTTTAGTTAGGTTTGGCATGGTTTTAGTTAGGTTTGGCGTGCATTTTAGTTAGGTTTGGTGTGTGTTTCAAATGATTGGCATAGATTTTACAGGGTTTTGATAGTACCGGGATGGTCAATTTGCATGCGATCACTTGAGCATGTATATCAATTTTTACAGCAATGAACTCAAAATAAGTTGAGTAATGACGACAACAAACACGTTTTATTGTCCTGTCATTTTCTAGATATAACCATACACACATTTCATTAAAAACAAGGAGTTTAAAAAAAAGTCGCTTAAACGTTGACAGGGTCGACTTCATTGCACCGGGTTTTATCCCATATGGCTCGGTTTCTTTCCGCAGCGCGGAAAGCGTCGCACAAAGCACGAACTCCGTAGTTCTAGCGACGACCCACAGGAGTCTCCGAAAATTTTCACTCGTGAACCGAAGAACGCGACCAGGAATCGAACCCACAACCTTCGGTGTCCGAGTCAAACGGCTTTACCACTTCGCCACAGAGACCCCTACAATGATTTACTTTAGTATGGTGATTTCTCAGGAGTATCGTTTTATCTATAAAGTTTTCTTCAAATGGCTTTGAATATTTGGGCTTTATTATAGCATACAGAAAAGTTTGAAAAAGAAGTGGATGTTCATAACTGCTTTGAAAAATGTGTCCAAGACAATATGAAACCTATAGTCACAGACACAAAAGGTTTGTAGACATAGACTGCTGGTCGCACTAAGTTGTGATAAAGCACTATCTTGAAGTAGATTTTAAAAGAGCAGAGGAGCAGAGAGTCCATGGAAAGGAACGCCAAGCTATGTATTCTGCTCCAAGAACGCACTAGTCCGTGGTCAAGACAGGACGCTGGTATATATGTTTCTACGGACTGTGATACAGTGTTGTAGATATAGCACCAGTTATTTTAACGTGATCACCATGTCGTGTGACACCAGGCAATGTACCAGCAATCATACACAGGTTTTGGTTAACGAATCGGAGACTGCGTAAATTTCCGCAAGTTTGTGGTGTGACAGTGTGAGATGTGACACGTGTGGTGTAAAACAACGTATGGTGTGACACAGTGTGTGGTGTGATACAATGTGTGGGGTGACACTGTGTATGGTGTGACACTGTGATGTGACAAAGTGTGAGATGTGATATTGTGTGAGGTGACACAACGTGTGGTGTGACACAGTGTGAGATGTGATACTATGTGGTGTGACACAACGTGTGGTGTGGCACAGTGTGTGGTGTGACACAGTGTGAGATGTGATACTGTGTGGAGTGACACAACGTGTGGTGTGGTGTGACACAGTGTGAGATATGATATTGTGTGGTGTGACACAACGTGTGGTGTGGCACAGTGTGTGGTGTGACATAGTGTGAGATATGATACTGTGTGGTGTGACACAGTGTGTGGTGTGACATAGTGTGAGATGTGATATTGTGTGGTGTGACACAACGTGTGGTGTGACACAGTGTGTGGTGCGACATAGTGTGAGATATGATACTGTGTGGTGTGACACAGTGTGAGATATGATACTGTGTGGTGTGACATAGTGTGAGATATGATACTGTGTGGTGTGACATAGTGTGAGATATGATACTGTGTGGTGTGACACAACATGTGGTGTGGCACAGTGTGTGATGTGACACAGTGTGAGATGACACACCGTGTGGTGTGACACAGTGTGAGATGTGATACTGTGTGGTGTGACACAACGTGTGGTATGACACAGTGTGTGGTGTGACACAGTGTGTGGTGTGACACAGTGTGAGATGTGATACAGTGTGAGGTGACACAACGTATGGTGTGACGCAGTGTGTGGTGTGACATAGTGTGAGATATGATACTGTGTGGTGTGACACGGTGTGAGATATCACAATGTGCTTTATTACACAACAATAATGTGATGTGAAAAATATGTGGTGTGAAACAGTGTGTGATGTGACACTACGTGGTGTTACAGCGTGTGGTGTGACACAGCGTGTGGTGTGACACAGCGTGTGGTGTGACACTATGTGTGGTGAGACACAGCGTAGAGCACCCTTCAAATTCAGTCGATGCATGTCAAATTGTAAACCGTGTTTACCTGGTCTGAATATATGCATACACGATGCTTACCCTTTCAAAATGCATTATTATGTCTGTATTGAATTGGGAAATTGCCATGATTATACGATTTTGAATATACACACAGTTAACGTTGTACCCGGCGGAGCAAGTATATTTACAGTCCCCAGGGGTTGCACGCATTGCATTATAGATGTATGTATGTCTGTAGAAATTATAATAATCCCCTATACACGTGCGTTCATGTCATCCCCATTTCCCAAATGAAAGACGCAGATAAACTAGCCAAAGCGGGAGGGCAAAATATTCGTATTCAGCATGAAAATAAACATCAAGAGATTAAATGAAAAATAACCTCAAACGCCATCATGAAGCAGGTCGATCAGAAAGCAACAGCAAACTGCTGAAAGTAAATCACAAATCGCCAAAACTTTCTGAGGTTGATTACGATGTTCTATAAAGGACATGCAAATAACTTTCTATTGGTGCTTTCTTTAGGCTTTGTTTACGATAGATGTGTGACTGTTCTATAGAATATGAAAAGATGTGTTGGTCTACAATCACAACGAATACTGAATGTAACAGATTCACTGCCAAATGTGACATCCTTTTCTTAACAGAAGGGTGATATACCGCCATACTAGGGTCATGGTGTTATGTGTTTTGTTTCATGTACCTTCCCCAATGTCAATGCTCAGTGAGCGGAAATTTACATTACAATACTTGTTTATTTGATTGTGTACCATGCCCGGTTAAACTTTTGTTTGGCACTGAATCAGCTAATAATTGACATCCCTGCGCTTAGGACATTCCCAAGCATGTCCTGCCACCTCTTCAAAAGCCAAGGAAAAGTTCCTATACTGATTATTCCAGCAGAAATTTCATTAAAAGCACCCGTTTTTCCCATACACTTTGAATATCGTCTAGATCACCTATCCACTCCCTTCTAAGCCAGTCTTTCCAGATATGGATACTCCGTTTGTTCACCTGAACTCTCCAGCGAGAGATCCCAGAGAGACTTCACATCACCTTCGTCATAAACTAGCTCTCCGCCGAGAGAGGCAGCAGATAATCTATCAGCCTGTTCATCGCCCCGTATACCAGCATGCTTTGGGCAGAAAATCCAGGATCTGCTCCCAATCTTTGAGCATACCATTACTCTGACTCGAACTTTGAGTCACAAAGAACAGTCTTTATTACATTTTCTCTTATTTTTTCCCACTTACACTTCATTTTCATGCGCGAAAGCACGTACACACATATATTCTGTTTACATTTTAAATTGTATACCCCCCCCCCCCCCCCCACATACATTTACAATTTGTGGAAAGAGAGATAGAGGAACACAGCGTGAAAAAAAAAAAAATTATTTAGTCTTGTGTCATGGCACGGAAGGAATTCAACACACGAATTGATCCAAGACGTCGGAGATCGTAATTTGTGGAGAGGCATGATCGCCAACGCCAGCCAGCAAGGCACCGGATGATAATGATGATATTTACAATTTACATTCCACTTTGCATCTTAGTTTCCATGATCTTGATGTTCATTAGTCGTTGTTTTGTGTCCACTTGCCTGTTGGTGTTTCGGTCTAGCCTCGGTGTGAAATGACCACGTCACCCATCGTGCGCCGATTGGTCTAAAATATAGGGCTAGAACCATATATTCATTATGTGTCATAGCGTGAACAAAATATCCTTTCTTTTCTAGAAACTTCCTGGTACCAATCTCGATGGAGATTCGAACATATGACCAGCGAGCCGGCAGGCAAGAGTGCTAGCCAATGCGCTACAGCGGTTCCCATCAGAAACCAAGAGATCAAGCATAAATGTTTTATCAAAAACTTGTCCGGCAGCAGGAACCACCTGTGGGTACACACCTGGTGAAGTGTGAGGACCATCACATGGTATAGGCCATAGTTCATGGGGGAAAGGTGGCTATTATTTCCTTCTCGTAGCGAATGACGAGTGCGGCATCGAACACACGTCCGACCGAGCTCAAGCCATTGTCAGCGTATCTCATAACGATTACACTAACGTGCCCACTAAAACTAGATGTCACAATCTCTTTTGCAACAGAATGAGATTGGTCGTTGTCTAGATCCTAATGCTTCTTCTATATCACTGAGGAGTGTAAGCTGGGTTAGCCTCATATCCCACAACCCAAGTCATTACTGTAGTACAGATCTATTAGTCACTGAAAAGATTGAGTTTGCGCACATAGTATCCCTTTAATGATGAGTGAACACGGAAACAAGCAACATATATAAATCCAGTAACAGTACTTCCCGAATATATCCTCATCACAACCAAACACTCGAATAACACTGCCTTCTCCAGGCCTACTTAATCTCATCCACCACCACAGTTAACCAGCCACTCTTCCCGGCCCGAACTCACTCGATTCAACCCACTCTGGGTCTAGGCCTCAACTCCTATCCGACCCTCTCCCGGTCTAAGCTTCAACTAACTATCCAGTCTCCTGACTCCACACAACACTACTCCTCAGCCCAAAAACTGTCTGCCTCACAACCACAAGCGGGCTAACGCCTCCTCAACTCCCCCTTAAACTCACTGCCTCCAACCTTCCCCGTCTATCTTCTTATTTGCCCTTTTCCCGGGGACCTACCACCCAGCCTAATTTCTCAGGCCCGGTCACTTGTTTATGTACTAGCACTTTCGCTCCGGGCAATCATCCCAATGTTGATGAACCCAGGCATGTTACACTAGACATAAATAAGTCTTGTAAAAAAAAAAAATATCACTTTAAAGTAACTGAAGCAAAAGCTAGTTTGGAGTTGCTGGCACCTTACTGTTTTGACAGAGGATAGTTTGTTACATTGTGCTTCAAAACAGGCACAATAACTACAACCCACGGCGGTAGCGAATGTGACTAATCATACCAATTGGTGCGGTAAATGTTCGTCCACAATAGATGCATGTGAACACATGGTTATTTCCACCATAGATCAGCGGTGACTTGCTTCCAAAGTGCAATATCAATACCTGTATCAATCATATCTCGCTTACACACATCTTTGTACCATAACAGAGGTCGATCCCCGAGGCCTTTTACCCATCTGTAATTCACCAAAACATGTGTCCTTTGGTATTCTACCATCGTCCATCCTCCTAACGTGTCCTATCAATCTAAGTCTACAAAGACTGAGCATGGAACAAACCGTCACACCATCCGATCTTTTCAATACTTCAGTATATGTGATTTTATCTTGCCACTTAATACCAAATATTCTTCGCAGACACCGCATATGAAAGCTGTTTAAACGTGCCTTTTGATGTGAGTAAGTTGACTCGGCTTCACTGCCATAAAGAAGAGTACTAAGGACACAAGCTTGATGTTGATAGACCTGAACTTTTGTTTTCGTAGTAGGCTTCCTGTGCTCGGCTCCATGGCGGTTCGTAATTCCGCATACCGCGTTCGAAACACAGCTGCATGGTGTTTTATGAAATGGTATGTGTGCCGGTCGTTCTGAAAGCAATGGCAAACAACTAAACGTAAACTTGTATACTCCAGGACTGCCCAAACTACAACATATCCAGGCGAACCTTCTGGCCTAGAGAGACAACAGTGGAAGATAAACTCTATGGACCGCTGAGTGAACTAAAAATGACTGTTAGATTCATACAAGAGACAACATTGCAGTTATAAACATATTTCAGGCGAACGAAAGAAGAAGAAGAAGAAGAAGAAGAAGAAGAAGAAGAAGAAGAAGAAGAAGAAGAAGAAGAAGAAGAAGAAGAAGAAGAAGAAGAAGAAGAAGAAGAGTAAGAAGAAGAGTAAGAAGAAGAAGAAGAAGAAGAAGAAGAAGAAGAAGAAGAAGAAGAAGAAGAAGAAGAAGAAGAAGAAGAAGAAGAAGAAGAAGAAGAAGAAGAAGAAGAAGAAACTTGACCAGGAATCCCGAACAACCAAAAAATGCTGGGGTTGGCTGCTACGTCCGTAATGGATATGCAACTAACTTTTTCCCCCTGTTCTCTTAGATTCTGTTAGTTAACCTGTTCATTGTTATTGCTAATACCAATCCTGATGTTCATTTCTTGATCTAAGGATAATTTGGTTACCTCTGATCCTAAATATGTGAAATGTCTACTATTTTCAGCTTTACGTTGTCAATAAAGATGGATAGTATCCTATTTGCACTTTGTGTCATAACCTGTGTCTTCTTTTTGCTAATTGTTAAACCACATTTATAACAAGCAATGAAGGGTGCAGATAGTAGGCGTTGTAATTAATCCCCAAAGTGGGTCGTAACTGCAGCAGCATCTGCAAAAAGCAACTATGTGATCAGTACTCTCCTAATTTTTGTCATAGCCTTCAATCTCTGAGCACTGTACACACCGCCAACTGAACGTGAGTAAATGTATATACCACCATCCTGATCAGGAAATGTATATTTCATTAGAATTGAAAAGTATATTACGAGTACAAAGGGGGTGGAGGAAAGTACACAACCTTGCTTAACTCCACTCTTGATTTCAAACTCTTCTGAAGATGCACCATCAAACTTGATTATATCCTTCATGCCTGTGTGGAACGATTCCACGATGGACAAAGGAGTTGGTGGGCAGCCGATTATCTTTAGCGCCTTGAACAGACCCCCACGACCGACCAAATCAAATGCCCTTGTGAGGTCGATGAAGGCAATAAACAGTGGTTGATTCTGTTCACGGCATTTTTCTTGCATCTGTCGCAATGAGAATATCATATCAATGGTAGACCGGTTTGGTCTGAAGCCACACTGTGATACGGGGTAGACTTGATCTCCCAGGACTTGAAGTTTGCGAAGAACAATTCTGGCAAATATTTTCCCAATGATACATAGAAGTGAGATACTCCAATATTTGTTACAGTAACTCCGATCTCCAATATTTGTTACAGTAACTCCGATCTCCCTTGTCTTTGTTTAAAAAAAAAACATTGAAATACAAGTGAGAAATCACACACAAAGCGTTCCACCACTCAAGAAGCGAAAATATCTTTCAATCTTTATTATGCTTTCAAACCATCAATGAATAAACCACATATGACAACGTGCTTCTATATCAACTTCTTTCACGGTTCCTTGTATTTATGTTTACACCGTAGGGAACATCAAAAACATTTAAGAGCAGCAGCACAATGGCTATGTGCCGTCATCACTAGTTCCATTATTTCTTAGCATTATGTATTAATTAATTAGAAACTTCGTGACAACTATAAATATTCTTGGCAGAAGAGGCAGGCCGAGAGAAATTATGATGTGTGGACTGAGTTGGTGGTATGAGAGGGGGGGGGGGGATTGATATAAGCAGAGATATCCGTAACACCAAAGATCAACATCTGTGGAGGTGCATGATTGCCTACTCCAGTTGACAAGGCATATGACGATGATGCATGCAAGTTGTTTGAACATCTTATTAGAATTAAACCTGTTCAAAGACCAATGAGAGCATACAGACAACAAGATTCTGGATATAGAGGAAAAGGAACACCTAGAAAAGGATGGACAGACAATCTCAAGGGTACACCAAACAGACATCTATGCCACACAACTACGGCAACATATCTAGCCTTGCGACGCAAGCTTAAGCTTCCCGTACCTCAATGACGAAAGGACAGTTGCGGATTAGGAAACAGTGACCCGGTTATGAAGTGGGTCAAACCGCCTGCCTGGCGGTCGAGAGGTCATGGGTTCGTTTTGGACTAATTTTTCAGACCACGAATGCAATTTGTCAGAAAACCTCCGGGGGTCACCGCTGGAATTATGGAGTTTTGTGCAATGCTCAATATATGTATATATTGGGTATATAAAAAGGGATTTGCGAACAGACAGAGAAGAAAATATACATTTATTATGAGTATGCCAACAGGAAATGTGGAAAGAAAATAAGCTATTTAATTTATTATGAGTATATTATGAGTGCCGGCTTCGTGGCTTAGAGGTTATGACTTTTCTCCGTAATCTCGTATACTCTCGTCAGTAACGTGATGACGGTGAGAATCAGCAGTGGTTCGAATCGCATCGGTAACTTACGGGGTATGTGAGCCGGCCGCTCAGAAAGCAATGGCAAACTACTGACCGTAATCTTGCCAAGAAATCAACATACAGCTGAAAGATGCTGGTGTTGACAGCGAGGTCCTGTAAAAGGATATGCTAAAAAAAAAAAATGTTATGAGTATATAAAAGAAATAAATAAAGAGGACATATACATTTATTGTGAGTATGTCAACAATTGCCGGTCTCTCTGGCTGTGGGGTTACAACACTTTCTCTCTGTAATCCCGTTTATCACGCAGAGTCTCGCAGCGGAGCGAGAACTGAGGTGGTTCGACCCCCGCTCGTGACTTGCGGATACTGAGCCGGCCGCTCAGAAAGCAATGGCAAACTACTGAGCGTAATCTTGCCAAGAGATCAACAGACAGCTGAAAGATGCTGCTGTTGACAGCTAAGTCCTGTAAAAGGATACGCAAAACATGTCAACAATTAATGTGGAAAGAAGATATTTATTTTATTGTGAGTATATAAACAAGGGCAGGACTCCCTGGTCTAGAGGTTACACGACTTTCTCCGTAATCCCGTATACTCTCATGAGTAATGTGACGTGCGTGAGAATCGTTAACGGTTCTCTCCGTGTCGGTAACTTACTGGGTATGTGAGCGGGTCGCTCAGAAAGCAATGGCAAATTACTGAGTGCAATCCTGCCAAGAAATCAACAATCAGCTGAAAGATGCTGATGTTGACACGATGTCCTGTAAAGGATATGTGAAAAAAGAAAAAAAATATAAACAAGAAATGCAAAATGAAACAATGAAAGAGGATATATACATTTATTGTGAGGATGCCAAGAGGCATGGACAGAGAAGAAAACACAATGAAGGTTTGGCAGCAGCATGTGTGACTTGATCACTCATCATACCCATAAGGCAACGACATAATTTAAATGGGGTACATCAAAAGAAAAGGTGGAATCTTGAAATTAGTTCTGTACAAGACAGTATTAGGCCAGAGAAGCAAAGGAAGGCTCCGGCAGCAATTTAACCAGTTGTTTTACTTATATTAATGTTTTCTGCTTCTTTGTTCCCTATGGACAGGTTTTCTTTCTTAATAATTTTGCCAGAATTATCCGAGAAGGTTTGGTATCTAATATTACTACCACAATATCAGAGGTACGTGTGAAGTCATGACATATTGGGGTTCTTAGACAATGTCCAGCCCAATGCTGAGATCTTACTACCTCGATATCAAGGGAACGTGTGATATCATGAGATACAAGAACCCAATGCTGAGATCTTACTACCTCGATATCAAGGGAACGTGTGATATCATGAGATACAAGAACCCAATGCTGAGATCTTACTACCACGATATCAGGCGATCGTATAATATTATGAGATACTGGTGGTTCTTGGACCATGTCCAGCCCAATGCCGAGATTAAACATGGTACCTTCTGAGTCTGAGGTGGAGACTGTAACCTCTAGGCCATGGTTCTCCCCATGAATGAATGCAGGCATCATCACATTCATTGAGGTTTCAGATAGCAGAGAGGTCCGGAGGGACAAGGCAGCTCATGTCTGATTCAAACCAGGAACCTGAAGATACATGCTAGCAGAACTGACAGATGTGAGACAGGAAGGGAGAGAGGAAGCTCAAGAGTTACACATGTCGGTCCAGAAACTATAGAGATTCACAGGTTTAATTAGTTTTATGAACTTCAGCTGCTGACACTTGCTCGGTCTCTCTACAAAACCCAGCACTATAGAAGTGAATTCTTTCATTTTTTTTTTGCATATCCTTTTGACAGGACATCGCTGTCAACACCAGCATTTTACTGCTGTTATTGATGTCTTGGCAAGTTTACATTCAGTAGTTTGCCATTGCTTTCTGAACGACCGGCTCTCATACCAATTTGTTAAAATCCAGCGCAACACGGTCTGCTGCCAAATCGGTCACAGCTGTGTTTCGAACGCAGGTAAGCAGGCATACGAATCGCGTCTGTAAGGCCTTTGCCACGGAAACGGCAGTTCTTACATTACCACAAATAATTTCACATAGGTGAAGGATACCTTCAGAAAAACATAATTGCAAGGGTCTTATTACCTAGTCATTCATTTGCTAACATGGAACTGTAGTTTTATCATTTACTGGACAGAAATCAGTATTTGTGGCTAGCAAGTTCTGTCAAAGATTTTTTTCCCATTTTGCTCACATAATTATTTGTTAAATAAAATGTTTACCACCATAAATAGCGTCACATGACTTTTGACAGAACTTGTAAGTAAGTAATTTTATGCTTTAACTTTACATGAAAGGTCAAGGGAGATAGATGGCCTGCAACAAATAAGAAACCCTTATGTCCTTTAAGAATTAAGTTTCTTCATTTTGTGTTAAAGTGGCTTTATGAAAGATAGAAATGATGTATCTGTTATGTGACCATGTTCAAAGATCAAAATCTGGCATACAAAACGTTTCTTGAGTGTATATACTTATGGTATCATAGAAACACTTAAGGAGCATGATATCATTTGATTTAAGTGACATTGGCACCTTGCCGTCTTGACAGACGATAGTTTGTGCTTTAAAAAGGCATAATAACTTTTAACTATGGCGGTAGCGAGTGTGACTGATAAGGCCAATTTGCGCTGTAAATGTCCGTTCACAGTGGGTGCATGTGAACACGTGGTCATTTCCACCATCATGCACCATCTTACGTCTCAAACGCTTGGTGTGTGACTTTTCTGCAATAATTTTCTCCTTTGACTTTATTCCATTTCTGATATTTGCCCTCCATGCAACACGTTCAGCGGCGACTTGCTCCCAATGTGCATTATCAATGCCTGTATCAATCATGTCCCGCTTACACACATCTTTGTATCGTAGTAGAGGCCGACCCTGAGATCTCTTACCCATCTGTAATTCACCAAAAAAGATATCCTTTGGTATTCTACCATCATCCATCCGCCTACGATGTCCTATCCATCTAAGTCTAAGAAGACTGAGCATGGAATAAACTGTCACACAACCTGATCTTTCCTATACTTCAGTATTTGTGATTTTGTCTTGCCACTTAATACCAAGAATTCTTCGCAGACACCGCATATGAAAGCTGTTTAAATTGTTCTCTTGGTGTGAGTAAGTTGTCCAGGTTTCACTGCCATAGAGAAGAGTACTAAGGACACAGGCTTGATAGACAAGGACTTTTGTTTTGGCAGTAAGCTTCCTGTTCTCCCAGACTCTTTTTCTTAACCTGTTCATTGTTGTTGCTGCCTTTCCAATCCGGATGTTAATTTCCTGATCTAGGGATAATTTGCTATTTACCACCGATCCCAGATATGTAAAATGGTCTACTATCTCTAGTTCGGCGTCGTCAATAAAGATTGATGGTACCCCATGTGCACCTTGTGACATAATCTGTGTCTTCTTTTTGCTAATTGTTAAACCAAATTCAGAACAAGCATTGGAGAATGCAGATAGTAGACATTGCAATTCTTCCTCAGAGTGGGTCGTAACTGCAGCATCATCTGCAAAAAGCAACTCTCTGATCAGTACCCTCCTAATTTTGGTCTTAGCCTTCAATCTCTGAGCATTGTAGAGGCCGCCATCTGAGCGTGAGTGAATGTATATACCACCATCCTGATCACGAAATGCATATTTCAGTAGAAGTGAAAAGTATATTCCAAAGAGGGTGGGAGCTAGTACACAACCTTGCTTAACTCCACTCTTGATTTCAAATTCTTCAGAAGTTGCACCATCAAACTTGATTATACCCTTCATGCCTGTGTGGAACGATTCCACAATGGACAGAAGAGTTGGTGGGCAGCCAATCTTCTTTAGTGCCTTGAACAGACCCTCACGACTGACCAAATCAAATGCCTTTGTGAGGTCGATGAAGGCAATAAACAGTGGTTGATTCTGTTCACGGCATTTTTCTTGCATTTGTCGCAATGAGAATATCATATCAGTGGTAGACCGGTTCTGTCGAAAGCCACACTGTGATTCGGAGTAGACTTGATCTCCTAGGACTTGAAGTCTGCGCAGAACAATTCTGGCAAATACTTTTCCAACAATACACAGAAGTGAGATACCCCTATAGTTGTTGCAGTCGCTCCGATCACCCTTGTTCTTGTACAGTGTTATGATGCTTGAATCTTTGAAATCCTGTGGGACTTGTCCTTCACGCCAGCATAGCTCTATTAGCTGGTGGATCTGTATAGTGAGTGTGTCTTGCCCACTCCTGATAACCTCTATTGGAATCCCATCCTTACCTGGAGCCTTGCCAGATGCAAGTTCATTTATAGCACACTTAACTTCTGTTATGGTGGGAAGTGTGTCCAGGTGGTCAAGAGTTGGTAGAGCCTCTATGGCGTTGAGGGCATTATCCGCTAGTTTGGTCTCACTTGAGTAAAGCTCCAAATAGTGCTCTACCCATCTGTCCATCTGCTGTTTCTTATCAGTGATGACTTCTCCAGTCAAGGTTTTCAATGGTGCACTTCTTTTGATCACTGGACCACAGGCTTTCTTTATTCCTTCATACATACTTCTTATGTCTCCCTTATCACTTGCGATTTGAATGGACTCACATAACTTGATCCAATAATCATTTGCACACTGCCTGGCAGCCTTTTGCACATCCTTCCTAGCTTGCCTTAGCTCACTCAGAGTGTTACGCGTTGGTCTTTCCTTGTTTCTTAAGAGAGCTTTCTTCTTCTTATCAATCAAGGGCTGCAGAGTCTCGCTGTTGGCCGCAAACCAGTCCTGCCTCTTATGATCCACAGTGCCGTAAACCTTTACGGCAGTTTTACAAAGAGTTTCCTTAAGTTTATTCCATTTATCATTTACTGTACAATTTTCTGGTGTATCAGTGAAAGCGTCTTCGAGTTGCTGTTGAAACTGAAAGCACTTTTCAGGATCATGAGTGTTAATAATATTAATCCTGGGGCTAGATTTGTGTTTAGCTGTGTAGATTCTCTTTGGTCTCAGTCTAACCCTTGCAACAACCAAAGAATGATCCGTATCACAGTCAGCACTATGGTAACTACGAGTCAATGATATATGGTTCAGATGTTGTCTCCGTGTGATGATGAAGTCCAGCTGGTGCCAATGGCCGGATCTTGGATGTTTCCATGTGACCTTATGCATCTCTTTTGTTTTAAAAAAAGAGTTTGTAATACATAGGTCATTACTGGTGCAATGCTCCAGCAGCCTTTGCCCATTTTCATTCATGCGACCGATGTTGTATTTTCCAAGGCACACTGGCCATGAACTCGAGTCCTTGCCCACACGAGCATTGAAATCACCGAGCATATAAATGTAGTCGGATTTTGGAACTGCCTTGATCACAGAGTCTAACTCCTCATAGAACAAATCCTTCACATCATCAGAGGAATCGAGTGTCGGTGCATATGCAGTAATAATGGTGGCAAACCCACAAGAGGTTGCCAAGCGCAGGGATAATAGTCTTTCATTTCCTCCTGCTGGAATTTCAATCATTCCCAGTAGCGAATTCTTCACTGCAAAGCCCACACCGTGTTGCCTTTTTTCTGCCTGCCCTTTACCCTTCCAGAAAAAGGTGTAGTTGTTTTCCCTGAGTGACCCTTCCTCAGCGAGGCGAGTCTCCTGCAGGCCAGCAATATCAATGTTAAGACGATTGAGTTCGGCATCAATCACAGCCGTTTTTCTCACATCGTCAATATTGGTCAAGTCAGTGGAAAATCCTGGACACATGGTTCTCACGTTCCAGGTTGCAAGCCGTAGCTTGAGGTTTCTATTTATATTTTTGTTTGTACCTGGTGCATTGGTTTTACAGCCTGCGATACAGATTTTGTCCTAGCCCCAAGCACCCATTGAAGCAGGCAGGCTGTGGCGGATCAGCACCCAATTGGCTGGGGGCTGCCCAGCTTGAGGCGGGCGGTAGCTGATCAGTGACACCTATAGGTGTCTCCCACCGTCAGAGGCAACGCGTGGCGCCCCATGTCTACGCCAACTGACAAGGACTTATAACCCGTAACAGTTGCCTCTCGCTTTGATTCCGAGACCAGTTAAGACCAGGGATGGAGTTATTGCCTCTCCATAGCACAAAGCCTGGGCTAAAATATAGAGATCATGTGTTGCCCATGCAGCATGATCCCTCTCTCGGCCTGCCTAGTTCACTCCAGAGGAAAGGTAACACCCCTACATCTGGAACAAGACAAGCTGCAGAAGCTGCCGGATCAGCAAAGCAATGCTCTAACTGTCCGCCTACTTTAAGTACAGATTTAAGTACAGCAGCAGAAACCTATCATAAATGCAACAAAGCAAGTCAAAATATAGGACAAATGTTACAAATATTGGAGAACAAAAACGTAACAAATGACACAAAATGAGCACTGCTCAACATTGTCTCCCTTCTAACACTACGCTATCAATGTCACACAATGGACGCTAACAACAAATGAGAAGAGGAACAACTAAAACAACACATATGGGATGCCTACAATGAATTCTAAATATAATTAAATGAGACCAGAACTGAAATGGTGATATTGGGAAGCAAGTAAGGAAAGAACTAGTGTTAAGATTATGCTGAAAAGCAAACAATTTTATGATTTGGTCATGTCATTAGATTAACACACAGCAGTGCCCCACAGTGAGTTCCTGAAAAGCAATGGAAATAGCAAAAGGTCGTCATCAAACACAAGTGAATCAATGGAATATTTGAGGCAGCTGTAAATATCACCATGTAAGAAACACACACCAAAGCTCTCTTCGTAATTTAATGCTGAAAGGATGGAAAAGGAGTAGAAGAGAAAGAAGAAGAACAATAACAAGGAGACAATCGTTAGAATTCATGGTAAGAATACACAATGACAAAAACTGACTTAAATTAACATTTGTTGACCATTATTTTCTTCTTGAAGTGCCTTGCCAACTGGCATGGGCTAGCATGCCTCGTCATATCACTTGCTCTGCAACACTATTTTAAATTCAGGTGATGAAATGTCCCCCATGTGATGCATGACTTCAGAATCTACTCGCTCTGTAGTTTCTTTGTCCCCTATTCTTCCCAGTTGCTACAATATTTTCCACTTTTATTTAATCAAACATATTTGGCTTCAAATGATTGACAATGATACCAATGCTTTTCAATATTATGATGTTAATATAAACTGTTTAGAAAAGCAAGAAAACAGGGAAGAAGAAATGGATAATAAAAGCAGCCCGCTACTGAAATCTGTACAACATTACTGAGACAGAACAATGATGAAAAACATGTCCTTACAAGAAAACCAACATCATCATCATGTGCCATGCCGATAAGCGTGGGCGGTCATGTCTTGCCATCTCACTCAATCACCAGAATCGTGGATCAGCTCAGTGTTCCTGTCTCGACCATGCTTCATGGCCAAGCCATTCAGGTATTTACTTCTCTGCCTTCCCCTTGTTCTCTTCCCCTCGATCTTACCAGTTGTCACCAAGTTCTGCAGTTTATTTCTTCTCATAACGTGACCAAAAAATTTTGACTGTCTACGTCTAATTTCTCTAATCAGTTTACAATTTTCAACTGTTTCTTGTAGGACATGGTCATTGGTTTTTCTGTCTGTCCATGGTATTCTATGCATTTTCCTCAGAAACCACATTTTCACAGCCATCAGATGTTTTTCAGCCTGTTTGTTCACTGTCCACGCATCACATCCATACAAAAGCACAGGTTCTATGTAGCACTTCAATACTCTTTTTCTCATTTCAAATGATATCTTTTTATTGTTCAGTATGTTTTCCATCTTGCAAAAGGCTATCTTCACCATGGCGATTTTTGTTCTAATCTCTTCAAGGCAACTCCCATCAGATGTTATGACCTTTCCGAGATAATTGTACCGATTCACTTGTTTAAGAATATGCCCATTTACTTGTATATTCAATCAATCATGTGCCATGCCGGAAAGCGTGGGCGGTCATGACTCGCCATTTCACTCGATCACCAGTGTCGTGGATCAGCTCAGTGTTCCTGTCTCGTCCATGCCATGTGGCCAAGCCATCCAGGTATTTTCCTCTCTGTCTTCCTCTTGGTCTTTCCCTTCGATCTTGCCAGTTGTCACCAAGTTCTCCAATCCATTTCTTCTCATAACATGTCCAAAAAATTTTGACTGTCTACGCCTAATTTCTCTAATCAGTCTACGATGTTCATTTGTCTCCTGTAGTACTTGGTCATTGGTTTTTCTGTCTGTCCATGGTATTCTTTGCATTTTCCTCAGAAACCACATTTCTGCAGCCATCAGATGCTTTTCAGCTTGACTGCTCATTGTCCAAGTTTCACATCCATACAAAAGAACAGGCTCTATGTATCCCCTCAACACTCTTTTTCTCATTTCAATTGACATCTTTTTATTGGTCAGAATGTTTTTCATCTTGCTAAAGGCTACTTTCGCCATGGCGATTCTTGTTCTAATCTCTTCTTCCTAGTGACAATCATAATCTGTCTTCTTACAATTTAATTCTAACCCAAGTTGTTCACTGTGTGCAACAACTGCATCTACTAAATGTTGCAGATTCTGCTCATTGTCAGCAACCAATACTGTATCATCCGCATATCTAATGTTATTGATGTTTTGTCCTCCAATGACGATTCCTTTCATGTCTTCCACATGTCTGAAAATATTTTCACTGTACAGGGAAAAAAGATCTGGAGAGATTACACATCCCTGTCTCAAACCTCTCTTAATGGGTTGATACTGACCATTATCAATCTTTATGGCAGCTTGTTGTTTCCAATATATGTTTTTACAAGTCTAAGATACAACATTACTTAGAAAGAACAATGATGAAAAACATGTCCTTAAAAAAACCCAATATATATACTCCTGAATATATGGGAGTTAGAAAAGGACATTATCAATAAACTGTTTGAAAAGACCTGAGCTACAAGTAATAATAATAATAACAACCAAATATTCCAATGAGCTGCACATTAAGAGATGTTTTTAAAAATGTGAAAATTTAAAACAAACACACAAGTTAATGAAGGTATATAAATTAAATGATATAAAGACAAATAAGATTGTCATATGAACTAACAGAGTATTGGAAATATGCATGTTAAAGTTTTTAAAAAAAAACTAGTGTCTCAACATAAAAAATTAATGACCAAACAAAACATGTAACTTGTTTACTGTGGAAGTCAATAACACATTATGAATTCCTTTCTAAATGTAAAACAATTACGAGGACTAAAGGAATTACAGATCGAGCTGACACGTGAAATGGCATAAATGGTCCAAGAAGTTGGGAAATATATTTCACGAGAAAATGAAGCCAACATCTATTCTTAATTACAGGTGATGACCACAAATATCACAATATAATAGACACCAGCAAACTAGTCCAAGAGATGTCTAAACATACAATTATAAATGTGGTTTGGTGTAACTGTGATGGAATTACATTGACAATGGCATGTGAGTGGACACATGAGTGTTTGACATTTGCTATGGAAGAAAATGACCAGTCACTTATTCCTCCCTGCACACAAGCCTAAAATATGTGACGGTCCAAACACTTCACATATGCCCAGCGACTCCTTGCTACAGGACTTGTGTTTTTTAAATCTTCTTGAGCAAATTGTGTACTTTATACAATTTAGTAACAATTAACAAATGGTTCTACAAACATGGCCAAAATGTGCTCCAAAACACAAGCAGATAATCTATTCAAGCACCAGATAATTATGGGCTGAAAAGAAGAGTCTTAAAGATCATCCATCTGAACATTATGAGGATGCGACTGTAATTAGCTGCTACCCAGGCACAATTTCACACAGAAATGCCACCCACAACAGAATATTTCCAGCATGTCCATCTCTTATATTAATGTGGAAGTCAAGGGAAAACTATGAGATGAATTTCCCATGAAGACGTTTAAGAGTTAAGAATATTAAGAAGTGTTAAGAAATTAAGCAGTCACAAAGCTTAATTTATGATGCAGTGGCATATTTTTTTTAAAAGCAGTATGTATTAGTCTTATAAATAATATGAATCAACGAAAAAGGCTGTAGATATATAACAGAAACTGTCAGTAGAGGTGCACTTGAGATAAATGGGACAAGCTTCCTCACAGAAAACATTTATTTCAACGCTCTCTATCCATACGGAGCTACAGGCTAATCATGATGAACATGTTGATAATGATGATCATGACGATGATGAAATAAACAACCTCAGTAGCTGTTTATTAACATACACATGTGGTACAGATTTAAAAAAAAAAAAACAAGAATTTGATGAAACTTGTAGTTGTTTGATTAAATCAGAATCCTTGCCAGTCGCTGTCATCAGTTTCATCATCGCGGTCAACCCTCAGACAGTGGATGCCTTGCTTCAGTGATGGCGTCCCTTTCCCCTTACCTATGTACCACAAGCAACACAATTATTCATTATGCTCAGTATTTTTGTAAATTTTCCACTACACATACATGTTTCATATGCACATACTACAAAGTCACATTTCAAACATCTTTACTAACCATCAATGTGTCCCACATTTATACTACACCTCCATGCTATACACATCACCAATAGACATCCATGTCTGACACATTTTCATGATACATCCATGTTTTACACATCACTATACATCCATGTCCGACACATTTTCATGATACATCCATGTTTTACACATCACTATACATCCATGTTTTACACATCACTATACATCCATGTTTTACACATCACTATACATCCATGTTTTACACATCACTATACATCCATGTTTTACACATCACTATACATCCATGTTTTACACATCACTATACATCCATGTTTTACACATCACTATACATCCATGTTTTACACATCACTATACATCCATGTTTTACACATCACTATACATCCATGTTTTACACATCACTATACATCCATGTTTTACACATCACTATACATCCATGTTTTACATATCACTATACATCCATGTTTTACACATCACTATATATCCATGTTTTACACATCACTATACATCCATGTTTTACACATCACTATACATCCATGTTTTACACATCACTATACATCCATGTTTTACACATCACTATACATCCATGTTTTTACACATCACTACATACCCATGCAACTTCTGAAGAATTTGAAATCAAGAGTGGAGTTAAGCAAGGTTGTGTACTAGCTCCCACCCTCTTTGGAATATACTTTTCACTTCTACTGAAATATGCCTTTCGTGATCAGGATGGTGGTATATACATTCACTCACGCTCAGATGGTGGCCTTTACAATGCTCAGAGATTGAAGGCTAAGACCAAAATTAGGAGGGTACTGATCAGAGAGTTGCTTTTTGCAGATGATGCTGCAGTTACGACCCACTCTGAGGAAGAATTGCAATGTCTACTATCTGCATTCTCCAATGCTTGTTCTGAATTTGGTTTAACAATTAGCAAAAAGAAGACACAGATTATGTCACAAGGTGCACATGGGGTACCATCAATCTTTATTGACGACGCCGAACTAGAGATAGTAGACCATTTTACATATCTAGGATCAGTGGTAAATAGCAAATTATCCCTAGATCAGGAAATCAACATCCGGATTGGTAAGGCAGCAACAACAATGAACAGGTTAAGAAAAAGAGTCTGGGAGAACAGGAAGCTTACTGCCAAAACAAAAGTCCTTGTCTATCAAGCCTGTGTCCTTAGTACTCTTCTCTATGGCAGTGAAACCTGGACAACTTACTCACACCAAGAGAAAAATTTAAACAGCTTTCATATGCGGTGTCTGCGAAGAATTCTTAGTATTAAGTGGCAAGACAAAATCACAAATACTGAAGTATTGGAAAGATCAGGTTGTGTGACAGTTTATTCCATGCTCAGTCTTCGTAGACTTAGATGGATAGGACATCTTAGGAGGATGGATGATGGCAGAATACCAAAGGATATCTTTTTTGGTGAATTACAGATGGGTAAGAGATCTCAGGGTCGGCCTCTACTACGATACAAAGATGTGTGTAAGCGGAACATGATTGATACAGGCATTGATAATGCACATTGGGAGCAAGTCGCCGCTGAACGTGTTGCATGGAGGGCAAACATCAGAAATGGAATAAAGACAAAGGAGAAAATTATTGCAGATAAGTCACACACCGAGCGTTTGAGACGTAAGATGGTGCATGATGGTGGAAATGACCACGTGTTCACATGCACCCACTGTGAACGGACATTTACAGCGCAAATTGGCCTTATCAGTCACACTCGCTACCGCCATAGGTAAAAGTTATTATGCCTTTTTAAAGCACAAACTATCGTCTGTCAAGACGGCAAGGTGCCAATGACATACCCATGTTTTAAACATCACTACACGTCCATATTTTACATATCTCCACTACACATCAACATTAAACACATCATTACTATACTCTATGTTTTACACATCTCTATTAAACATCCAAGTTATATACATCACCAATATACATCCATGTTATACGTACGTTATACGACTCGGTGGCAAAGAGGTTACGAACGCAACTCGTAATACCGCATACTGCATTCAAAACACAACTGCGGGTGATATGAAAGCAAACTACCTTGCGTTCATTTTCATACAATGGTATGAGAGCTGGTCATTCAGAAAGCAATGGCAAACCACTGGAAGTAAACTTGCCAAGAAATCACAAACAGCCCATAAATGCTGGGGTTGACTGACACGTACTGTAAATTATATGCAACTATAGTCTGGCCAGAAATGAATGCCTTCATTCACGATCAATTATTTTGAAAACTGTCTGTTGCATCGTTATGAAATTTTTACTGCCGTCTTATATTTACCCCCACCCAAGGAATATGTCTTTGATAGGTTCAAAGGCAACTTAAATCATGGAAAGAGGCGACATTCTTTTGATGTTTTGGTGAAAAACTAGTGATTTCTTGCTAACAAACTTGTTTTACAGTAATTTTCTGCCAGTTTGAATGACGACACAAGGTTCTACGCGAGGCACTTGTCATAAGGCCAATCCAATGTCCCTCGAGAAAATTAACTATTCAGCACTAATGTTTCCGTGTGAAGATGTAATACATTTAATATTCAGCACTTCATCTCTGTCCCATAAATTATATACACCATATAAACAAACTTTGAAATCTCCTGTACAAACTCCAGAATAAAAATGTTTTTGTTGGGTGGACATAATGATAAGGTTACACGCTAAATCCCAACATTTTCCCTCAGTTGGTTACTGAGATATGGAATTTCATATTGGGGCAGACAAAAGTTAACAGACTATAACTATACACATCTCTAATAGACATCCATGTTATACACATCTCTAATAGACATCCTTGTTATACACATCATCTATATATAATCATGTTATAAACATCACCAATATACATCCGTATTATACACATCTCTACTACACATGCATGTTATACACATCTCTAATAGACATCCATGTTATACACATCATCTATATATAATCATGTTATAAACATCACCAATATACATCCGTATTATACACATCTCTACTACACATGCATGTTATACACATCTCTAATGGACATCCATGCTATACACATCATGACTACACATCCATGTTATACATCACCTCTATACATTGATGTTATACACATCTCTAACAGACATCCTTGTTTTACACTTGACTTCCTGGTACCCACACAAGCCTGGGTTGACCCGAGAGCCCAGATCAATCTTTCTAAAAAAAAATCCCCACCTCAAGAGAGGTTCAAACAAATGACCACTAAGCCAGCAGGCAGGCAAGCTAGCCACTGTGCCACTGCAGTCCTCAAACACACAGTAATAAATTAATATGTTAAATTCAGTCCTCAAACACACCGTAATAAATGAATATATTAAATGCAGTCCTCAAACACACCGTAATAAATGAATATATTAAATGCAGTCCTCAAACATACCATAATAAATGAATATATTAAATGCAGTCCCCAAACATACCGTAATAAATGAGCATTTAAATGCAATCCTCAAATATATCATAATAAGTGAATATATAAAATAACACTCACCCAAAACTCTGGCATGCAATATGAGGAAAATCTGCTTGGAACTATCGTCTTTGTTCCTGAATGTGACCACTTCCTGCATGATCTTTTCCTTGGCAGCGTTAAATCTCAGAATAATCTCCCGGCCTTTTCCTAAACCCAGAATACAGAACCCTTCATTGAATGAGAGGTTTGGGCAGGCAGAAGTTTACAAGGCAAGCCTCACATTTGGTGTTTTCAACAATTGTTCTTCTATCATCTACCAATTACTTAAAACATGTTATCTTCACGGAATCAAATTCTTTAACTGACCTGGGTTCCCATGACAACCCAGCCTGAAATGGGTACCAGAAATGGGACGTAAATACAGCTGGCATGATACAAACACATCACCCACTGGGTTCAGATGGGTCTATAAAACAATATGGCTCTAGCACCATATGCACAATGCACTTTAAGGCACGTAAAAGGATCCTGTAATATTTTCTTTAGTATGGCAACTTTTTTAGCTGGCTTCCTTGCCGAGGGGTTAGCAGCTTTCTCCGTTAACTCCGAATACTCTCATGGTTGACGTGAGCGCACGAGAATTAGAAGTGGTTCGAGTCACGCCAGTGACTTATTAGAGTATGCAGCCGGTCGCTCAGAAAGTCGTGGCATGCTGATGAGCGTAATCTAGCCTAGGAATCAACATACAGCTGAAAGATGCTGGTGTTGAGTGCAATATCCTGAAACAGGATGGAAACGCGACCAAAAAAAAAAGGCAACTTTTCCTCTAAACGCACTGGAGAGTTTTGGCCATCATTGAACATAACTTTAGGAAGGGAAAATCCCAACTGCACCTCCCAGTGGTAGAGGATGGGAAACATCCATGTTATACACATCACAACTACACATCCATGTTACACCATGGCGTAGCTAATGCAGCCCTGGGGACTGAGTATCCACCAGAATAAGTGGACAAATCTGCAGCTGAGCAGAGCAGGGCTTTCACTTGTCCTAACAGTCGGAAAAGGCTGTCAAATACAGAGGTAAAAGGCCATCATGTGGATGTAGAATGGGGGGAATTCCCCACCGGGTGAGAACCACTGTATTAATGAATCAATCGCTTCATTGTGCTCTCCTCCCCCGATGTGTCTCCACCTTGCCGTGGTGGGGGAGCTTGCGTGTCCCATCGACCCCATGTGCTTGCCAATGGATGAAAACTACATATCGGACAGCTCGTGGTATAGGGACCAGACTAAGAGAGACACAACCTGCTGCTCTGCAGGTGACTGAGGATAGCAGTCAAAATCAGGCAAACGATCCCAAAAATCTCAGTCCGGACATAACCTCTAAGGCTCCCACCCGAGGTGTATGGCTGAACGTCTCTAAGCCATAAACTCTCGGAAGTGAGAGCCTGGCCAACACAAACCTACATCAAAATTGTGATGAGGTGCTGAGCGCGCTACATGCTCGGCGCAGATACTCGTTCGATGGCTCCTAGCTGGGGGATATGAGGTATCCCCGGATGAAAGGACCTGACCGTTATTCGCCCACAGACGCACGAAGGTAAGGTGCTGAGCCGGCAGCACATGTAGCCTACCTCGTGAGCGAGTACAAAAAGATGGAAAAACACCTTGGTCGCAAGTCCCGTAGATAGTCTGTAACCATACTCATGGAGTGAGTGTAGTCAAAGGTGGAAAATTGTCTCGTTGACACGAAATGGAACGCCTGTCTTGCGAATCCATTACGTGGCAGCCTGAAGCAAAAGCTTGCTGTGTGGAAGTCGAAATAAGAGTCCAACTGTCTCGAAAACCGAGGAAGGCTAACCTCATCAAAAATGCCCGCTGAAGCCGGAAGTGCCAGCCTACGGGCGGCAAAATAAAAATGGCACTACGCAATTACGTCCGAGTGAAATGTCTTTCGTGACCGGAAAAGCTCTAACTAGTCTTCCCTCGTGCTAGGAACAGCTACCTAGTTTCCGAATGCCGCTCTTGTTCAGAACAGCTCTGACTAGGTAGTTTTCCGAATGTCCGATGTGTCTGGAACAGCTCTGACGGACACAACGACAAGCACATTTCCGAAAAACTCGCTGAGTGGATACCGTCTGCAGAACTGTCTGGTTTGTGCGGGAACGGCCCGGTGCGAACAAAATGCCCAATATACTGAAGTGAGGAATTAAAGCAGCCATGAGCAGGACGTGACGATTCCCTCTGTGAGCCCAGTATCAGAGCGTTATGTGTCGGCTCTGCAATTATGGAAGCCACCCAGGATGGCGGAAAATGCTATGGACTGTCCCTGCCTTCCTTTGAGGGATGACCGTTGTATTCGACCGTTCAACCTTGACCAGCAGGTTTGTAGATGGCACCACAAAAGTGAGAGTCTCCCAGGATTGCTAACCTGGTCAAAAATGCACGCTAAAAGTCGGATGTGTTGGCCTAAGGGTTTCGATCCAAGGGTGCCTAACCAGACACACCGCAATCACATCTGAAAAAACACTCCGGATGAACGCAAAGAAGAAGATTGTGCTCTCTATTCCTTAGAAATAAATTACAGTTAATGAATGAATCAATCACGTAATTATTCTCTACTCCTTTGAAATTAATTACAGTTATTCTCTATACCATTCAAATAACAGAAATGTTTACAGATACAACAAATCTAGAGCGCATAATCATTGTTATTTAATAAGTTAAATTGTGTGTGTGTAATGAGCAAAATATAATATCACTGAACCTTTTAATAAAAAAAATAACAAAAAACAAATAAAAATAACCAAATTTGATTCTTATTGTATTGTCCATGACGTCACTCTTTTCCACTGACAAGACTTGATCATTGGCTTTAATCCTTCTGCAATGTGTACCACCATTGACCCACATATATCATAGCCATTTCCAGACAAAATAAAGCCATATGTGCTACCTGTTATAGCTTTCGGTACTTTTATGCTGAAGTGGAAGTCATTAACTGGCTCGCAGTTTACAAAGAGTTAAATTGTACGTACCATCATCTGTGGGGTATGCTGACTCAATTTTTGCATGAAGATTCTCCAAAGGATCATAAGTAACATCCTCTCCCAGATCATCTTCAATGACAAAATGCACTTCATATATGTGTCGAATCTGAAGGAAGCCTAGTCGAACATTGATCCTGTCATCACCTAATGGCTCAACCAGAATTTTTGAGTCATGCGCATTCAGGTCATCTATAAGTAAATGAACAAGATGTGTACTGGAGTTGTGAAAATAGTCTCACTAGTCTAGGGCATCCCACAGCAATAACAATGTTAACTACACTCTAACACACAGTCATAACCATAATATAGACATACTATAACATATTATAATAATCTTAATGCAACTACACTATAACATTATTATAATCATAATGTAACTATAATACACATAATAATAAGCATAATGTAACTACACTTTAACACACAACAATAACTATAATGTAACTAGGTTATAACATACCACAACAATCATATTGTGACTAGACTATAATGTACCACAACAATCATAATGTGACTACACCATAACATATCATAACAATCATAATGTGACTACACCATAACATACCATAACAATCAAAATGTGACTACACCATAACATACCATAACAATCATAATGTGACTACACCATAACATACCATAACAATCATAATGTGACTACACCATGACAATCATAATGTGACTACACCATAACATACCTTAACAATCATAATGTGACTACACCATAACATACCATAACAATCATAATGTGACTACACCATAACAATCATAATGTGTCTACACCATAACATACCATAACAATCATAATGTGACTACACCATAACATACCATAACAATCATAATGTGACTACACCATAACATACCATAACAATCATAATTTGACTACATCATAACATCATAAGTTGACTACACCATAACATACCATAACAATCATAATGTGACAACACTTTAACATACCACAATAATCATATGACTCCGCTTTATCAAGTTAAAACAACAACATTGTAAACACATTTTAACACAATAATAATAATAATGTAATTAAACTGTAACATACCACAACAATCATAATTTAATCACACTACAACATACCATAAACATAACAACACTTTCAAACATAAAGGTAGTCCTATGGCAGAAACCATTGCTTGAGTAAGAAGTGTTAGGCTTTCACATATTCCAAGCCCTGGCATAATTAGGTAGGGTGGGCAGTTCCTTTCCCAGACAATTCCCAGGGACTTGTAGCAACCTGCATCTTGTCTTTGTCCTGACAATACACTAAAACTTAATCAGCATAAGTGTCCTTCCCTGTTCTGTGAAGTTCTCACCTTGATTCTCACAGTGTAGGCATTGAGTAGCACTGAAGAAAAGGGTGAACCCTGTGGCAAACAGGGATGTATTGTTGTTGGTTCAGAGGTCAAACTGCTACATTTGAATACTACCTTCAGCTGTAAGAGGATCACAGAGATCCAGTTAAGGAAGAATGAACTGATATTGAGTTCAAGAATCTGAACAGAAGTACAATCCAACATTCACACTCCAACAGAAGAACAATCCAACATTCACATTCCAGCAGAAGTACAATCCAACATTCACACTTCAACAGAAGAACAATCCAACATTCATATTCCAACAGAAGTACAATCCAACACTCACAATCCTGCAAAAGAACAGTCTAACATTTTCTTTCATTCAGAAATATAGTCCACCATTTACTTCCATTCAGAAGATCAGTCCAACATTCACATTCTTACAAAAGAACAGGCTGTACATGATCTTTCATTCAGCAAATGTGTGTGTTTATGCTGATGCTTCTATGTTTTGTTACTCTACTAGCTGAATTGTAGAGGGGTATTCCCCTATCAAAGGGAAAGTATGGCACTTCCCTTTGATAACCTAATGGTTACCTTATTTTCAGATGCCTAGCAAAATCATGTCCAAACTCAACAACTCATTCAATGAATATTCTGTGCAATATATCTCTGTCAATTAAGTAAAGAAAAAAAAAAAGAATTCTTAAGAGCTATTTTGAGCCAGAAATGAATGCTAGGAACGAAGCATGGACAATTAGCAGGCAAGCTAAACATTACGTGGAAGCTGCAGAGACGATAGAAGAATGATAAGATTGCAGTGGATGGATAGAAAGGGTAATGAAGATATCTTGAAAGAAGCTGACTCACAAAGAGAACTGGCTACTCATGTCAGAAGAAAACAGCCCACATTCTGTGGGTATGTCATGAGATGGGAAAAGCTGGAGTATGTCATGACAGAAGGAAAAGGAAGAAGAGGGCTGGAGCCAGAAGGGGTAGAAGGAAAACGGATCGGTTTGGACTAAAAAATGTGCGGGTTGGGTATTGGAATTGCCGCAGTGCAAAGCAACAAAACAGATTGAGAACCCATATGTGGAAAGAATGAGATTGCGGGGGATCGGCAGGGGTTCTGGAAGAATCTCAAAACTGAGAGGGAAGACAAGGAAAACTTTTAATCAGACAGCGGTGGGAACGATTAGTAGTATAACTCTTCGCTGGCTGTTGAATGAGGGGACTGAGCACGAATGGGAATGTCCTGAATGCAGTGATGTCGGTTCTTAACTCAACTCAACTCAACATGTCATGACAACAGGAAAGTTGAAGGGGAGGAGTTGCGGGTGGCCACCAAGAGAGAGGATGCTAGGCAATTTAACATCGTGGCATGGAGGATCATCAATATCAGAAATTATTGGCAGTACATGAAACAAGAGGGCTGTGGACAGACATGATCACCAACACCACATGGTAAGGACTTTAAGAAGAAGAAAATGTAAATATCTAGGTTAGGCAGTGTTGTACTGTAGGGCAGTGAATCTTGGATAGTGAACAAACAAGTTTGGAAGAGTTTGGAGGGAGCGGTTTCTGAGACAAATATTGTGAATATGTTGGATAGCCAGAGTAATTAACAATGAGTACCTGGAATAGACTAATGAAAGTAGAACATTACACATCACCATAAGACAGAGAGAAATGTTGTTCTTTGGTCAAATAATGAGAAGAGAGGCATTGGAGAACATAGTGGTGACTGGTATAAAAGACAGGGACAGACCCAAAGAAATAATGCTTGATGGTCTAAAACAATGAGATCAATAAAATATTATCAGCAGAATTGATCCAGAACACCAATGTATTACAAAGATAAAGAAAAGAACAGCCAAGAATATTCAAGGAATCCTCTTATAGAGTACAAGAAAAATTTCAAAAATTGCAATTTTACCATGGCTTCCTGCAAGGAAGTTCTCAGCTGAGCAATGACCATGTCATGACAGGCTTGGATTGATATTTGACCTCTGACAGACAAAACCCCTGACCCTTACCAAGGAATAGAACATATGTCCAATGATATGTGAGACATGCAGGCTAACATCTCGACCACAACTCAACTAGAGTCATCATCACCATTGTCCTGTTCAAAACTGTTCCCCTCAAGTCTTTCTCCATAATTTTATTTGCCTGCTGCAGTCTTCCAGGCTTCTGTAAAGGAAGTTGTCTGCCAGTTGTCTTCTTCATGGCAGTGACCATACTGGTTGGTGTCTGTAGTGATTGTCTATATGAAGAGATCCTCTGTCTACAATCATGAAACATAAGACCATAACCAACAATTATCTGTGGGCTGCTCCCTAGCTCCATCCACCACCTGCTATAATGGCTCCACGTGACCCTGGCAGGCGAGGCTAAACAGGTACCCCCACCTGGCCCAAGAGTGTTACATAGGCTAGCAGAGGAAACAAGGCACTTTACTTTATAGAGGATACCCCTACCCCGCCAGCCTAAGGTACATGGCAGAATTTCAGTCTACCCACAAATCCTGCATAAACCCTACCAATGTAACTAAGTGACAGACAACAAAGGACAAAATAAAATATCACCTTGTTTATGTGGCTCAACAAAGTGAGCATGATGTGCGTGTTGATGGTGCCCTTTCTTTTGTGCTGTGCTATTGTCTACATGATCAGAACTTCCGTCTGCCATTTCACTTTTGTTGAAATTACTTTAATAATGACAGATGAGGCCTGGGTGTCCTGAAGAAGGCACTGCTGAAATACAATTATTATTACTTGATGTCATTCAGCAAACTTGTTACAACAGTAAAAACACTGACATTGAAACCATCAGCTATTACTTTTATTACCTATATAACTCCACAATTTCAGATAACATTTATATACATTTAAAGGGAAAATACTGCAAAGATTTCACAAACAAAATAAAACAAGGAGTCCCATATCAGGGACCTGGTGTAGGTATGTGAAGTGTAGGACACCCACATCTTGTACTCCTGAGTGCACACAGGAATAAGTGGTATGTGAAGTGTAGAACATCCACATCTTGTACTCCTGAGTGCACACAGGAATAAGTGGTATGTGAAGTGTAGAACATCCACATCTTGTACTCCTGAGTGTACACAGGAATAAGTGGTATGTGAAGTGTAGAACATCCACATCTTGTACTCCTGAGTGTACACAAGAATAAGTGGTATGTGAAGTGTAGGACATCCACATCTTGTACTCCTGAGTGTACACAAGAAAAAGTGGTATGTGAAGTGTAGAACATCCACATCTTGTACTCCTGAGTGTACACAGGAATAAGTGGTATGTGAAGTGTAGAACATCCACATCTTGTACTCCTGAGTGTACACAGGAATAAGTGGTATGTGAAGTGTAGGACATCCACATCTTGTACTCCTGAGTGTACACAGGAATAAGTGGTAAGTTTTTTTCATTGTGTAGTGAACATCAACAACTGACACGGACCCCCCCCCCCCCCCCCCCCCCCCATCCAGCAATGTTCATGCCATTGTCAGTGTAATAGTTTCTCAAATATCACACCTCAGATGAGTTTGTTTTTCTGATACATGTATATTTCATGCCTCCAACCATGAATTGTAATAACAGTATAAAATTGTACTATACATTTTAAGAATAGAAGCAGAACAAATTTATAATAATATAGTACCAAAAAACAAAAACAAAACTTACATTTTATCTCTATAAAGTTAAGTTTATGTCCGTTTTATTTCTTAAGCAACAATCTGTCCATAAGCTTTTAAACCGTGACTGAATATTTTGGTCCTAACTTTTCTAAACCGTAATATGTTGCAGTGGTGTGTTGCAGTGATGTGTTGCTGTGATGTATTGCCCTGATGTGTTGCAGTGATATGTTGCTGTGATATGTTGTTGTGATGTGTTGCAGTGATGTGCTGCAGTGATATATTAGTGCGATGTGTTGTGTGATGTGTTGCAGGGTTGCAGTGTTGGGATAAGTTGCCGTTGTTTTCATTACAGCACCCATACCATTGCTGGTGTATGCATGGAGTTTTTCTCTGGGCTGAGATACAAAACCTGCTTGCCCTGGCTGCATAATCAAACCTGCCAAAGAGTGCCTGTGCACATGTATCTCCACAGATCTGGGTTATGCATATTCTGCATCAATTCTGTTTATGATATTCCATGGGGCCACCATCTTAGTGTCGGCCAAAATGTGCAGATATTGCAGCTCTGATGCACACTGACACAATATAATTATGTCCAAAACAAAACATAATGGGTAAACGATGAAGAAGAAGAAGTTTGTCTCTTTCATATAGTTATATACAATATTGCACTTTCGTTAGCCTCATACAGGCAATTGTTTCTAGTTACTCTAGCAGCCCAGGACATTTGCAACATTTGTGTAAGATACTACATCTCTGCTGGAAGCAGTGATAAATAGTTTACAATCCTGACAGTTGTAAAACAGTGCCACAAAAATGTTTTGGAAGCATATTTCAAATGTCTCTAAACTAAAATCTATTGAAAGCATCAAAAATAATATTCATAGAAAATCATAAAAACTATCATGAAATATATTCTCACAGAACGATATCTTATTTGCTTAAAGGGGAAGAAAAGAAGCTTCTCCTTCTTCTGCGTTTGTCCGGAATGTTGTTTTGGATGTAATTGTGTTGTGCCTGCTTACAGCAGAGCTGCGATACTTGCACCTTTTGGCTGACACATCTGACTTCTTCAGGCATTTTTTGACTGGGTTAACCTTCCTGGGTAGGAAAGAAGCTAAACTCATTAATGTAAAGAAGCCACTGACTGTGACAGACTTAATGCACTGCAATAACAAATGGTTTCTCATTGGACAGATTAAACCTCAAGTTATAGACAGACTTCTGACATAACATGCTTTTATTTAACAGTGATTGTCTTAAAATAAAACACCCTAAAGTCTTACGTCTTAGCCATTCCGATGTAAATATGTGATGTCATGTTATCAAACACTTCATCATTTATGACTGCTACACAAATTGATTATTCTGCGAGCTGCAGTTTATAATATAAGATAGGCAGGTGTGACATATTCACCTATCCATCATTTTCAGCGCGTCAACGTTACACAGCAACCCAGAGATTATCGAAACAATTACAGCACCGTAGAACATCGAACGCACTAAGCGATACTAATGACAGACAGATGCCAGGATAAGAATAGAAGGGTTAGCGTCAACAGAATAGAATGTGACTGGTAGAGACACATCACGTGGATATAGCGTCCCCCAGCTTGGGCGCCGCTTTAATAAAACCGCGCACTTCTATGACTTCAGAGCGAGCGAGCAGTCGCCAAAGCTATGTGTTGTCCAACTTTCAAACTTTTACAACGGGCAGTTTGATCTAGTCTGAGGTAAGCGCGTGATTCTCAGATCTAAGTGGTACCAAGATGTATAACGTAAAGGTATCCAGTGTTGTGCGTCCAATGAATTGTATTTTTGATAAAATAAATCTCTGAAAATGTGAAAAACTGCCGATCGCAACTTCAATACTGGCGCCACTTCCCCGGCGAAACCGACATCTTATAATTTCTCAAAACTGCAAAACTCTGACTTTCTACACTACATCTAACAACTTCACTATGTGCATATGACTATAATCTATCACAGAATAATGTACAAGATGAAATTTCCAATGCACTCAAATGCTTTTCATCAAAAACTTCTAGGAAAACGTTTCTGCAGAGATAGTCAGCTGGTGCAAACGAAACACTACCTTGCTTAAAAATGTACTTAATTCTGTCTATTTTGCAATCTAAAGAACTGAAACAGGAATTATACTCTTCCTTTTCTCTTTACGGATTGAAAACAAATAGTATTTGATAGAAATTAGTTTATTCATGTGTCAGATTTTATTTAGACAACGCACTACATCAACTGCATTGCTTAAAATAGGTTTATGTTCACAAACGTCATTTGTGATAGCCGACCTACTTAATCTGCTCAGACTAACGGGTGATAATTACCTTGGTCTATAGCCAACTGTGTCGCCAACAGAATGGACATGATATGCACTGGTAAAAGATGTAGGAGAAGTATAAGTAGACAGAGAGGAGGAGAGTATTAGGGAAAAATACTTTAAGTAATAATTTTTTTCTAATATATTGTGTCATGACCTTGTATAGATTACATTTTGTAACAAATACACATCAGAAATTCTGTATGTTGGACATGAACCACAATAAAAGCACACTAGATGAGTTAAACTCATATTAACTGATGTAGATGTGAGGACAATTAGTACAAGCTATGGAACCCCACACAACAGAAGTTAACTCAACACAATACACTTCACACCACACAACTCCACACCACAACAGCAGGAACAAGGAAATGATTTAGAATAGGAAGTAGTTGCCTTGGAAAGTACAGATAAACAATTATATACACAATGTAGAACAAATAGAGTAATGTGGATGTTTAAATGTATGCCATTTATACAAATGCATCTCATACTTGTGTTGATCTTGCCTGTCAGCTTGATTACCATGATTCAGGGAACATCACATTATCACTCTTATCTGTGTCTGACTGTACACTACTCACTGAACTACAGGTCCACTGAGGAAATGCATACAGCAGGTACCAGACAACAGAAGCTGCATCCAGTGTAATAATCTCTGACCCACCCCAAAGTAACACAACAATACTTCTTCTGATCTTATCATTTTTGTTTTGTTATGTTGTGTTCACACTATGAACATGCTGTAAAGGATTATACATACCTGTATGAATTTTAAACAGTGATGTCTTGGTGCCACACCTAACCAACAAGGAGGGAAGAGGAGTGAATGAGATGATCAACACCTGTGATGGCAGATGACTCCAGCCTTAGGCAGAGAATGAGAAGTCTTCAGTGAAGCTAAACTGGCCCAACCTGAAGTGGATCCATCAGACCATGGACCCAGGCTTATCCACATCTCATCACACCAGGTTTTCTTATCACTCCCACAAACTTCACCCTCTCAGAAAATGATTTTCTTGAATTATTGTTGGATGTAGAAATTGTTAACTATAACACATTTTGGTAGTTAAAATATCTCACTACACAATGAATGTTATTATTTATTGACTGACTATACTTGGTCCTATGAAAGTTTTTTTTTTTCTATTTCATTCTGTAAATGTTAACAGCTGATGAAAGAACAAAGAAAATGTCAAATAGGCCAAAAGAAACTGGCACAGTCAATAAATTTGTTTAAATGTGAAGATCTCTTCCACTTAATTTGTCAGTCCAAACTATCTGTGGGAAAATCTCTATCTTGTGTGTGGAACATGTCTCAATGCTCCCTTGTGTTTGTTGAATGTTTAATTAACAGATACACATTCACATAAGATAAATTCTTAGTTGGAGAGAGAGAACAGGAGACTCTTCATCTTTAACTGTTCCAAATCCATGTTATATTGCACCTGATTCTTATTGAGAAAGTCTTTTCAGACAATTTCTTAAGATGGAAGAAGGGGGTTCGTGAGCTATACCATTAAATACCAGGTGGAAAGACAGGGGACAAACCTAGTGATGACTTTTCTATTAAAAGAGGACCACACACCCTTAGACAAATAACCAAATCCGAGTCTGTAAATCTTTCAAGGGTCGTATTCTTGATCTATTTACATATAAGAAGAGGATGGGGCCCAGCTACCTTTAACAGAGATGGGTCATGCACTTTAGTGATTGCCAGTCCCTTCAAAATATACGACATATATTGGATGCCCGTCCGGGACTTTGAAACCCAGCAGACAGTTTAGATAACTATTATCCTAGATGATAAACCCTGGGAATAGATAGATATCTGACGAGGGATTCTAAACTATAGTAGATCAGTGACACTAGATGTGAACAGTATTCATGTGTGAATTGGTGACATTGTACTTGTTTTGAACAATTATAGAAATTGTTACACAGATTTAGATTTCCAACTTTGTCATGTTTACATATGTTGAATAGACATCATGTGTGGTACTGATTGACTTCCATATGATATGATTGACAATTATAGAGGTTGTTAAACAAATTAAGATTTTTAACTTTGTCACTTCACATATGATAAATGAACATCATGTGGGGTACTGATTGACCTCCATATGATATGAATGACAATTATAGATAGAATATGGCAAGTGACTGATCATTTCTTCTGAAAAAAGGAGGGCCTCTTTCAAATAGGTCTATATTTCAGAAAAAGGTGTTCCAGAGGAAATAGAGTGAGAATTTACCATCTACAACATTTCTCTTTCGAGAAGATGTCTTTCTATAGAGGAATTTGGACTTAGAGAATTTCATCACCGACTGGGGAAAATTTTTCTCCATAGGGAAATCTCTATCAAAATTTCAGGTTCTTTTGGGAAGAGTGCAATCATTCTGGGTACTTCTTTGCTTCTGTCTTTAGCTTGAGGAGCATTGACAGAAAGACAAGAATTTAAGTTGCAATTATTTCTTAGGTCAGATTCTCGTGGTGTATAAGAACTATTTTACTTGGGTCAGCGGACATTAGTTAGTTTTTGCTTGTTAATATTGTGCATGTTATGCTGTATAATTTCAGATCCGGGAAGTGACAGGCTTACCCAGACCTGAGCAAACTGCACAGTATTATTTTTTTTTACAAAAAGATAGGGTAGACAAAAATAGAGCATGGCCGAGGCTGCTAAGTTCCGTGCCCAGACAGTTGAAATAGGCAAGCTATGCAATTTAGACGGCCCTGAGCTGGCTAAATTTGTATCAGATGAATTTGACAGGAGGGAGAAACTGCAGGCTGAAATAGCTGAGAAGGAGAGGAAGTTGCAGGCTGAAATTGCTGAAAAGGAGAAGCAACGCCTACAATCATATGAATTAGAACAACAGAAACTTCAAGCTGAAATAGCTGAGAAGGAGAGTAAGTTGCAGGCTGAAATCGCTGAAAAGGAGAAGCAACGCCTACAATCATATGAATTAGAACAACAGAAACTTCAAGCTGAAATCGCTGAAAAGGAGAAACAACGCCTACAAGCTTATGAGTTAGAACAAAGGAAACATGAAGATGAAATAAGGGATAGGGAACGAGAACGTCAACATCAACTGGAGTTGAAAAGAATGGAGACTGATCTGGAGATCCGAAGACTAGAGGGAGGGATTCCCCCCACCCCCTCAAACTCACTAGGTTTTCCAGTGACAGAACAACATTCCAACGTCTCGTACCAAAATTCCGGAGCGATGTCATTTCCACTAGAACCATTTAATGAACAGACGGACAATGTCGAGGCTTTTTTATCACGTTTCGAACTTATGTGCGTCAGTTGTGGTCTAGAACAGGAAAAATGGGCGACGAAACTATCGCAAGCTTTAAGGTCTACCTCGTATGACGTGTTCTCTAGACTCACTCGAGAAGAACAACAGGATTACGAAACACTCAAAAAGGCACTCTTGAGCCGATTCGAAGTGGACGGGGACTCTTACAAAGTTCGATTCAAAACCGCAAGGAAAGAACCGGGCGAAAGTTATGCGCAATTAGTTGAAAGGCTGAAATCTTATGTTCAACGATGGGCAAGTCTGGGTAGGTTTGATGAGAGTTTCGAAGGGCTCCGAGAGATGATCATCATAGATCAGCTAAAAGGAAAGATGTCGAATGAAATGAAAGCATTCTTAACCCAGAACGGAGCTGACCGACTAGAAAGCATCATCATCCTAGCCGAGAGATTTGAGAAATCTCAGAAGGAAATCGGAGGTAAGGGACGTTCGGCCAACATTCCCCCTCAGGATAAAACTTCAAAAGCAAAGGAAGGTGATGGCAACTTAGGCACCAAGAAAAATGGGAAAACCAAAAACATCCCTCAGAACACAGCCCAAACAACAGCGAAGGAGGAAAAATTATTCTGCACTAATTGTAAAATTAAAGGACACACATTGAAGAATTGTAGGAAGAAGCCACCTCCACACACAGCTGCTTGTTTGGCCAGCCGAAGAGAGAAAGGAGTGAACACTGATGAAACGTCCAACCAGACACCTCATAAAGACACCGCATCTCATCTTCCGGTTGTCGAGTCCATATTGCTGAATGGATTCAAGACGACCTGTCTCTATGATACCGGGTTATCGTACGACTGTGTTGTATCATCATCCTTAGTTCACCCGGAACAGGTGACAGAGGAGATCGCCGAATTACAGGGACCCCTGAAGAGCTCTGCGACTATGTCTCTTCCGGTGGCAAAGGTGAGCATAGCATCTCGTTATGTCACTGGGACAATCAAGGCTGCAGTCTTAGAAGATCCTATATATCCCGTAATTCTTGGCTGTAGATTTATAATTCTAGGAGAACCTGTTCAACCTGTGGCGATGTCGACGATGACAACTCGATCCCAGACGAAAAAGACTCCGGAAACAACTACGCCAATCCCTCGAAAGGAGGAACTGAAGAGGGCACAAGAAGCCGATAGCACCTTGGAACCCTGCTTCAGGAAACTGCCTAAATCACATTTACCTCCACGTAAAGGTGAGCTGTTTATGAAGTCAGCACTTCTATACAGGAAAGCAGGGAGAGCTGGACAAGAGTTCAACCAACTTGTTGTACCAACTCCACACAGGGCTCAGATTCTTGAAATGGGCCACAGTCTACCCTTTAGTGGGCATATGGGTATCAACGCCACTACACAGCGCATTGCAACTCACTACTTTTGGCCAGGGATGAACGCAGACATACAACGGTTTGTAAAATCATGCCCACAGTGTCAGAAAGTATCACCAAAACACCGGACACCACCGGCAATGTTGGGTGATCTGCCCATAACAGGAATACCGTTCGAGAAGGTAGCTGTAGACATAATCGGACCCCTCTCCGCAACGAAGAGGCGAAATCGATTCATATTAACGCTTGTGGACACAACGACCATGTGGGCCGAAGCGGTTCCTATGCCAAGCTGTGACTCCAAACACGTTGCTGAAGCATTATTAGGAATATTCACACGTCTAGGATTCCCCCAAAGAATCTTGACGGACAACGGTTCACAGTTTCGTAGTAAACTTATGGAGGAGACATTTAGACTTTTTCATTCACGCCATATCTTTAGTTCACCATATTACCCGCAATCCAACGGACTTGTGGAGCGGTGGAACGGGACCTTGATTAGTATTCTGCGCAAAATTGCCCAGGAGAATACGGAGGATTGGGACTTGTATTTACCCGCAGCACTATTCGCTTATAGGGAGGTACCCCATCACTCAACAGGTTTTGCTCCAGCAACATTGTTGTTTGGACGACCAATCAAGGGGCCATTGGAGGCATTGCTACGAACATGGACTGATGATCATACAGACGATACAGTCGTGACTGCATCTACGTATGTTGCCGAGTTGAAGAATCGTTTACAACACAGTTGGAAACAAGCGAATGTCAATCTACGTAAAGCCAGACGAAGAATTGCTAGCTACTTCAATCGCAAGGCAAAAGATAGAGAGTTAGAGGTGGGAGAGAAGGTGATGTTGCTGCTTCCAACCAGTCAGAATAAGCTGCAAATAGGATGGAGAGGACCTTATGTAGTGACGGAGAAAATCTCACGTACCAACTACAAGATTTCTGTCAAAGGCAAGATGAAAGTATTTCACATAAACCTTCTGAAGAAATATAATGAAAGACCCTCAACCACCGAACCTGCACATCTGATGGCCATGAGTGTGGCTACTGAAGTCGAAGAAGGATCAACAATGGGAGTCGAGTACCCACTGCAAGCCAAAGAAACCTTTAAGGATGTGGAAATTAATCCCAACTTAACAAAGGATCAGCAGGAGCAGATTCGGGAACTTATGGTTATGTATGCAGACGTACTTACAGATAAGCCAGGAAGAACTGATTTGGAGGAATTTGACATGAAGTTAAATGACACAGTGCCTGTGCGAGTCAAGACTTACCCAGTTCCTTATGCAAAGCAAAAGACTTTAGAGGAAGAAATACAACAGCTACTCACCGCAGGAATAATTTCACCATCTGAATCACCTTACAGTGCCAGCGTCGTATTATTGAGAAAGCCAAGTGGAGAACATAGATTGTGCATCGACTATCGACAGCTCAATGCTATTACTGAATTTCAAGCAGAACCTCTGCCTGATCAGAACAAACTCTTCACAGCACTCAACCGAGCGAAGTACTTTACTAGGATTGATCTCAGTAAGGGATATTATCAGATTCCTGTAAAGGAGGAGGTTAGACCATGGTTAGCTTTCAGTACGCCTGGAGGACACTATGAGTTCAACGTACTTCCATTCGGATTAAGTAATGCTCCTAGCGTTTTTACACGTATGATGAGAAAATTACTTGACCCACTACAACATCCAGACATTAGTCACTTTATGGATGATATACTGATCGCAACTGAAACATTTGACAAGCATGTAGAAACACTACATCTTTTGTTCAGACGACTCAGAGAAACTGGATTAACGGCTAGGCCAAAGAAATGTCAAGTAGGATTCCAAGAATTGGACTTTTTAGGTCATAAGATATCTCATGGACTAATAACTCCACAGGAAGGAAACGTGGACAAACTCCAGAGAACACCTCGTCCAAAGACAAAGAAGGATGTGAGATCATTCGTATCTTTGGGTGGATTCTATCAACGATACATTAAAGACTTCAATACTCTGTCAGCACCTTTAACGGATCTTACCAAAAAAGGGAACCCAGAGAAAGTCAATTGGTCTGCTGAATGTGAGAGAGCTTTCACAGCACTCAAACAAGCCTTAACCAATCACCCAGTTTTACATCTGCCAGATCTCAACCAACCATTCGTACTGCGTACAGACGCCAGTGACATAGGAATTGGGGCAACGCTGTTGCAGAGAAAAGGAGATGAAACATCAGAGCTATTCCCTGTAGCTTATGCCAGCAGGAAATTGAATGCAGCGGAGAAGAATTATAGTGTTATCGAGAGAGAATGTTTAGCTCTCGTATGGAGTGTACAGAAGTTTCAGGCATACCTATATGGAAAACACTTCACTGTACAATGTGATCATCAACCACTTATGTTTCTCGCAGCATCCAAAAATTTGAATGCAAGACTTATGAGGTGGTCACTACTTCTACAACCATACTCGTTCCAGATAGAATATGTCCCTGGAAAGATGAATGTGGGAGCAGACTTTCTAAGTCGACACCCAGTGTCTGATGAACCAGGTCAATCAGATACAGGAGAGAATACATTGGAGTAAATCATATAGAAAAAGCTTGACCACTGTAAATGCTGGAAACTTAGTTCCATACCCTAGAACAATCTGGAGTGGGGCTATGTGACATATTCACCTATCCATCATTTTCAGCGCGTCAACGTTACACAGCAACCCAGAGATTATCGAAACAATTACAGCACCGTAGAACATCGAACGCACTAAGCGATACTAATGACAGACAGATGCCAGGATAAGAATAGAAGGGTTAGCGTCAACAGAATAGAATGTGACTGGTAGAGACACATCACGTGGATATAGCGTCCCCCAGCTTGGGCGCCGCTTTAATAAAACCGCGCACTTCTATGACTTCAGAGCGAGCGAGCAGTCGCCAAAGCTATGTGTTGTCCAACTTTCAAACTTTTACAACGGGCAGTTTGATCTAGTCTGAGGTAAGCGCGTGATTCTCAGATCTAAGTGGTACCAAGATGTATAACGTAAAGGTATCCAGTGTTGTGCGTCCAATGAATTGTATTTTTGATAAAATAAATCTCTGAAAATGTGAAAAACTGCCGATCGCAACTTCAATACTGGCGCCACTTCCCCGGCGAAACCGACATCTTATAATTTCTCAAAACTGCAAAACTCTGACTTTCTACACTACATCTAACAACTTCACTATGTGCATATGACTATAATCTATCACAGAATAATGTACAAGATGAAATTTCCAATGCACTCAAATGCTTTTCATCAAAAACTTCTAGGAAAACGTTTCTGCAGAGATAGTCAGCTGGTGCAAACGAAACACTACCTTGCTTAAAAATGTACTTAATTCTGTCTATTTTGCAATCTAAAGAACTGAAACAGGAATTATACTCTTCCTTTTCTCTTTACGGATTGAAAACAAATAGTATTTGATAGAAATTAGTTTATTCATGTGTCAGATTTTATTTAGACAACGCACTACATCAACTGCATTGCTTAAAATAGGTTTATGTTCACAAACGTCATTTGTGATAGCCGACCTACTTAATCTGCTCAGACTAACGGGTGATAATTACCTTGGTCTATAGCCAACTGTGTCGCCAACAGAATGGACATGATATGCACTGGTAAAAGATGTAGGAGAAGTATAAGTAGACAGAGAGGAGGAGAGTATTAGGGAAAAATACTTTAAGTAATAATTTTTTTCTAATATATTGTGTCATGACCTTGTATAGATTACATTTTGTAACAAATACACATCAGAAATTCTGTATGTTGGACATGAACCACAATAAAAGCACACTAGATGAGTTAAACTCATATTAACTGATGTAGATGTGAGGACAATTAGTACAAGCTATGGAACCCCACACAACAGAAGTTAACTCAACACAATACACTTCACACCACACAACTCCACACCACAACAGCAGGAACAAGGAAATGATTTAGAATAGGAAGTAGTTGCCTTGGAAAGTACAGATAAACAATTATATACACAATGTAGAACAAATAGAGTAATGTGGATGTTTAAATGTATGCCATTTATACAAATGCATCTCATACTTGTGTTGATCTTGCCTGTCAGCTTGATTACCATGATTCAGGGAACATCACATTATCACTCTTATCTGTGTCTGACTGTACACTACTCACTGAACTACAGGTCCACTGAGGAAATGCATACAGCAGGTACCAGACAACAGAAGCTGCATCCAGTGTAATAATCTCTGACCCACCCCAAAGTAACACAACAATACTTCTTCTGATCTTATCATTTTTGTTTTGTTATGTTGTGTTCACACTATGAACATGCTGTAAAGGATTATACATACCTGTATGAATTTTAAACAGTGATGTCTTGGTGCCACACCTAACCAACAAGGAGGGAAGAGGAGTGAATGAGATGATCAACACCTGTGATGGCAGATGACTCCAGCCTTAGGCAGAGAATGAGAAGTCTTCAGTGAAGCTAAACTGGCCCAACCTGAAGTGGATCCATCAGACCATGGACCCAGGCTTATCCACATCTCATCACACCAGGTTTTCTTATCACTCCCACAAACTTCACCCTCTCAGAAAATGATTTTCTTGAATTATTGTTGGATGTAGAAATTGTTAACTATAACACATTTTGGTAGTTAAAATATCTCACTACACAATGAATGTTATTATTTATTGACTGACTATACTTGGTCCTATGAAAGTTTTTTTTTTTCTATTTCATTCTGTAAATGTTAACAGCTGATGAAAGAACAAAGAAAATGTCAAATAGGCCAAAAGAAACTGGCACAGTCAATAAATTTGTTTAAATGTGAAGATCTCTTCCACTTAATTTGTCAGTCCAAACTATCTGTGGGAAAATCTCTATCTTGTGTGTGGAACATGTCTCAATGCTCCCTTGTGTTTGTTGAATGTTTAATTAACAGATACACATTCACATAAGATAAATTCTTAGTTGGAGAGAGAGAACAGGAGACTCTTCATCTTTAACTGTTCCAAATCCATGTTATATTGCACCTGATTCTTATTGAGAAAGTCTTTTCAGACAATTTCTTAAGATGGAAGAAGGGGGTTCGTGAGCTATACCATTAAATACCAGGTGGAAAGACAGGGGACAAACCTAGTGATGACTTTTCTATTAAAAGAGGACCACACACCCTTAGACAAATAACCAAATCCGAGTCTGTAAATCTTTCAAGGGTCGTATTCTTGATCTATTTACATATAAGAAGAGGATGGGGCCCAGCTACCTTTAACAGAGATGGGTCATGCACTTTAGTGATTGCCAGTCCCTTCAAAATATACGACAGCAGGTGGTACAGTATTGACTGCAGACATGGAAAAAAAAGTCTGTGTGCACTCAGGAAATAAGTTAACGGATGCTGTTATTGAACACAGTAAGCAACTAGGGTTAGAATTAAATTGTACAGAAACAGAAATTATAGTCATCTCTAAGAACAAAGAAATACTGCAATGCACCATCCCAGTAAATGGGAATAATCTTGAATAGAGAATTGTTTCAATTGTCTTGGAACAGTGATAATAACAGTAATAAACTTACTCTGCCTCTTCTTCTGCTGCCATTATTCCCCACTGGAGGAAGTCTCTGTGGTGAAGCGGTTGTCTCATGCTCTGAAGATTGTGGGTTCGATTTCAGGCCACATTGTTCAGTTCATATGTGCAATTTTCTTTGAGACTCATGGGAAACTGCGAGTTTATGCTTTGTGTGGCAAATTTCAGCAGGATGTGTAAGTTCACAACCAACTCATGCCAAGCCATGTCATCTGTTATTATCCTCCATCTCCTCCCCACATTATTCACTTCTGTCACTAATTCCCCATGTGGTTTAGGTCTCTCTCTATTTCATTTGCCCCACGGGTTCCAGAGACATGACTTTCTAGTTACTACTGTCATGTTTTTTCTAACTATTACTGACCATAATAAATGTACAACTGGCACAATATGTTGGCCATCCTGAAATGTTGGATAACTTTGTGAATGCAACGTACGATTTCCCAGGAAACTAGTGACCAACCTCAGATTGTCTGATATTTGCTTTATCAACACGCATGTTAATGCTATCATTACTAGTGCCATCTCAACCATTCCATTGCTGTTAATAATTTAAGACAACTCTAATCCTCAGATCTGAATGTGCAACATAACTGATCACAGTGTTACATTGTGTTATTTTTTTTTAAAAGCACATTAGAAAACGGCAAGACCACAAGAAATATTCCACTGAAGAAACTCACGTTCTTTTAATTCTGTTCCAAAATAATCAGAATAATCCAAACAAAGGCAGTATTTCATCTGACGAAGAACTCACCCTATTACTTATCCCTGTTCATTTAAGTCAGAAAACGAGTTGTATGATGTTATGTATTGTCCATCCTACCATTTACTTATGGACCATAGTCACTGAATAACAAGAGCTGAAGGAAACTGGAGGCCACAGAGAGGTGGTCAAATATTACTATGACGCCAAATGCTAAGAATCACATTAGTGGATAAAAAAAGGTAACTGCATTTCCTTTACAGAAAGTTGCAAACAATCCTAGCATTTATTGGCTGTTTGTAATTTACACTCAATAGCCTGCCATTGCTTTCTGAACGGTCGATGTCTGATACCAATGAAAGTAATGCAAAGCAAGCCGCTTCCAAATTTCCCACAGCTGATTTCAAACCCCTGACTTGTGATGACGGGAGAATTTTGAAACTGCATTTCTCTAATGGATGGATAAGAAGACGAATATCCAAGTACTGCAAGAGACTAATTCACAAGGACGTTTAATTACCAACATCAGGACAAGACAATCATCATGCTCAGTGTCATGTTTTTACATCAGAAGAATAGAAGTAGAATTAATCTGTGATAAGGAGCAAAATAGATGGTGTTAGAGGCAGAGGTCAATAGAGGGAGAAAATGCTGGATGGAGTGACAGACTGGCATGAAAGTTGATCACAGGTTGAACATTTCAAAAACACTGAAGGCAGATGTTTATGGAGAAACCAGATAGCATGACATGGCATGTGATGATGATGACTAAAGTAATTTAAATCTAAAGAGTTTCTGTATGCCTCATGGTAGACTGTTCATAACTCATTGAGACCTCAATATACAACTTAACAGACCCTGCTGCTACATATATTTTGCTTAAAAAACACCACTAGTCAAGAGAAATATTTCCCCAAACAATGACTGTTCTGTTTGTGTTCTACATATGATCTACCTAAAGACATTACACACATTCTAAAACATGTTTCTATCTCGCCGTGGAATTAGCTCTTTAATTTCACTTACATACTAAGTTCCCCGTGTGCTAATGTGACAATATGTAACCAGCCATGCATGTCGTTAGAGGAGACTAAGTAGGCATCGCCTGTGTATTGTTGAAACAGGAGACTAGGTAGGGATTATCTGTGTGTTGTTGGGACAGGAGACCAAGTAGGCATCATCTGTGTGCTAAAGGGGAACAAAGAATATTAACGTTGTAACCTACCATGCATGTCATAAGATGCATCTAAGCAGGATTCCACATGTGTGCTACTGGGACACTTAAGGGAAGCAAAGAATAGTATCACACTGTAACCTACTACATAGGTCATAAGAGGCACTGAAGGAAGGTTGGATGTGGGGCAGCTTCCCCATTACATAGACAAACTTTAGCTACAGAATTTAACCAATCATTATCAGGCTCAAAAATACAGAAAACGCCAACTAAGAGGAAAGGAGGAGTTTTTTTAGAAGAGGTATGGTGCAAAGTGGAAAAAGCCACTAGGAGTCCTGACCACAGATTTTCTTCCTTTCACCTAAGGAACTGTTCAGAGCTGGCACCTGGAATGTTAGAACATATACTGAGAAAACCTGAGAGTAGAATAACAAGTAAGTCCTTTGTCTGGATTCCACAGTGCAAAAGAAATATAGGAAGACATAAAAGCACATGGATAAGTGAAGTAGAAATATAAATGAATAATATGGAGAGAACGTGGGATAGGTGAGGATAGGAGGGCTGGAAGTGAGCTGGTTGGGGAGACTACGCAACAATGGTGATTACAGGGTGAAAAGGGAAGTAGAATACATACTGTGTGATTGATTGAATGGAAACAGTCAACAAACAAATAAATGTAGACAGGATCACTGGGAACAACATAAATCATAAATGTGAACAGGATCGCTGCGAACAGGATAATGTGAACAGGATCACTGGGAACAGGATAATGTGAACAGGATCACTTGGAATAGGATAATGTGAACAGGATCACTGGGAACAGGATAATGTGAACAGGATCACTGGGAACAGGATAATGGATCAGGATTACTGGGAACAGAATAATGTGAACAGGATCACTGGGAACAGGATAATGTGAACAGGATAATGTGAACAGGATCACTGGGAATAGGATAATGTGAACAGGATCACTGGGAACAGGATAATGGATCAGGATTACTGGGAACAGAATAATGTGAAAAGAATGACTGGGAACAGGATAATGTGAACAGGATCACTGGGAATAGGATAATGTGAACAGGATCGCTGCGAACAGGATAATGTGAACAGGATAATGGATCAGGATTACTGGGAACAGAATAATGTGAACAGAATGACTGGGAACAGGATAATGTGAACAGGATCACTGGGAATAGGATAATGTGAACAGGATTGCTGCAAACAGGATAATGTGAACAGGATCACTGAGAACATGATAATGTGAACAGGATTACTGGGAACAACATAAATCATAAATGTGAACAGGATAACTGGGAACAACATAAATCATAAATTTGAATAGGATCACTGGGAACAGCATAAATGTGGGCTGGATCACTGGGAACAGCATAAATGTGGGCTGGATCACTGGGATCAGCATAAATGTGGGCTGGATCACTGGGAACAACATAAATGTGGACATGATCACTGGGAACAGCGTAAATGTGCACAAAATGACTGGGAACAGGTTCAAATGCTACCGCCTTTTATGTGATAAGCATTTAAAATAAATAAACCAAGTGTGTTACTGTACTAAACAGTATGTGAAAATAAACTATTTACAGCCTACGTCCTTCTGGGCATTGAGTTGGAGCCTGTCGACAATGAAGTACCGAAAACTCATGACCAACCTAGGCCTAACCTCTCCCAGTCTATACTGTACCGAATCATGACCTGGTTGCATGCTAATATGCCTCTCTGCAGATGTGAAGTTCCAGGACCAGTCTTACACGCACCACTGGTTTCTGAACTTCAAGAGGGAATGAGACCTTTGCCATCCAGTCCCCATCATATAGGCAGGAAAGTGTACACCATCCTGACTCCAAGAGATGAAGATGGAAGCCTTTTTCAGGGCTTAGGGCTGAGGATGGCCTCAGGGCCAAGCACTGGACTTAAAGAATTAAAACTCTTGGTCTTTTCCAGGGGATTAATGAACAATAGGATTGAAGAAGTTAGGTTGTAGAAAGATTTAAGATACCAAAACGTGTCTTACAATGTGTACACTACTAGTAGGGTTTTCCATCGTGCCATGACCCGAAATTGAACCAGAAGTTATGTACCATGTCACCCCGGACTTTTCCATTGCGTCGTCAAAAATGGCTTCTGTACAAACCATTCATGCTTCCCACGTCATTCATTAATTCAAATACGACGTGACAATAACAGACGTCATCTGAGGTTTTCCAGGAAAAGTCAGTCTAATATTCTGTGCACAGTGATTGGTTGAAATTATCATAGCTTTTTAACACATTTAATTTGCCATAAATTAAGTAATTTTATTTTTTTAAAGCCTGTGTACTTAATTAATTGTACAATACTTTTAGGGGAATATTCGAATTCTGCACCCATTTTTACTTTAATGTGGAAAGTTTCATCGATGAGAGTCGATGAGGGTGGTAGAAAACATTATTTCTGCTCACGAGTTTTGTCTTTGTTCATGGAAAGCCAAGATGGCGGCCGACGCGAACATCGACCGCAATCGGCTAATATCCTGCAATTTGAACTACTAAAGTTAAAGAAAATACAAGTTTAAAGATTATTAATAGTTTATTTGTATACTTTTATTATTTATTTATCATAGCGAGTTCTATTGTGCCGCGACCGGAAATGAAAACCGAAATCATGTACGGAATCATATAGCCATGATTCACCGTGTCTCCCAGTTCGTGCTAGTTCAGACCATGCATTCTTTCGACGTCATTCATTCATTCAAATCTCACGTGACAATAACACACGTCATCCGGGGTTTTCCAGGAAAGGTATGCTTAATATTCCGTGCACAGTGATTGGTTGAAATCATCGTGACCTTTTATATAAATAACATTATATTTCATACTTACCGTAATTAATTTTTTAAAGACTCTGGTAATAGACAGGCATAACGTTTAGATGAATTTTCAAGTTCTGCATGCAAATTTACATATATTTGGACAGTTTCTTCGCCAGACAAGCTTAACTTGTCGATGAAATCAACATTTTCTGCAAAGGCGAGTTTTCGTTCTTTGCGCATTATTGATCGGGCCGGCCTGTACACTTTGTAACACTATTCTGGCGCTGGTAATAGATAGGCATAACTTTTAGATGAATTTCCATGTTCTGCATGCAAATTTACATATATTTGGAAAGTTTCATTGCCAGACAAGCTTAACTTGTCGATGAAATCAACATTTTCCTTGAAGATGTGCATTTCATGAATGGGGAAACGCATGGCAATGGGCTATGGCGGCTGCGCATGCGCAAATCGTTCGGACTGGCATGCACACTTTCACTTTTTAACACTCAAAACACACAAAACGTGCAATTTGAACTACTAAAGTTAAAGAGAACACAAGTTTAAAGATTAATAATAATTTTTTTTGTATACTTGTGCTATTTTTTAATCATTTAATGTGACAACATATTTTTGAAGTCGGTTTTCATAATCCGCTTATGACACGTGTTGGTTGAGACCAACCGCGCATGCAGAGAAAAATGGAAATGGCACGCTGAACCGTAATTATTTTTTTTTTTTCAGCTGTAGATAGAACGTCTTCAATTATATATGTAGTTTTTACTTCTGCATACAATTTTAAATATACCTGGAAAGTTTCATCGCTGTGATAACTTGACATGTGGATGAAAAACAACATTTTCTGTGAAGCGTGTCTTTGTGAATGGGGAATGCAAGGCCATGTGCCACGTCGACTGCTCATGCGCATATCGATCGAATTGGCATGTACACTTTCACTTTTCAACACTCAAAACGTGTTCTATGAGCAGCTAGACTCTGCGATCAAGGCAATTCCAAAATCCGACTGCATTTATATGCTCGGTGATTTCAATGCTCGTGTTGGCAAGGACTCGAGTTCATGGCCAGTGTGCCTTGAAAAATACAACATCGGTCGCATGAATGATAATGGGCAAAGGCTGCTGGAGCATTGCACTAGAAATGACCTATGTATTACAAACTCCTTTTTTAAAACAAAAGAGATGCATAAGGTCACATGGAAACATCCAAGATCCAGCCATTGGCATCAGCTGGACTTCATTATCACACGGAGATAACATCTGAACCATACATCATTAACTCGAAGTTACCACAGTGCTGACTGTGATACAGATCATTCTTTGGTTGTTGCAAGGATTAGACTGAGACCAAAGAGAATCTACACAGCTAAACACAAGTCTGGCCCCAGGATTAATATTATTAACACTCACGATCCTGGAAAGTGCTTTGAATTTCAACAGCAACTTGAAGACGCTTTCAATGATTCATCAGAAAATTGTATAGTAAATGATAAATGGAGTAAACTTAAGGAAACTATTTATAAAACAGCGGTAGGGGTTTACAGCACTGTGGATCATAAGAGGCAGGACTGGTTTGCGGCAAACAGCCAGATACTGCAGCCCTTGATTGATAAAAAGAAGATAGCTCTCTTAAGAAACAAGGAAAGACCAACGCGTAACACTCTGAGTGAGCTGAAGCAAGCGAGGAAGGATGTACAAAAGGCTGCCAGGCAGTGTGCAAATGATTATTGGATCAAGTTATGTGAGTCCATTCAAATCGCAAGTGATAAGGGAAACATCAGAAGCATGTATGAAGGGATAAAGAAAGCCTGTGGTCCAATGATCAAAAGAAGTGCACCGCTGAAAACCTTGACTGGAGAAATCATCACTGATAAGAAACAGCAGATGGATAGATGGGTCGAGCACTATTTAGAGCTTTACTCAAGTGAGACCAAGCTAGCAGATGATGCCCTCAACGCCATAGAGGCCCTGCCAACTCTTGACCACCTGGACACACTTCCCACTATAACAGAAGTTAAGTGTGCTATAAATGAGCTTGCATCTGGCAAGGCTCCAGGTAAGGATGGGATTCCAATAGAGGTGATCAGGAGTGGGCAAGACACACTCGCTCTACAGATCCACCAGCTAATAGAGCTATGCTGGCGAGAAGGACAAGTCCCAAAGGATTTCAAAGATTCAAACATCATAACGCTGTACAAGAACAAGGGAGATCGAAGCGACTGTAACAACTACAGGGGTATCTCACTTCTGTGTATTGTTGGGAAAGTATTTGCCAGAATTGTCCTGCACAGACTTCAAGTCCTGGGAGATCAAGTCTACCCCGAATCACAGTGCGGCTTCCATCAGAACTGGTCTACCATTGATATGATATTCTCATTGCGACAGATGCAAGAAAAATGCTGGGAACAAAATCAGCCACTGTTTATTGCCTTCATCGACCTCACAAAGGCATTCGATTTGGTCAGTCGTGAGGATCTGTTCAAAGCACTAAAGAAGATTGGCTGCCCACCAACTCTTCTGTCCATTGTGGAATCGTTCCACACAGGCATGAAAGGTATAATCAAGTTTGATGGCTCAACTTCAGAAGAGTTTGAAATCAAGAGTGGAGTTAAGCAAGGTTGTGTACTATCCCCCACCCTCTTTGGGATATACTTTTCACTTCTACTGAAATATGCCTTTCGTGATCAGGATGACGGTATATACATTCACTCACGCTCAGATGGTGGCCTCTATAATGCTCAGAGATTGAAGGCCAAGACCAAAATTAGCAGGGTACTAATCAGAGAGTTGCTATTTGCGGATGATGCTGCGATTACGACCCACTCTGAGGAAGAATTACAACATCTACTATCTGCATTCTCCAATGCTTGTTCTGAATTTGGTTTAACAATTAACAAAAAGAAGACACAAATTATGTCACAAGGTGCACATGGTGTACCATCAATCTTTATTGACGATGCCGAACTGGAGATAGTAGACCATTTTACATATCTAGGATCAGAGGTAAATAGCAAATTATCCCTCGATCAGGAAATCAACATCAGGATTGGCAAGGCAGCTACAACAATGAACATGTAAGCAAAAAGAGTCTGGGAGAACAGGAAGCTTACTGCCAAAACAAAAGTCCTCGTCTACCAAGCCTGTGGCCTTAGTACTCTTCTTTATGGCAGTGAAACCTGAACAACTTACTCACGCCAAGAGAAACGTTTAAACAGCTTTCATATGCGGTGTCTGCGAAGAATACTTGGTATTAAGTGGCAAGACAAAATCACAAATACTGAAGTATTGGAAAGATCAGGTTGTGTGACGGTGTATTCCATGCTCAGTCTTCGTAGACTTAGATGGATAGGACACGTTAGGAGGATGGATGATGGTAGAATACCAAAGGACATCTTTTTTGGTGAATTACAGACGGGTAGGAGATCTCAGGGTCGGCCTCTACTACGATACAAAGATGTGTGTAAGCGGGACATGATTGATACAGGCATTGATAATGCACATTGGGAGCACGTCGCCGCTGAACGTGTTGCATGGAGGGCAACTATCAGAAATGGAATAAAGACAAAGGAGAAAATGATTGCAGATAAAGCACACACAGAGCGTGAGAGACGTAAGATGGTGCAAAATGGTGGAAATTACCATGTTTTTACATGCACCTACTGTGGGCAAACATTTGCAGCAAGAATTGGCCTTACCAGCCACACTCGCCACCGCCATGGATCGTAGTTATTAAGCCTTTTTGAAGCACAATGTACCAAACTATCGTCTGTCAAGACGGAAAGGTGCCAATGGCAATGTGACGGAACATATTTTTGAAGTCAGTTTTCATAATCCACCTATGACACGTTTGGTTGAGACCAACCTCGCACGCGGTGAAAAATGAAAACGGCACACTGAACCGTAAATAATTTTTTTTCTGGCGCTTTCAATAGAAAACCATCAATTGTAGATGGATCTTCGAAATTTGGAAAGTTTCATGCTAAACTTGCTTTAATTATGGTTGAAAAATAGGCAAAAATGTTACGATCGTGAAACCCAAAATGGCGGCTTGGCTATATAAATATTTTTGTAGAACAAACACTGTATTCTCGCTAGCGTAGTCGTAAGCAGTCCGCCTGTCACACGGGAGACCGGAGTTCTGTTCCCGGGTGGGCATATTGTTTTAACAATTTTTTTACAAAATTATTAAGTGATATAATAGGAACTATTAAACATTACGAACTAAAATATTATATAGAACTATGAAACTGGAAATTTGTGAAAAAAAGTGTGCTCTATGGATATGTTCAAGCTGCCGTCTGCTGGGGAGCGCATACCACAGAGACAGCGGAATTGATCACGTATATCGGAATCAATGAATCCAATAGATGTCTTTGTTTAATGTGAATTTTAATTGCCATATAAAATATTGCCCCTGAATCAGCAAAGTTTCATCTCTAAACTTGCTCATATTGTGGTTGGAAAACAGATTTTCTGTGAAGATGTGACTTTGTGAATTGGAATCCCAGGGGTCATGACGGCCGTCGCATTTTGATTGCGCTACACTTTTCAACACACAAAACGTGCGATTTGACCTACTAAAGTTAAAGAGAACACAAGTTTAAAGATTATTAATAATTTATTTGTATACTTGTACTATTTTGTAATCATTGAACCTGACGGAACATATTTTTGAAGTAAGTTTTCACATGACCGTTTCAGACAATCTTGCACCCACATACACGCACACCCGCTGGAGGAGGTAATCGGACACAATGGAGAGTTCCACTTACGGGTGAATAGCATGAAAAATCGCAACTCGTCTCATCATCATCATCAAGTGCTGTGCCAGCTGGCGTAGGCGTTCATGGCTCTCCACAGATCTCGGTCTTTGGTTTTCTGGATCAACTCTGCTGCTGATATTCCTCCATGCCACCGTCTCAATCCATCCAGCATCATTTCTCTTGGTCTGCCTCTGCCTCTCTTCCCCTCGATCTTTCCAGTTGTTATGATGTTCTCCAATGCCTCTCTTCTCATCACGTGACCGAAGAAAGATGTTTGTCTCTGTCTTATTGTTGTATATAATGTTCTAGTTTCATTAGCCTGTTTCAGGCAGTCATCGTTAGTTACTCTGGCAGTCCAAGGAATTCGCAACATTCGTCTCAGGAACCACATCTCTGTTGCTTCTAATTTCTTCTTACTTTGTTCATTTACATTCCAAGATTCACTGCCATACAGCAAAACTGGTTCTATATAGCATTTCAGCACTCTCTTTCTTACATTCAGTGATAGTGACTTATTGCACAAGACACTCTTCATTTTCTGAAATGCGGCTTTTGCCTGCCCTATTCTGCTCCTAATCTCTGTTGTACATCTTCCATCTGATGTTATAAATGCCCCTAGGTATCTAAAATTATCCACTTGGTTATGGATTTTTCCTTCTATTTCTATGTCACATTTTGGTGTCACCATTTCTTTGATATTACCATTGTTACTGTTTTCTTGATATTCAAGGAGAGTCCTTTCCTTGCACTCTCTGTTACTACAACGTCTAATAATTGCTGTAGGTCTGTTGAATTATCCGCCACCAATACTGTGTCATATGCATAGCATATATTATTTATATTATAACCTCCAACTAGTATTCCTGGCATCTCTTTGATCTCTCTCATTATTACTTCGCTATACAGGGAGAAAAGATCTGGTGACAAGACACACCCCTGTCATACTCCTAGCTTTATCTGTTCGTAACTACCCTCTTTATTTCCCATTTTAATTGCTGCTACTTGGTTCCAGTAAACATTCTTTATTATTCTTAAATCTTTTCCATCAATGTTGATATCTTCCAACATTTTAATCAGTTCATCATGTTTTACTTTATCAAGTGCCTTAGTATAATCTATGAAGCACAAATATATGTCTCTCTGTTTCTCTATTGACCTTTCTATTAGTGTCTGTAATGTATAAATTGCATTGTTTGTGCCCTTTCCTTCCGCAAATCCATACTGTTCTTCACTAATTTCCATTTTTATTTTCTTTTTGTTTCTTCTCATTATGATTCTGAGTAGAAGCTTAGTGACATGGTTTATGAGGTTAATTGTACGAAAATCTTCACAATCAATTGCTCCTGGTCTTTTTGGTGTAGCTATAAATACAGATTTCAGCATATCACTGGGTAAATATCCACTACTGTAAATATCATTCAACATTTTGGTTAATATATCTACTCCAAATTCTCCCAACACTTCTAATTCTTCTATTGTGATTTCATCTGGCCCAGCTGTTTTTCCTTTCTTCATACGTTTCATAGCGTCAGCGACTTCTTCTTTCAGAATAGGTGGACCTTCTAAGTTACTATCTTCTGTTTATTCTTCCCTTTCTCCGTCATATAATTCTCTTATATACTCATTCCACCTCTTCATTATAGCACCTTCCTCTAATAATATCTTTCCTATTTTTGATTTCAAACACCCTGTATTTATTCTTATTTTTCTTCCTGTAAGCTCACTGATTTGTCTGTACATATTTTTTGTATCATTAATGGAATTTAATTCAATTTTTTTGCATTGCTCGTTTAACCAACTTTCTATAGCCCACATTTATCTTTTATTTCTTTATTTATCTTAGCGTATTCTCGTTTGTCATTTTTACTCTGTTGTCTTTTGTCCATCAGTTTTAAGATTTCTTCATTCATCCATTTTTTCTTAGCTATTTTGCCTCTCTCCGGTAATACTTCTTTGCTAGTTTGATGAATGGAGTCCCTTAACATTTCCCATTGTTCATTTATATTCTGTATTTTAGCTATCGCATTGTACCTATTTTTCACAGTCACTCTGTATTGTTCTTGCAGTTCTTTACCTATTTTCAGAACCTCTTTATTAAGTCTCATGTTCTTAACCATTTTTTTCCCTCTCTTTAATCTTACTTTTATTTGTCCACATAGTGGTACATGATCACTATTACAGTCAGCACCAGGCTACAGTCAGCACCAGGCCAACTCCACCTTCACAAAATTGTGAATATCTTCACTTAGAAGTGACATACAGGCATCATTGAGGTACCATTAGATTTTGAATTTCAAGGCCTATCTACTGTCGCGGTCTCATTTAGAGTCATTAAATTGATGATAGGGCTCACTATGACATGTAACATGACGGAACATATATTTGTAGTCAGTTTTCAAGATCGGTCTATGACCCGTTTGAGACAATCACTGGACCGGCAGGGGAGATAATAACGGGCCACACTGAAGATTTCCAATAATAAGGCAAACATGTGATAATTTTATACGGAACTACCTTCACAAAAATGTGAATATCTACACTTAGAATTGACATACAGGGATCATTGAGGTACCATTAGATTTCGTTTTTCAAGGCATTTTTATGGTGATGGTCTCATTAGTAAATACCAAATTTAAAATCAGGATCGTTCCTGCTACTACTAGATTTATCGCTGGCCAAAAATGGCATGTTCAATAATATACTCTTTCGCACATTCTAATGTATTACTATTATTATTAACATTGTAAAAATATTTCAGCGTACAGATATAACTAAATATATATAATGCATTTTAAATAACATTAACTAACAATGTTTTAAATATTGCAACGCTTTGGTAAGCTATACTAATAATCGTAATATATTCACTGGTACGGGAACGGAGCATAATATGGGGACGACCCTTTTGCTGTGATGTTGGAACCACGACTAACGACTAACTAAAATATCAGCAATTGCCTGAAGTAAATATTTATATTAATTATTATAAATAATATATAATTATATATTGTTCTGTTGTTGAGGTTTTTGTTTTTTTCTGACAAGCGCTGAAACAATTCAACAAGACTGAATGATGGCTTAATAATAATTATTAATTAATAATAACATTTGAGTCATTAAATAACATTGTTAAGCCTACTATCTAACTTTAAAGATCTAAACAGCAAACCTTACTACATTAACACAGCGGGTTATATAATTTCAGAACCACAAACAACAGAACAACATGAACAGTGCAGAAACGAAAACAACCTGCGGGCACGACGGTGTTTTTTATGCAAATTTCGTTGCATAATCGGTAAACTACTTACTTCTGTGTGAAATATCTTGGTTGGGATAATAATTAGCTGTCCTTGGTGTCTTAATCTCTCAGAAATATCACTTGAATTCACAAATAAAAAGAGGAAAGCAAGATTTCCCTGCCAATCAATGGTCCCAACAGGCGGTCCCTGTGACTTGACTCTAGAACCGCTACATAACGACGTTATGTAGACATCTTGGTCAAGGGGAAGCACTAGAACATTTTTTGTATGTCACATGCGAGTTAAACTGTTTGCTGCGATAGTTTCCCTTGTGTTTATGTTTTTTCTAATATTTTAAAACTTAATTAGATTTTTAAGAGCATGCATCTTTACCATTGCAACATACGCCTGTGAGACATGGACACTTACTAAACAAGCTGAACAGCGCATAAACGCCTTTGAATATAAATGTTATAGACGAGTTCTAAAAATATCTTGGATAAAGAAAATAACAAATGCATCTATACTTCAAGAGCTGAATATTGAAGAAGGTTGGCTATTAAAGACGATAAAACAAAGAAAATTGAAATATTTTGGTCACTTGAAACGTCACGAAAGTTTGGAGAGAACAATAATGGAAGGGTATATGCCTGGGAAGAGAGGAAGAGGAAGGCCAAAGAGAAGATGGGTGCAGGATGTGACGGATGATCTCCAGATGGGTGTATCAGACGCGGGACATCTTGCTTATGATCGAGAGGTTTTCCGGAAGGTTGTTATGGGAGCGAGGTTCTGCAAAGGACATGCTACTGAATGAATGAATTCTGGATTGTATTTGTCACCATAAATTAGGGTTGCGACCGATTAATTTACATTTAATAGTTAACTTTTTTTAAAGTAATCGTTAATTTCGATTAAAGAAAAACATTTATAGTCACATTACTCACATTATAGTCGTATTTGTCAAAAATCGAAATAACACTGGATTGTCTTGTTCATTCATCAATCAATCATGTGCCATGCCGGAAAGCGTGGGCGGTCATGACTCGCCATTTCACTCGATCACTAGAGTCGTGGATCAGCTCAGTGTTCCTGTCTCGTCCATGCCATGTGGCCAAGCCAACCATGTATTTTCCTCTCGGTCTTCCTCTTGGTCTGTTCCCTTCGATCTTGCCAGTTGTCACTAAGTTCTCCAATCCATTTCTTCTAATAACATGTCCAAAAAATGTTGACTGTCTACGTCTAATTTCTCTAATCATTTTACGATTTTCATTTGTCTCCTGTAGTACTTGGTCATTGGTTTTTCTGTCTGTCCATGGTATTCTTTGCATTTTTCTCAGAAACCACATTTCTGCAGCCATCAGATGTTTTTCAGCTTGACTGCTCATTGTCCAAGTTTCACATCCATACAAAAGAACAGGCTCTATGTATCCCCTTAACACTCTTTTTCTCGTTTCAACTGACATCTTTTTATTGGTCAGAATGTTTTTCATCTTGCTAAAGGCTACTTTCGCCATTGGGATTCTTGTTCTAATATCTTCAAGACATCTCCCATCAGATGTTATGAGATTATGTTCATTCATCCATCCATCCATCATGTGCCATGCCGGTAAGCGTGGGCGGTCATGTTCTGCCATCTCACTCGATCACCAGAGTCGTGGATCAGCTCCGTGTTTCTGTCTTGACCATGCCACAAGGCCGAGCCATCCAGGTACTTTCTTCTAGGTCTTCCCCTTGGTCTGTTTCCCTCGATCTTACCAGTTGTCACCAAGTTCTCCAAATTATTTCTTCTCATGACATGCCCAAAAAGTTGTGACTGTCCACGTCTAATGTCTCTAATCAGTTTACGATCTTCATTTGTTTTTTGAAGGACTTGTTCATTGGTCTTTCTGGCTGTCCATGGTATTCTTTGTTCATTCTGTTAATTCTGTTCATCCATATGTCATCTAATAACCAACTATGGAAACAGACGAGTATGTTGACAGTATTCGGTTCAAGTGACGAGCGCGTCTTATTAACAATATAACCAGCAGAACTGAACAATCGTTCACATGCAACTGAGGTAGCCGGTATGCACAGAATGGTCTTGGCAAGGAATGCCAATTTTGGATATCGATGTTCATTAAGTTTCCACGATTGTAAAGGGTCAACCGATTCAGCAACTTTCTTGTCCATTTCAAACTCAATTAGCTTAATACTCTCTTCATTTCGTTCACATATAGATTTATTGTCAATGGCAGCATCATTCGTTGCAGCAGTCTCCATCTGCTCATCAAGAACATTAACAGCTATTTGTTGTTCAATGCGTGACCAAGTTCGTTCTTTAGCATCTTTTGACAAATACTTCAGGTATTTGTTGCGTGGATCAAGTACTGTTGCAATCTGTAGTATTTCAATACTTGTCATATTAGCTAGACGTTCACTGGAGTCATTAAAAGATGCTGCCTTAAATTTAGCTATGTAACCAGGATCATCATCGTGTACAGTCATATGCTTTGTCAACGATGATAGCAGTGGCAATACACAGCTACATGAAACATAATCTTGACCGCCAAGCAGGACCGTGGACTGGCAGAATAAGTCCAAAACTTTGACATATTTCGAAATTTTCTCAAAATCTGAATCTGACAGTTTTTGACCTTTGTATTGCTTCTTTTCATCTGACATGTAGACAGTTAATGCTTCTCTGACCTGTAGAAGACTCTGTAGCATAATAAACATACTGTTCCATCTTGTTGGTACATCTTGCTGCAGCTTACAAAACGGTGACTCAGTACAATTTTGCAACTCGTTTGTGTTTGCAGCACTATGTTTAAAATGTCCGACAATTTTTCGACATCCGGTTCATTTGTATAAGTGATGGGAGAAAAGTTTACGATTAATGGTTAAAATAAAAATAATTAGTCTTTAAAAATATTAACGATTAATCTATTAATTAATCGATTATGTGGTTGTTTCGGGATTTGAAATTTAAATATTGAGCACAACTCACTACTGGCAACGCCGATCGCATTCTGACGCATATTGACGTGGATAGGCCTTAGGTTCATACCAAAATGCGATCGGCGTTGCCAGTAGTGGGTTGTGCTCAATATTAATTAATCGTTAACTTCCGCAGCTCTACTATGAATAATTCACAAACATAAACATTGATCTAGTTAACATTGACTAGCATGTAAAATTTGCTCGTCACACATAAGAAAGAACTCTAGCATAATTGAGAAAACAAATGTATGAAAGTTAATAAAAGTCAAAACAATGTTTTCCCGTAGTGAATTTGAATAACGAAGACACAAACAATAGATTGTACGATTTATTGCCTAGCATATTTCGCTGCATCTTGTCGGGTAAATACTGTAGAATTCACACAACATAAAGTAAAATAACTAGATAAATCCGTAAAGCTGAAACATACACATGTTTGCACAGTAATGACAATTGTTTACCACGGTAATTTTAAACTGACTATCGTGTCATTCTGTTTGCACAAAACTGGCCTATGTAGATTAATCATTATGACTTCTGCAAACTTTAACAAGCGACTGTTTTGTGGATTATACAACACGCAAAAGGCACTGTCTCTATCAATCACATGGCCGATTTTCAACACATGCATAGAAATTGACGAAGCGGGAAGTTTCCGGTGTGTCGGCCTCCCTAGTCATACGCCTGAAGAAGACCTGGGTATATGGCGTTGGATACATTATTATAGCACAGACTAATCGACACTAGCTGACTGATGTGGTCAATATCACACCTCCCGCCTTTACTTCTCACAACATTCCATGGTACCCATTTTAGGTTTGGTCAGCCTGGGAGCACGGATCGGTTTTAAAATTAAATGACGATACAAATTCGAACCATGATCACCTGGTCGGCTAGCAAGATTTTAGTCATTACATTATCGCAGCCATCAATAAAAGTGTATATAGTTATAAATACATTAAATTGCCATGGTGAACTGCAATCTGTCTGTCTGTCTGTCTGTCCACAATGGATCGCCAATACTATCTGTCTCTCACCTTAGGTGATACTGTGAGTGAACATGTTTTGTTCCATCCCGCAGCTTATAGCCGTGCCTGCCTCTTACTCTTACTGGTCTGTCTTGACACCCCTCTAGTGTGACTGTTATTAAGAGTGCCATGCCTTATATATATATATATAAAAAATAGTATGTATGTATGTGGGTGGGTGAGGATGTATTTGATGCGTTCGATAACGGTCCATTCAATTAAGATGAAATTTTCTACATGTTTTCTTTTCATTCCCGTGCAGCCAACTGTCATAGTTTGGTACTGTACAATCAGCTATTTACTTACTAAAATTTAATTTTGTAATTACCTGACTTAACATAAGACAATTTATATAAAGAGACTTAACTTTTAGTAGCATTGCAATATCTTAAGTTAAGTCCCCTGGCTATAGATAGATAGATAGATAGATAGATAGATAGATAGATAGATAGATAGATAGATAGATAGATAGATAGATAGATAGATAGATAGATAGATAGATAGATAGATAGATAGATAGATAGATAGATAGATAGATAGGTAGGTAGGTAGGTAGGTAGGTAGATAGATAGATAGATAGATAGATAGATAGATAGATAGATAGATAGATAGATAGATAGATAGATAGATAGATAGATAGATAGCCTTTTACCTATGGCGGTAGAGAATGTGACTGATAAGGCCAATTTGCGCTGTAAATGTCCGTTCACAGTGGGTGCATGTGAACACATGGTCATCTCCACCATCATGCACCATCTTACGTCTTACACGGTCGGTGTGTGACTTATCTGCAATAATTTTCTCCTTTGTCTTTATTCAATTTCTGATGTTTGCTCTCCACGCAACACGTTCAGTGGCGACTTGCTCTCAATGTGCATTATCAATGCCTGTAACAATCATATCCCGCTTACACACATCTTTGCATCGTAGTAGAGGCCGACCCTGAGATCTCTTAACCATCTGTAATACACCAAAAAAGATGTCCTTTGGTATTCTACCATCATCCATCCTCCTAAGATGTCCTATCCATCTAAGTCTACGAAGACTGGGCATGCAATAAACCGTCACACAACCTGATCTTTCCAATACTTCAGTATTTGTGGTTTTGTATTGCTACTTAATACCAAGAATTCTTCGCAGACACCGCATGTGAAAGCTGTTTAAACGTTTCTCTTGGTGTGAGTAAGTTGTCCAAGTTTCACTGCCTTAAAGAAGAGTACAAAGGACACAGGCTTTATAGACAAGGACTTTTGTTTGGGCAGTAAGCTTCCTGTTCTCGCAGACTCTTTTTCTTAACCTGTTCATTGTTGTTGCTGCCTTACCAATCCGGATATTGATTTCCTGATCTAGGGATAATTTGCTATTTACCACTGATCCTAGATATGTAAAATGTTCTACTATCTCTAGTTCGGCGTCGTCAATAAAGATTGATGGTGCCCCATGTGCACCTTGTGACATAATCTGTGTCTTCTTTTTACTAATTGATAAACCAAATGCGGAACAAGCATTGGAGAATGCAGATAGTAGACATTGCAATTCTTCCTCAATGTGGGTCGTAACTGCAGCATCATCTGCAAAAAGCAACTCTCTGATCAGTACCCTCCTAATTTTGGTCTTGGCCTTCAATCTCTGAGCATTGTAGAGGCCGCCACCTGAGCGTGAGTGAATGTATATACCACCATCCTGATCACGAAAGGCATATTTCAGTAGAAGTGGAGAGTATATTCCAAAGAGGGTGGGAGTTAGTACACAACCTTGCTTAACTCCACTCTTGATTTCAAACTCTTCAGAAGTTGCACCATCAAACTTGATTATACCCTTCATGCCTGTGTGGAACGATTCCACAATGGACAGAAGAGTTGGTGGGCAGCCAATCTTCTTTAGTGCCTTGAATAGACCCTCACGACTGACCAAATCAAATGCCTTTGTGATGTCGATGAAGGCAATAAACAGTGGTTGATTCTGTTCACGGCATTTTTCTTGCATTTGTCGCAATGAGAATATCATATCAATGGTAGACCGGTTCTGTCGAAAGCCACACTGTGATTCGGGGTAGACTTGATCTCCTGGGACTTGAAGTCTGCGCAGAACAATTCTGGCAAATACTTTTCCAACAATACACAGAAGTGAGATACCCCTATAGTTGTTGCAGTCGCTCCGATCGCCCTTTTTCTTGTACAGTGTTATGATGCTTGAATCTTTGAAATCCTGCGGGACTTGTCCTTCTCGCCAGCATAGCTCTATTCACTGATGGATCTGTAGAGTGAGTGTGTCTTGCCCACTCCTGATAACCTCTATGGAATCCCATCCTTACCTGGAGCCTTGCCAGATGCAAGTTCATTTATAGCACACTTATCTTCTGTTATGGTGGGAAGTGTGTCCAGGTGGTCAAGAGTTGGCAGAGCCTCTATGGCGTTGAGGGCATCATCCGCTAGTTTGGTGTCACTTGAGTAAAGCTCCAAATAGTGCTCTACCCATCTGTCCATCTGCTGTTTCTTATCAGTGATGATTTCTCCAGTCAAGGTTTTCAATGGTACACTTCTTTTGATCACTGGACCACAGGCTTTCTTTATTCCTTCATACATGCTCCTTATGTTTCCCTTATCACTTGCGATTTGAATGGACTCACATAACTTGATAAAATAATCATTTGCACACTGCCTGGCAGCCTTTTGTACATCCTTCCTTGCTTGCCTTAGCTCACTCAGAGTGTTACGCGTTGTTCTTTCATTGTTTCTTAAGAGAGCTATCTTCTTTTTATCAATCAAGGGCTGCAGAGTCTCGCTGTTTGCCGCAAACCAGTCCTGCCTATTATGATCCACAGTGCCGTAAACCCCTACGGCAGTTTTATAAAGAGTTTTGTTAAGTTGACCCCACTTTTCATTTACTGTACAATTTTCTGGTGTATCAGTGAAAGCGTCTTCAAATTTCTGTTGAAACTGAAAGCACTTTTCAGGATCGTGAGTGTTAATAATATTAATCCTGGGGCTAGATTTGTGTTTAGCTATGTAGATTCTCTTTGGTCTCAGTCTAACCCTTGCAACAACCAAAGAATTATCCGTATCACAGTCAGCACTGTGGTAACTTCGAGTCAATGATATATGGTTCAGATGTTGTCTCCGTGTGATGATGAAGTCCAGCTGGTGCCAATGGCCGGATCTTGGATGTTTCCATGTGACCTTATGCATCTCTTTTGTTTTAAAAAAGGAGTTTGTAATACATAGGTCATTACTGGTGCAATGCTCCAGCATCCTTTGCCCATTTTCATTCATACGACCGATGTTGTATTTTCCAAGGCACAGTGGCCATGAACTCGAGTCCTTGCCCACACGAGCATTTAAATCACCGAGCATATAAATGTAGTCAGATTTTGGAACTGCCTTGGTCACGGAGTCTAACTCCTCATAGAACGAATCCTTCACATCATCAGAGGAATCGAGTGTCGGTGCATATGCAGTAATAATAGTGGCAAAACCACAAGAGGTTGACAAGCGCAGGGATAATAGTCTTTCATTTCTTTCTGCTGGAATTTCAATCATTCCCAGTAGCGAATTCTTCACTGCAAAGCCCACACCGTGTTGCCTTTTTTCTGCCTGCCCTCTACCCTTCCAAAAAAAAAAGGGTGTAATTGTTTTCCCTGAGTGACCCTTCCTCAGCGAGGCGAGTCTCCTGCAGGCCAGCAATATCAATGTTAAGACGATTGAGTTCGGCATCAATCACAGCCGTGTTTCTCACATCGTCAATATTGGTCAAGTCAGTGGAAAATCCTGGACACATGGTTCTCACGTTCCAGGTTGCAAGCCGTAGCTTGAGGTTTCTATTTTTTTATTTTTATTTGTACCTGGTGCATTGGTGATATAGCCTGCGATTCAGATTTTGTCCTAGCCCCAAGCACCCATTGAAGCAGGCAGGCTGTGGCGGATCAGCACCCAATTGGCCGGGGGCTGCCCAGCTTGAGGCGGGCGGTAGCTGATCAGTGACACCTGTAGGTGTCTCCCACCGTCAGAGGCAACGCGTGGCGCCCCATGTCTACGCCAATTGACAGGGACTTATAACCCGTAACAGTTGCCTCTCGCTTTGATTCCGAGACCAGTTAAGACCAGGGATGGAGTTGCCTCTCCATAGCACAAATCCCGGGCTAATAACAACTATAGGGGTATCTCACTTCTGTGTATTGTTGTGAAAATATGTGCCAGAATTGTTCTGCGCAGACTTCAAGTTCTCGGAGATATAGCCTACCCCGAATCACAGTGTGGCTTCCGAGAGAACCGGTCTACCATTGATATGATATTCTCATTGCGACAAATGCAAGAAGAATGCCGTGACCAGAATCAGCCTCTGTTTATTGGCTTCATCGACCTCACAAAGGCATTTGATTTGGTCAGTCGTGAGGGTCTATTCAAGGCACTAAAGAAGATTGGCTGCCCACCAACTCTTCTGTCCATTGTGGAATCGTTCCACACAGGCATAAAGGGTATAATCAACTTTGATTGTGCAACTTCAGAAGAGTTTGAAATCAAGGCTGGAGTTAAGCAAGTCTGTGTACTATCTCCCACCCTCTTTGGAATATACTTTTCACTTCTAATGAAATATGCCTTTCGTGATCCATCAATCAATCAATCAATCATGTGCCATGCCGGAAATCGTGGGCGGTCATGACTCGCCATTTCACTCGATCACCAGAGTCGTGGATCAGCTCAGTGTTCTCGTCTCGCCCATGCCATGTGGCCAAGCAATCCAGGTATTTTCCTCTCGGTCTTCCTTTTAGTCTGTTCCCTTCGATCTTGCCAGTTGTCACTAAGTTCTCCAATCCATTTCTTCTCATAACATGTCCAAAAAATTGTGACTGTCTACGTCTAATTTCTCTAATCAATTTACAATTTTCATTTGTCTGCTGTAGTACTTGGTCAATGGTTTTTCTGTCTGTCCATGGTATTCTTTGCATTTTTCTCAGAAACCACATTTCTGCAGCCATCAAATCTTTTTCAGCTTGACAGCTCATTGTCCAAGTTTCACACCCATACAAAAGAATAGGCTCTATGTATCTCCTCAACACTCTTTTTCTCGTTTCAATTGACATCTTTTTATTGGTCAGAATATTTTTCATCTTGCTTTCGTGATCAGGGTGGTGGTATATTCATTCACTCACGCTCAGATGGCGGCCTCTCCAATGCTCAGAGATTGAAGGCCAAGACCAAAATTAGGAGGGTACTGATCAGAGAGTTGCTTTTTGCAGGTGATGCTGCAATTACGACGCGCTCTGGGGAAGAATTACAACGTCAAATATTTTCATTCTCCAATACTTGTTCTGCATTTGGTTTAACAATTAGCAAAAAGAGGACACAGATTATGTCCCAAGTGCACATGGGATGCCATCAATCTTTATTGACAACGCTAACTGGAGATAGTAGACCATTTTACATATCTAGGATCAGTGGTAAATAGCAAATTATCCCTAGATAAGCAAATCAACATCAGGATTGGTAAGGCAGCAACAACAATGAAAAGGTTAACAAAAAGTCTTGGAGAACAGGAAGCTTACTGCCAAAACAAAAGTTCTTGTCTATCAAGCCTGTGTTCCTAGTACCCTTCTTTATGGCAGTGAAGCCTGGTCAACTTACTCACATCAAGAGAAACGTTTAAACAGCTTTCATATGCGTTGTCTGCGAAGAATTCTTGGTATTAAGTGGCAAGACAAAATCACAAATACTGAAGTATTTGAAAGATCAGGTTGTGTAACGGTGTATTCCATGCTCAGTCTTCGTAGACTTAGATGGATAGGACACGTTAGGAGGATGGATGATGGTAGAATACTAACGGACATCTTTTTTGTTGAATTACAGATGGATAAGAGATCTCAGTGTCGGCCTCTACTACGATACAAAGGTGTGTGTAAGCGGGACATGATTGATACAGGCATTGATATTGCACATTGAGAGCAAGACGCCGCTGAACCTGTTGCATGGAGGGCAAATATCAGAAATTGAATAAAGACAAAGGAGAAAATGATTGCAGATAAGTCACACACCGAGCTTGCGAGACGTAAGATAATGCATGATTGTGGAAATGACCATGTGTTCACATGCATCAACTGTGGACGAACATTTAAAGCGCGAACTTGCCTTATCAGTCACATTCGCTACCGCCATGGGTTGTAGTTATTATGCCTTTTTGAAGCACAATGTAACAAACTATCGTCTGTCAAGACGGAAAGGTGCCAATGAATGATGCAAGTCTTCGAAATGCTGCCCCTCTTTTGCTGCTAATGCGCCGCCTGATGCGACCGCCTCTCTATATCATAGCATGAATAAAATTGGGTGGAACTGCGGTAAAGCTGTGAAAATGAAAACAATATAAAATAACACAAAGTAGTGCAGCTTTACATAACAGATTTACGACACATACAGGACGTTGCGGCGATTAGCCTTCATCAGCAAACAAACACATTCACAAACACAACATACAGTCAAGGAGATCTCCTGTGACTACACAGATCGGAATTGTGAGGTAAGTAATAACATTTTTTCCAATTCTCATTTTCTCTTCATTGCTTTCATTTTTTCATCCTTTTGTTCTTCTCGTCCTTTCGTCACCTTTTGTAGTCACAGGAGATCTCCTTGACTATATGTTGTGTTTGTGAATGTGTTTATTTGCTGATGAAGGCTAATCGCCGCAACGTCCTTCATGTGTCGTAAATCTGATATGTAAAGCTGCACTAATTTGTGTCATTTTATATTGTTTATATTATAGCATGGCACGGCGCGGCCCTGTCAATAGCCCCCCCCCCCCCCCCCCCCCCCATTGAAGCTGTTCACTGAACCAGAACGCAGAAAGATTACAGATAATTAGAATAGTAAATCGTGGCCAGTGACATGGATCGATCGTTTTGGACTTTGTGGATGCGAGGGTCAGTATTCCTAGTTATTGAATGTGTGCGAATTCATCTTGAGCACTTCATGGAACAATGCGAAAGTGAAAAGAATATTTTCTTTCGTGAATGTTTAGCACAAAGAGGTCCCAAATCGCTTCCGAGTGCCAATAGTTTAAGAAATAATTAAATGTGTATTTAATTATCGAATGAGTTGCCATGAGTTGTATAATTAAGACAGACAGCGGGGATATGTGTTCTCCAAGGCTTTGAAACCAAACAAATATCAGATGTAGCCGATGCAGGGGTGAGTGAGGAACATTAAGGTAAGCAATCAGAAAGTATTAACAGACGCCAAATAATTAAGTTTAATTATAAAATGTGATTTCGTTTCTTAATGTTATGTTTATTATTATTAATGTTAAGATGTGGCAGTATAATGTTTGTAATAGTTTTGATTCTTCTGATGCTTAAGACTTAGGATAAATGATCCGGTTTCTCAGTTTCACGTGCTGGCACCACTAGACTATCAGAAGGGAATTGGTGGAGATACTGGGCAATGCTCATGTCTAGCGTAACATGAGTCTAGCATGAGTGGCTTCTGAGAGAGATAGAGAGAGAGAGAGAGAGAGAGGAGAGAGAGAGAGAGGAGAGAGAGAGAGAGAGAGAGAGAGAGGGGGAGGGGGAGCGAGGGGAGCGTAGCATGTGTGGAATAGCTCGAGTGTACTGGTATTGATTATTACATTATATGTATGTCTGTCTGTTTATCTGTCTGTCTGTCTGTGGGTGTATGTGTCTGTCTATTTGTCTGTGCATGCGTGAGTGCATGTGTTATCGCGTAAGTGGATGTGCGTGCGTGTGTGTGTGTGTGCGTGCATGTATGCATGACAAGAGAGACAGAGAGACAGAAGTGTACCTAGTCCAGGTCTACCCAGTGACATTCTCCGTACCCACCCGTCGACTACAAATCGCTCTATGCACATATAGAGTTAGCACCATATATCTAACACGCCTCAAAGCATGCAAAAGGCGACCTTGACTTTGACCAGGTTCTCAGCACTAGGGTGGTCATTGATGAATTCGAATTAACATCGAGAGGGATTCTAAAAGTATACCTGGGCAGCCCCAGCCTAATCTGGATTCCGGGAAATGTCGAACGTAAAGAACGGACGGTGTGATACTGACCACGTGGCCCCTCAAGTGCCGATATTTGTTTGTTTGCATATCCTATTTACAGGACATTGCAGTCAATGCCATCATTTTCCCCATGCTGTTGATATCTACGCAAGTTTTACGTTCAGTAGTTTGCTATTGCTTTCTGAACGACCGGCTCACATAATTTCTGTAAGAAACTAACATGACGCGATCCGCTGCCGAATATCGCGCAGTTGTATTTCGTACGTGGGTATACGGGATTATGATCAGCGTCCTTAACCCCGTTGCCACGAAGACTGGCAAGTGCCGATTGGTCTATTAACATATATGAATACCACCATAGGGTTTATTTCGATTGGCATCAGGGCAGTTTCGAATGTTTAAAATTGACCTGTTTCCCCATACCACCCCAGCCTACAATGTGTACCAGCAAAAGCCTTGGGAAGGAAACGCGGCCGGCGTAATACCAACAGAACCATCCACTGTGTGACATTTGGTCTAGACAACATACGGATCTAGCTATATTTGCCCAATGCACCTTAGGGATGTGAAATGGACCTATACTTTAACTTTACTTGCCACATGCCCTTCACGCCTCAAGACAAAGTCGGTACTGATGTCTCCTCCACAGATTTGAGGCATTTCGTTGTCAACAAACTCCAACCCAATGCCCGGTGGGGGTGGGGTTGTCGTGGGGTTGTAGAAACGCCTTTGGCATACCATGCGATGTCAATTAGACCGTGACCGAACGGGCTAGATTTTCGAATATTTACTACAGATTAGAACAAGAATAGTCGCGGCACAAGTAGCGTTGTCCAAGTTGGAAACGTTACTCCCCAATAAAAAGCTGCCAATGGCAATGAGAACAAGAGTGTTACCGTGGTATATTGAACCTATGTTGTTGTATACATGCGCAACATGGACAAAAAGTATATACGCCGAGAAACATATAATGGCGGCTGAAATGTGGTTTCTGTGGAAACGCAAAACAACACCATGGAAAGACTGGAGGGATGAGATGGGGGAGGGGTGAGAAAGGAGGATGAGACAGTCCATCAAAAAACAAATGAAAAATCGTAAATTTTTTTTTTCTTTTTTTTTTCGAACGTTTATTTCATACAAAGCAATGTATATTTGCAAGGTGTGTTTCTTTGTTTGTGTATATTACAGAGCGTTGCCGTTTGTTAGTGTTATGTGTCACATGCGTTAATAAAACAAATACATGCATATACAGTTATGATAATATAACATTTATGGCATAGTGCATGTAAACACACATTCCTCGTTTCATTTCCATCTCCACAAGTGGAATACATGTTACACCTGTCCATCTCTCTCTCTCTCTCTCTCTCTCTCTCTCTCTCTCTCTCTCTCTCTTTCTTTCTCTCTCTCTCTCTCTCACACACACTCACACACACACACACACACACACACACACACACACACACACACACACATTCAGTCTTGATCTATCTCTTGCTTTCTGTAGATAATAGTACATGGATTTCCGTGATCTTTACATTTTCATTATATTTAAATTGTGGCTTCCCAATTTATTTATTTTTGTGTGGGGGAGGGGGGGATTTCCATATGCATATATTCTTATAAATACCTGTATATCAACACAAAGCCATAATTACATTTACATAAATACCTACACGAATTCACCCATACATGGCTACCCATATATAAATACCATACATGTTAGCCTTTTGTATTCTTCAACAATGTTTATATTCGTACTGGGGAATCGTGTTGAATTTAAGCAAAGAGCAAACCGCTGAACGCAGAAATTAGTTGTAGACGGTCAAGAAAAATACCTTGACGGCTTGACCGCATGGCATAATCTAGACAAGTACACGGACCTAATCGAAGACTAGTGATGGCATGAGGGGGCCAGTCATGACCAACTACGCCTATCCACGTGGCACATGATGATAACTACACAAGTCTGACACTTACTAACAACAACGATCGGTGAGCTTTGTTAAGTTAAGAAACCTTTATCACAAATGTCCACACTACCTGGTCGGTGTGAAATTATAAACGTGCGAATAACAGTTTTTTGTAAGAATAGAACTAGCGGTTGGTGGAATAGGATCGATATATCGATCTTTGTTCTACCTATAGCCTTTAGTTGCCATTATATACACGCAAAGAGTATATATAGACCACCTTTGTATTGCTGTCTTTGTTAAGGAACTGTGCACCAGAAATCCACAGGCAGGATCAGACAGGTCTGTTTAATCTCTTCAGAATCGAGTGTTTCGCTGCCAGCTGTAGTCCCGTGTTCCGTACTCGTGTATCTCCAGGACAGGAGTAGATAAACCATGTCCCAGGTAAGGTACTTTCCAACATGCGTCTAATCACTGACGGCTTGCGTTCAGACTGTACTAATTAAATAGTTCATAATCATACACACATGTATAGTTAGCGTTCATAGAAGCAGAGGAAAGAATTAGAGACTAGTGGAAGATATTTATGTGTAATTAAATATTTAGACAAAATTTAACTCTAAATTATCACACACGTGTGTCCTCCAGCGTCGTCGAGGGTGTGAAGTTTGAATCCACATTGCTGTATTGCTTTCTGCTACCGCGGTATGTCCCCTGTAACAGAGATTCTGAGTCTGTTTACTATTACAGACTGCTAGTGGATTGTCCGGTATGTCTCAATTATAATGTTACAAAACTTGTCTGGAAGCACTTTCCTGCCATGGTTCTGTGATGTTATTACGCCGTCACATTGTGTAGGTCTGAGAGCAAGGAGGAATAGGTGGTCAGTCTCTCTCTCATAATGACAATGTTTAGTAATCTATTCAGAGGAGCGGGTATCTGATCGGTTCTTGTTATTGTTGTTTTTGTTTGTGCTGTGGTTGTAGAACTCTGTGAATTCTAGTTGCTTATTCTCATACACGGCCGTGTGTTACCAAAGCCATAAGGGAAGCAAACAATAGTAGCACTCTAATCTACTGTGCATGGCGTAAAAGGCGGGATAGAAGAGCTGGTTGCCGTTTTTTTCGTTGAAAACTTTAGCTTCGAAATCCTACGAATCATGAACAAGTCCACAAAGAGCTTGGCATGAGGGGTTTGAGGACCGATGCTTCATTGGGAGATGAAGTCATGAAGAAGAAGGAATTCAAGCACGGTTTTCAGAATTGGGGACTAAGTAGTTGTGACTTGGTTTCTTCCACGTAAATAAGCAACATCTTGATTCCGAACATGCTCCTCATCTCGGTTCTACAAACTCGACACTCCGATCGTGGCACATCCGCACCTCTGCATATCAGCAGTGATAAAAGGAAACTGTCTCTCAATGAGGAGACCCGAATTGTAATCCCCCGCAAGACAATGGATACTAGAGCTTTCGTTCTGACAGGCAGGGCAGGAATAAATGACGAGTACACACTAGAGAGAACAACAACGCATTACAAATGAGAATTGTCAAATGTTATGCGTATTATACAATACTATATAGCGAAAAAGCTTGGACAAAGAAAAAGCAAGTAGACAGTCGAATAGAGGCCATGAGAATGCGTATATACAGAGGAATAAGTTGGATTTCATGAAAACAAAAACCAATACAGAGGTTCTAGAAAAATTGGAAATAAGAAAAGAAGAGTTGATGAATGAAATATAGAAGATGCAAGTGAAATATTTTGACCACGTTAAAAGACATAACACCTTTATCAAAACCATACTGGAGGGTTAGGTTGAAGGCAAGCGAGCAAAATGAAGACAACGATGTAAGTGAGAAAATATCATCAAGAGATGGAAGAACACCATACACATTGGCACCTTGCCGTCTTGACAGACGATAGTTTGTGCCTCAAAAAGGCATAACTTTTACCCATGGCGGTAGCAAATGTGACTGATAAGGCCAATTCGCGCTGTAAATGTTCTTTCACAGTGGGTGCATGTGAACACGTGGTCATTTCCACCATTATGCACCATCTTACGTCTCACACGCTCGGTGTGTGACTTATCTGCAATAATTTTCTCCTTTGTCTTTATTCCATTTCTGATGTTTGCCCTCCATGCAACACGTTCAGCGGCGACCTACTCCCATTGTGCATTATCAATGCCTGTATCAACCATGTCCCGCTTACACACATCTTTGTATCGTAGTAGAGGCCGACCCTGAGATCTCTTACCCATCTGTAATTCACCAAAAAAGATGTCCTTTGGTATTCTACCATCATCCATCCTCCTAACATGTCCTATCCATCTAAGTCTACGAAGACTGGGCATGTAATATACGGTCACACAACCTGATCTTTCCAATACTTCAGTATTTGTGATTTTGTCTTGCTACTTAATACCAAGAATTCTTCGCATATGAAAGCTATTTAAACGTTTCTCTTGGTGTGAGTAAGTTGTCCAGGTTTCACCGCCATAAAGAAGAGTTCTAATGACACAGGCTTGACAGACAAGGACTTTTGTTTTGGCAGTAAGCTTCCTGTTCTCCCAGACTCTTTTTCTTAACCTGTTCATTGTTGTTGCTGCCTTACCAATCCGGATGATTTCCAGATCTAGGGATAATTTGCTATTTACCACTGATCTTAGATATGTAAAATGGTCTACCATGTCTAGTTCGGCGTCGTCAATAAAGATTGATGGTACCCCATGTGCACCTTGTGACATAACATGTATCTTCTTTTTGTTAATTGTTAAACCAAATTCAGAACAAGCATTGGAGAATGCAGATAGTAGACATTGTAATTGTTCCTCAGAGTGGGTCGTAACTGCAGCATCGTCTGCAAAAAGCAACTCTTTGATCAGTACCCTCCTTATTTTGGTCTTGGCCTTCAATCTCTGAGCATTATAGAAGCCACCATCTGAGCGTGAGTGAATGTATATACCACCATCCTGATCACGAAAGGCATATTTTAGTAGAAGTGAAAAGTATATTCCAAAGAGGGTGGGAGCTAGTACACAAGGAAAAAGTACAAGGAAGAACAGCAGAAGGAAGAACAGCAGTCTGACAGAATATACAATCAAGGCGAGAGATAAACAGTGTTGGTGATACATTATAGCCAACCCTCATTGTGGAGATGGTACCTGATTGAACTGAACGCACACCGATACGAAACAATACAAGTGCATACATATACGGAGTGAGCAGAATACCAGAAACTACAACTTAAGTTCACCTAATGAACTACTGTTGTCTCAATAAGCGCCCATTTGCGATAAACAAACACTACTCCATGTCATCATCATCAAGTTCCCTGCAAGCTCGCGTAGGCATTAATGTCTTCCCTCAGATCTCGGTCTTTATTGTTCTGGATCAACTCTTGCTGATGATATTCCTCCATGCCACCCAGTCCATCCAGCATCATTTCTTTTAGTCTGTCTCTGTTTCTCTTCCCATTTATCTTTCCAGTCGTCACGATGTTCTTCAATACCTACCATCTCATCGTATAACCAAACAAAAAAGTTGTGTGTCTGTTTCTTATTGTTGTATATAATATATAATGTTCTAGTTTCATTAATCTCTTTCAGGCAATCTTTGTTAGTTACTCTGACAGTTCAAGGAATTTTCAAAATTCACCCCAGAAAAGAAGCATTATTAGTCTCTGGAGTTTCAACAGTTATTTATACACAGCGCAAAGGGATATGAACATACAAAAGAGATAGGAATTTGAGAACTGCGAGATGAATATGGATTTTTTCTAATAAACTACCCTAAACACCCATCAGCCTTTTACTTAAGATTATGACACACAACCTCCACACAAGATGTGGCCTTCCACTCACCAGATTTAGAATGGAGTATTACGGACGTACATCACAGAGTCTTGATGCGTCCATCGTAGTATCCCTACATAGAATACTATGATGGCTATTTTACACTGCATCTCGATTCGTCCATCGTGGTACCTCTACGTGGAATTGTATGATAGTTAGCTTACACTGAGTCTTGGTGCTTCCATTGTGGTACATCTACGAGGAATTCTACAATAGTTAGCTTACACTGAGTCTTGGCGCTTCCATTGTGGTACATCTACGAGGAATTCTACAATAGCTAGCTTACACTTAGTCTTGGTGCCTCCATTGTGGTACATCTACGAGGAATTCTACAATAGTTAGCTTACACTGAGTCTTGGTGCTTCCATTGTGGTACATCTACAAGGAATTCTACAATAGTTAGCTTACACTGAGTCTTGGTGCTTCCATTGTGGTACATCTACGAGGAATTCTACAATAGTTAGCTTACACTGAGTCTTGGTGCTTCCATTGTGGTACATCTACGTGTCGGGAGACTCTGTGGCGAAGTGGTCAAACCGTTTGACTCGTGCTCCGAAGATTGTGGGTTCAATTCCGGGACGTGTCCTTCGGTTCACGAGTGAAATTTTTTCGGAGACTCCAGAGGGTCGTCGCTAAAGCTACGGAGTTCGTGCTTGGTGCGACGTTTTCCCCGCTGCGGAAAGAGACCGAGCCATATGGGATAAAACCAGGTGCAATGAAGTCGACCCTGTCGACTTTTAAGCGACATTTTTAACATCTACGTGGAATTCTACTATAGTTAGCTTACACTGAGTGTTGGTGCCTCTATTGTGGTACCCCTACATGGAATTCTATTATAGTTAGCTTACAGTGAGTCTTGATCTTTCATCCCGATGCCCTTGCTACCCATGAATGGGTTATGGGTCATATCTGTATGTTTATTGAGACTCTGGTGGTATCTGTTACCTTTGTATGTGTGTATGTCCATTGAGACTCTGGTGGTATCTGTTACCTTTGTATGTGTGTATGTCCATTGAGTCTCTGGTGGTATCTGTTACCTTTGTATGTGTGTATGTCCATTGAGACTCTGGTGGTATCTGTTACCTTTGTATGTGTGTATGTCCATTGAGACTCTGGTGGTATCTGTTACCTTTGTATGTGTGTATGTCCATTGAGTCTCTGGTGGTATCTGTTACCTTTGTATGTGTGTATGTCCATTGAGACTCTGGTGGTATCTGTTACCTTTGTATGTGTGTATGTCCATTGAGACTCTGGTGGTATCTGTTACCTTTGTATGTGTGTATGTCCATTGAGACTCTGGTGGTATCTGTTACCTTTGTATGTGTGTATGTCCATTGAGTCTCTGGTGGTATCTGTTACCTTTGTATGTGTGTATGTCCATTGAGACTGGTGGTATCTGTTACCTTTGTATGTGTGTATGTCCATTGAGTCTCTGGTGGTATCTGTTACCTTTGTATGTGTGTATGTCCATTGAGACTCTGGTGGTATCTGTTACCTTTGTATGTGTGTATGTCCATTGAGACTCTGGTGGTATCTGTTACCTTTGTATGTGTGTATGTCCATTGAGACTCTGGTGGTATCTGTTACCTTTGTATGTGTGTATGTCCATTGAGTCTCTGGTGGTATCTGTTACCTTTGTATGTGTGTATGTCCATTGAGACTCTGGTGATATCTGTTACATTTGTATGTGTGTATGTCCATTGAGACTCTGGTGGTATCTGTTACCTTTGTATGTGTGTATGTCCATTGAGACTCTGGTGGTATCTGTTACCTTTGTATGTGTGTATGTCCATTGAGACTCTGGTGGTATCTGTTACCTTTGTATGTGTGTATGTCCATTGAGTCTCTGGTGGTATCTGTTACCTTTGTATGTGTGTATGTCCATTGAGACTCTGGTGATATCTGTTACATTTGTATGTGTGTATGTCCATTGAGACTCTGGTGGTATCTGTTACCTTTGTATGTGTGTATGTCCATTGAGACTCTGGTGGTATCTGTTACCTTTGTATGTGTGTATGTCCATTGAGTCTCTGGTGGTATCTGTTACCTTTGTATGTGTGTATGTCCATTGAGACTCTGGTGGTATCTGTTACCTTTGTATGTGTGTATGTCCATTGAGACTCTGGTGGTATCTGTTACCTTTGTATGTGTGTATGTCCATTGAGTCTCTGGTGGTATCTGTTACCTTTGTATGTGTGTATGTCCATTGAGTCTCTGGTGGTATCTGTTACCTTTGTATGTGTGTATGTCCATTTAGTCTCTGGTGGTATCTGTTACCTTTGTATGTGTGTATGTCCATTTAGTCTCTGGTGGTATCTGTTACCTTTGTATGTGTGTAAATTGAAGGTTCTCATTACAGATTGTGTCGACCTAGCAGCTGATGACAATTTTTTTAAACATACGACCGCCGGGGACGGCGGGGGGGGGGGGGGGGGGGGGGGGGGAGGGTGTTCGAGCTGTAAACACCCAATCCTGCCATGTGGTAAAAGACAAAACGATCATCATCAACAACAACAACAACAACAACAACAACATGGTCTTACGGACTTCTCTGATTTATACAATCATTAGTCACTGTTGGGGAGTCTCTGTGGCCCAGGTAGTTACGTCCCCTGCCTCGCGCTTCGAAAGTTTTGCTTTTGATTCCGGTCTACGTCTTTCGGTTCACGAGTGCAATTTTCTAGGATACTCCTGGGGGTCGTCGCTTGACCTACGGAATTCGTGCTTTGTGTGACGCTTTCGGCAGGCCGCCGTGAGGAAAGAGATAGAGTCATATGGGGTAAAACCTGGTGGATAGAAATCGAGCCTCTTGTCATTGAATTTCATTTTGTCATTTCATTGTGATATGAATGTGCGCTGTCGCCCACAGAGATCTGGTGCACGTCTCGGCAATGCGCAAGAGGTAGCAGTGGCCTTTTTATGTGACCTCTTCCCGAGGTCCAGGAAGAAGCTTCTGGTTCTTGACATCGGGATGGGAACTGGACTGTTGGCAGAAGAGGTCAGTCTGTATACTTCTTCTTCTTTTTCTGGTATGTACGCGCACGCACACACATGCGCGCGCACGCAGATATATATATATATATATATATATATATATATATATATATATATATATATATATATATATATATGTATATATATAAATCAATCAATCATGTGCCATGCCGGAAAGCGTGTGCGGTCATGACTCGCCATTTCACTCGATCACCAGTGTCGTGGATCAGCTCAATGTTCCTGTCTCGTCCATGCCATGTGGCCAAGCCATCCAGGTATTTTCCTCTCGGTCTTCCTCTTGGTCTGTTCCCCTCGATCTTGCCAGTTGTCACTAAGTTCTCCAATCCATTTCTCCTCGTAACATGTCCAAAAAATTTTGACTGTCTACGTCTAATTTCTCTAATCAGTTTATAATGTTCATTTGTCTCCTGTAGTACTTGGTCATTGGTTTTTCTGTCTGTCCATGGTATTCTTTGCATTTTCCTCAGAAACCACATTTCTGCAGCCATCAGATGCTTTTCAGCTTGACTGCTCATTGTCCAAGTTTCACATCCATACAAAAGAACAGGCTCTATGTATCCCCTCAACACTCTTTTTCTCGTTTCATTTGACATCTTTTTATTGGTCAGAATGTTTTTCATCTTGCTAAAGGCTACTTTCGCCATGGCGATTCTTGTTCTAATCTCTTCAAGGCATCTCCCATCAGATGTTATAACTGTTCCAAGATAATTGTACCGATTCACTTGTTGAAGAATATTTCCATTTACTTGTATATTACATTGTGGCACTTCTTCCTTCCTACTGACGACCATAACCTGAGTCTTTTTACAATTTAATTCTAACCCCAGTTGCTCACTGTGTACAACAACCGCATCTACTAATTGTTGCAGGTCCTGCGCATTGTCTGCAATTAATACTGTATCATCTGCATATCTAATGTTATTGATGTTTCGTCCTCCAATGCTGATTCCATTTATATCCTCTACATTTCTGAAAATATTTTCACTGTACAGGGAAAAAAGATCTGGAGATATATATATATATATATATATATATATATATATATATATATATATATATATATATATATATATATATATATATATATATATATATATATATATGCCCACACGCGTGAATACACTTACATACTATTCTGCTATAGTGTGTGTTTTTTTGTTTGTTGCCTCAATATAAAATTCAATATCTCATTAACCAACTGAGGGAAAATGATGAGATTATGTCCACCCAACAAAAAATTTTTTGTCTGGAAATTTTACAGCAGATTTCAAAGTTAGTTTATATGCGGTATATTAATTACGACATAGAGATTACCTCCATGATTTTAACAGTATTACAGCTTCACCAAGAGACGTCCGGGCATTTTTTGAAATTTTCACGTGATTTCCGTTTTGAAACAAACAGCGCGAAGATTCAGAGGTGTCTCCAAATGGGGGTTCTTTCATGAAACGTGATTATATAAATCAACTAGCTGACAAAGCCCGGCTTCTGGCGGGGATCTATCTGTCTGTCTGTCTGTCTGTCTGTCTGTCTGTCTGTCTGTCTGTCTGTCTGTCTGTCTGCCTGCCTGCCTGCCTGCTTATCTATCTATCTATCTATCTATCTATCTATCTATCTATCTATCTATCTATCTATCTATCTATCTATCTATCTATCTATCTATCTATCTATCTATCTATCTATCTATCTATCTATCTATCTATCTATCTAATCTATCTATCTATCTATCTATCTATCTATCTATCTATCTATCTATCTATCTATCTATCTATCTATCTATCTGCATACCTGCCTGCCTGCCCGCCCGCCCGCCTGCCTGCCTGCTTATCTATCTATCTATCTATCTATCTATCTATCTATCTATCTATCTATCTATCTGCCTACCTGCCTGTCTGCCTGCCGGCCGGCCGACCTACCGACCGACCCACCCACCCACCCAGTCAGCCAGCCAGCCATCCACCCACCCACCCACCTACCTTTCTGTCTACCTACCTACCTACCTACCTACCTTTCTGTCTGTCTGTCTGTCTGTCTGTCTGTCCGCGCTATTAAATATTGATAAAAGTTACTGGAAAAAACGTCAGGACCATGTGTTGAAAGAGGAAGAGGACTCTTGGAGAAAGAATGGATTGAAGGTTGTATGTTCGATTCCGGGCCGCGTCCTTCATTTCAAGAGTGCATTTTTTTTCGGACACTCCCGAGGGTCGTCGCTGGAGCTACGGAGTTCGTGCTTTGTGCCACGCTTTCCGCGCTGCGGAAAGAAACTGAGCCATATGGGATAAAAACCCTGTGCAATGCAGCCGACCCTGTCCATTGTAAGCTACTTCTTTCATTGCACCCACTCCCATACGAATCCGTATACGCCTTTGTTTGTCATCTGAATTTGCAGGTCCCCATTACCGTAAACATAACTTTTTTAGCGAGAAATCACTAGTTGTTAAGCAAAACATCAAAGGAATGTCGCCGCTTTCAATGATTTAAGTTGTTTTTGGACCTATCAAAGACATATTCCTTTGGGTGGGGGTAAATATAAGACGGCTGGAAAAATTTCATAACGATGCAACAGACAGTTTTCAAAATAATTGATCGTGAATGAAGGCAAACAAATGTGGACATACTATAGATGCAGAATGCTTTAATTTACATCTGTGGCCAAGGGGGTATCGACGCAGTTTATAATCCCGCATACCACGTCCGAAACACAGCTGCGGGCGATTTGGCAACATATTGCCTTGCCTTGGTTTTTATAAAATGGTATGGGCGCCTGTCGTTCAAAAAGCAATGCCAAACTACTGAACGTAATTTTTTGTTGTGTATCCCTTACGGGACGTTGCAGTCAACACCAGCATTTTGCAGTACCTCTCGCGACTGGCCGTGCCGATTCTTACTCCCAAGTCTTTCATCCTGGACAGCGAAGCGGATTCACTGACGTCAAAGTCCTCTGTTCTCGCCATATCTTTAAGGACGTTAATAACATCGGCACAATCCATGGACTGGCCATCTACAGGGGGTGCAGGGCCAGCTAGTTTATCCGCTCGTTCATTTCCCTCGACTCCCGCATGTCCCGGGACGAAGATGAAAATGACTTTACGGACAACAGACTTCCGCAGCGACTCATTCCACTGTCTACTTACAGATCCAGCTTCGACCTTCTGAATCATGCTCATTGAATCACTTAGTACACACACGTTGGTATAATGCTGTGATTCCAGCCATATGAAAGCCTGTGTAACTGCCATCACCTCCATCGTCATGCTGCTCGTGATCATAGAGTGGGTACCACTGGATTCTTGAACGGTTCGGCCCGCTGAACGGGCTGTAAATGCCCACGCACTTCTCTGCTGCTTTACAACACATATATCTGTGTATATGAGCACTTCGGGGCTATCTGAGTGTTCATAGATGAGCGCGTTGACCTCTGCATAGACAGCGGCAGGGTTCTGCTCTCTGCACCGTCTGTCGAGTGTGATAATGCAGGAGAAAGTGCACTTAAAAGCTGGAGGCACCGGCACACCCATTCCTTGCCGGGGTTGATACTGGTAAGATTGCAGACCTGTCTGACGACATCTTCTGCCCGACCCATCCATGATTTTCCCCTCTTTAGCCTGTCACCCTTTTCTCTGAATATAGCTTCATGCAGAGGGTGCTGCTTATCTGCACTTATTTTTAAGTATGCACGAGCTCTCCAGATCTTAATCCTGTGTTCCATTGTCGGGAAGTCAAGGAGGTATCTCATTGCTACACAGCTGGTGTCTCTCGTGCAGCCCAAAATGATGCGCATGGTTTCGTTTTGTACCTTTTCAAGTCTTCCAGTCTGTGTAGGGCTGACAGTGAGGATGGCCAGGGCATACTCGATGCGTGAAAGCACCAGTCCTTGGAACAGAAGTATTAGCAGTCTTTGCTCGATATTGGCAGTCGCCATGACTCTCATACAGGCTACGATCAAGCCTCACGCCAAGATATGTCATTGACTGGGCTCTACTCAAAATGCTCCCATCCATTCTTACTGCCGGCAGGTCTGTGTTCACAATATGGTTGTATAGGGAGAACCATGTAACCGATGCCTTAGCAGGGTTGACAAGGGCATCGACATCAGCACACCATGAGGAAATTCGATCTAGTTCGCCCTGCATATAATTGGCACCGCCTGTCTATTTCGACCCTGTCGATACACGAGAATGTCGTCAGCAAATGACAGAGTCCTGCCCCTCCCGTCCAACTGTTGTTCAGTGATCGGCACCGTATACACGTTGTATAGTACTGGTGACAGTGGTGAACCCTGCGGCAATCCTGGATATATCGTTATCGGCTCAGAAGACCAACTCCCGCATCTTAGCACCACTTTCCTTTGGAGCAGAACTGCAGCTATCCATCGTACAAGGTGAGGGTGCACTTTCAGTCTGAGGAGGGTTTGCATCAAGTGCTCGAAGGGTACTCTATTGTATGCGTCCTCTAAGTCTATGGCGGCCGCACACGTCTCTTCTCTGAACTGAAATCCTTCGTAAACATCTTGAGCAAAGACCGCCGCATTCAGCCATGACTCTTTGTTACGTCTGTATCCTCCAAGTGTGGGCGGGAAGCAGCCGAGTTGTTCCAAGTCACAAGCAAGTCTGTGTGCTACAATTTTCTCCGGTAGCTTGCCAGCAGTGTTCTGCATCGTAATGATTCTGTAGCCGCATATCTTGGAATTGTCTTTGTTCGGTTTTGGCAGCGGCAGCAAGTAGCTGTGTAGCCATTCTTCTTTGATCTGACCCCTCTGGATACTGGTGTTGAATTCTCTGACCAGTTCTTCCATGCCATCATCTGACATCACCAGTAGGTCACCATATCGGATGCCGTCTGGGCCTTGGGCGGTATTAGGTGATTTCTTGAGCATCGCACGTATTGTCTCAGCTGTGATTATGCATTCTTCGTCTGTCCCGACCCCCTCGCACAACTGAGAGAGTGTCGTTGTGGTCCTCTGTCTGGCGGGCTCGTCTTTCTGGTCAGTCTGCTCTATGTAGCGTGCAAGAAGGGCCTTACCTTTATCCGCATCCGACTTCTTCCATGTGAGGTCTGTGCCTTGAAAGTCTGGAATACCCCTACGTTGTGCAGCACCGTTCATGCTCTTATGGAAGCGCCAGAATGTCGTAAGAGATCGCTCGGAGCACACCTTCCTGCAGAACTTGTCCCATTTCTCGGCTTTGGCCTGTTTGGCGCAGAATTTGAATAAAGTCATCGTCCTATGGACCTCAGTCTTCAGGTTCGCCAACTCAACCTGTGGCATGTTAGCCTTTCTGGCTTCATTCTTGTAAATAATATGCAACTAACTAATAACATAACCGATATTTAATTCTTATGTTTGCCTATCTATGATTGGCCAGGTTTGTTGTGCATGAGTTCATTCATTGAACGACCCAGCCTAAAATGGGTACCAATAAATGAGTTTGGAAGTAAAGCTGGCCTGTCTGACACTGACCACATCAACCACTGAGTGCCGATTTGTCTACAAAAAGCATAAGTTCGTCATCGTCTCCAGCTCAAGGGAGGAGCTTCATAACTACTACGTCCAATCAGAAATCTCCAACTGCCTCCGAGTGCACATGTATACAAGTTGGGTAGTACTGAGAGATGTGATCAGCGTTCTGAATTACAGTTTCGCGTGAACATGCTTCTGTGACTGAGACGGTATTCATGACCATTGTTTTTTTCCGCGTTTCCATCCTGTTTCAGGATATTGCGTTCAACACCACCATCTTTCAGCTGTATGTTGATTCCTAGGCTAGATTACGCTCATCAGCACGCCACGACTTTCTGAGCGACCGGCTCCATACTCTCATAAGTCACTGGCGCGACTCGAACCACTTGTAATTTTCGTGCGCTCACGTATGACCATGCAGTCTGCAATTGTTAGTTCTTGTCCGAATGATGATAGTTGATGAATTAAGTTAGTTTTGTTGTCCATGTCTATAACTGTCTTCCACCATGAACCAGTGGCATTGACTATTGTGGGTGTATCGCACCGACCATGACATTTTCCTAATGAAATTTCTTATATCGACATTGTTTCTGGGATGGCGGGAAACTTCCTGCCATTGCTAGGAATACAGCCCTGGACCACACGTCCTGTCATTGTTAGGAATACAGCCCTGTACCACACGTTCTGCCATTGCTAGGAATTCAGCCCCAGATGACACGTTTTGCCATTGCTAGGAATTCAGCCCCAGATGACACGTTATGCCATTGCTTGGAATTCAGCCCCAGATGACACGTCCTGCCATTGCTAGGAATTCAGCCCCGGACCACTGTATTGATCAACTAGAACCTTGTATGATCCACATAAGGAGATTGAAGCTCCCATTCAAGGACTCGTGTGCAACTAAAAATGATCCTTTAGAAAACTAAACCTTCGCTAGCATGGCAGAGCATTACCACATCGCTAGCACGGCTCTTCAAGTTTTACGAAATGCGTCACTAAAACTAAACATTTAGTACATAACCACTTCTATAGGACAGCTCCTCGGGTTTTAAGAAAGGTGTCATCAGAACTATACGTTCAGTGAAAACCCACTTGGCTAGCTCATCTTCTCAAATTTGTTTGAACAGTGACATAAGAACTATTATACATTGAATGCACTACCACTTCACTTATACAGTTTAACGAAAGTTATGATCAAAACTTTACACTCTACATTTGCAAAATCATGTTTACTTTCACACAACACTGAATTCACCAGATGCTGAATAACGGATTTTATCTTATTGATGCTGTTGAGCCGCAGAACCAAGCTGTAACTGACGCTAAGAGACGCAACATATACGACAAAATTTACAAGTGCGGCTGTAGTCCCAGTCGTCTGCCTGTTCCTGGAGGTAGGTACGACTATGGAATATATAAGTACTGATAGATAAGAACCAATACTTCCCTGGTCAGCAGACATGGGCGCGTGTGACATGTAGAAGTCTGCTACAAGACTTAATGATAAAGGTGGATGATAATGCCACCACATAATAACATCTATCATGTTTTAGTTTCCCCGTACGAATTTGTAGCTTGCTGACTTTCAAAGAAAGTGTGTGTGTGTGTGTGTGTGTAAATGTGTGTGTATGTGTGTGGATGCATGGGGCGGGGGTGATGGTGGTGTTGAACACGTGGGTAGGGTATGGCAAAGGCTAGCAAAAATATAAACGATTGATATGTTTGTGCCATGCAGGAACACCGATATACGAAGGGGGAGGGGGGGGGGGGCCTTCAAATTAAAACCTTAAAGTGTTATAGAAATTACAATAACCATGCCATTGTCTTGTAACCTGTCAATATTGTTGTTAAGGATGTCAACAGTGTTGAGTATCTGACATCATTGTGCAGACGAACTATGTGATGTCATAGGACAGCTTAAAGATGGCCGCCTCACTTTTGACATTCACCACAGAGGAGCAGCCTTCTGATATCCGTTTTTTTTTAAAATAAATGACCTGCACTTTCAGTGTGTACCCCATCCCACGTACTCGCCAGTCCTAAAAAGTGATTTCCACCTGTTTGACTCATTTCCCATATGACTCGGTCTCTTTCCGCAGGGCCAGCTGCTTAAAGCATCGCACAAAGCACGAACTCCGTTGCTCCGGCGACGACCCCCATGAGTCTCCGAGAAAAATGCACTCGTGAACCGAAAGACGTAACCCGGAATCAAACCCGCGACCTTCGGAGCGCTTGACTACTTCGCCATGGATAACTCCCTTCGTAATCCCCGAATGTTTAATAAATATGATGACCCATGTTACCAAACATAATTAAAGATCGCGTGCCGCTACTTGAGGTGTATGACGTACATGGTGCCACCCTCATATTTTATAAGTGGCACACGGCGGGCGGTGTGGTCAGTATCACACCGGTCGCCTTTACTTCCCAGAGAATTGTTTGGTGTCCAATTTAGTCTGGGCTGACCTAGGATCCGTCTTCAATTGTAAAATAATCCACTACGATCGAGTATCCAATACATTACCACTGGGCGGCAGGCAAGAATGCTAACCACTGTGTGATCATTGGGAGGGTTCTGAGCCCCTTTCGGAGGTATCTGTGTGTAGCGCAAGTGGTTCTCAATGTTGTTTGTCCATCAAGAATGATGATGACCACTCATTTCATCCAGTGGAGTTGAAAGTATGGAGCCGTGAGTTCTAAGATGGCTGATAAGGCATTTTGGCTCGAACTGTTCTTTAACAATGTGGGCAAAAAATGCTTGACGTTCACGGAGGAGGATCTTCTGCAGTGGTGTTTCTGTCCAGCCTTTTCCTCACAGCTCTTGCAGTCCTAGCTGCTTCACAAGTGACTGCACCCATGCGTAATGATGTACGCCACGAATTTCGGTCATTGGCAGCAGTCTCCCAGGTGTCAAGGTGTCTTAAAAGCGTTTCCTATGGCCGCCTTGGGAGCATTTACCACAAAGCAGCTCGCCGTAAAAAATTCGTTTAGGCAGCCTTTTCTCTGGCGTGCGAATTAAGTTACCAACCCAGCGAATCGGATTCTTCAATAGTAGAGTGTGGATACTGGGCATGGACGCTCTTTCTAGAACTTCAGTGTGTGGGATCTTGTCTTGCCATTTAATCTTCAATAGCTTCCTACGGCAGACTGTGTGGAAATGGTTTAATTTCCTAGCATGTTGCTGATAAACAGACCATGTTTCACAAGCATATAGCAGTGTGGATAATACAACTGCTTTATAGACTTTCAGCTTTGTTTGCAGGCTTATTCCATTTCTGTCCCATACAATCTTGTAGTCTGCCAAAGGCCGCGCTTGCCTTGGGGATTCGTACATTCACTTCGTCATCAACTGTGGCAGCCTGTGACACAGTGCTGCCAAGATAGGTGAATTTGTCCACAACACTTAGTCTATGACCATTCACCTTGATATTCGGCACAGTGTGATTATTCCCTGGAGCTGGCTGGTACATAACTACAGTCGTCTCCAAATTGATATTGAGCCCAAAGTTGGCACAGGCATATGAGAAAGCTGCATGTCTGCCTCTGGATTGGCATATAGAGGAATAAGAACAAAAAGATTTATGGGGAGAAAGACAGAGATAAAATAGAGAAAGAAGAGACACGATGGTAAGAGAACGTAGATACAGAGTCTTGTCAAAATCATACTGGAGGGAAGCGTTGAAAGCAGGCATGCAAGAGGTAGTTAGCGATACCATTGGTAAGATAACACCACGAGATGGATGGATAGAAAGCTGTCCTAGTGTACAGTTAGGGGTGAGAGACAGAGTGATGGAAGCCCATTGCAACTAATCTTCATTGTAGGGAGGGACGCCTGACTGACTGATACAGGGGAGAGCGAGAGAGAGAGAGGGAGAGAGAGAGAGAGCGAGAGAGGGAGGGAGAGAGAGATAAGATAGAGAAAAGAGGGACAAAAGATAGTAAGAGAGAGAGAGAGAGAGCGAGAGAGAAGACTGTGAGAGAGAAACAGAGAGGGAGAGAAAGAAAGATGGAGAGAGAAGGAAGAAGAGAGAGGAGATTGAGAGAGAGAAAGGTTAAGAGAGAGAGAAGAAAGAGAGAGAGGAGACAGAGAGGGGGAGAGAGAAAGAGAGAGAGAGAGAACGAGAGAGAAGACTGTGAGAGAGAAACAGAGAGGGAGAGAAAGAAAGATGGAGAGAAAAGGAAGAAGAGAGAGGAGATTGAGAGAGAGAAAGGTTGAGAGAGAGAAGAAAGAGAGAGAGATAGTGGAGACAGAGAGGAGAGAGAGAGAGAGAGAGAGAGAGAGAGAGAGAGAGAGAGAGAGAGAGAGAGAGACTCAATAGCAAGGAGATTATGAGGAGCAAGCAGCCTTACAGACAGCATCAACAAGTCCTGGAGCAGGAATCTGCTATGGATCTGTGATGTTGTAGACCTGACATGTTGTAGACCTGACAGCAAGGAAGAATAGATGGCCAGGCTTTCCCCCTGTTAGCGGACGACGAACGCAGTCGTCGAACCGTCGTCGGATCGCCCGTATGCCATTATCACCGTTCCCCTTTCTCCCATACTAACACGGCTGCCTGCAGCTATCATTAATTAAAATTCAAGGCTCAGGTACATCACTAAGGTACTGATTAATGTTTGCAGGTGTGTATGACATTGTGTTGTCGACGGAGGGATTCTGTGGCCGGCGTTTGCCCTGTGAAGCTCTGAATGAACTGATCAGGATCTGTAAACTAGGTGAGCTGAGTTGAAAAGTTAGTTGCATATCCTTTACAGGACGTAGCAGTCAACCCTAGCATGTTTTGGCTGTTTGTGATTTCTTGGCAAGTTTACGTTCAGTAGTTTGCCATTGCTTTCTGAACGAGAAGTCAACGCTTAAATCCAAACTGGATGGTGTAGGAGACGATCGCGCTACCTCGCCATCAGCGTACCGGAAGTTTAAGAGCGGGAGCGCTCTTATCCCTTCTGCCACGTGGAAGTTTTAGTTGATTCACAAAATCAGAGTTCAGTCGTGGTCAATATCTAGGTATACAATTCGAGTTCAGCCGTGAGGAAGACCAGCGTTGGGGAGGCCAAACTGTCGGCGTTACCAACAGACAAAATACTCAGCCTGTTGGAGAGAGAGCTGGGAAGACACAGCATCGAACAGCTGCGCAAGACACCTGATGGGGTAGTGGTCTCCATCAACAAGAACTGTACTAATGCAGAAGATATCATAGCAAGAGAGAGCCGAAATGAAGCTTCCCCACGATGTTTCAGATGAAGTCACTCAACACTGCATGATTAAAAGATGGGTCATCAAGACAGTCAGGACCTATCTCGCAAACGATCAGATCAAGGAGATGCTGTGGAGAGAGAACTCGACACTAAAGATTACCAGCGCAGAAAGTCATCGGGAAGAACAGCACCCCCTCCACAGTCGTCATCATCACATCTGAGGACCGCATGATACCTCAAATATTCAGATGTGACAAGAGGGAGCAAACCCCAGAGCACTACATACATAGAGTGCTGCGGTGCTCCTGGTGCCAAAAGTTTTGGCACACCCGTGCCACGCGCAAAAGTGAGGTGGAGGTCTGTAGATACTGCTCTGAATCCCACCCATACAGTCAGTACCCTCATGCTAAGGTTGACACGGACTTCAGGAGGCCTAACTCAAACAGAAAGTGCGCCAACCGCCTCGGTAACCACGGCGCCAGGTACCTCGGTTGCCCCTGCCACCAAGACAGTAACGAAGCGATGAACATTGCCATCAAAGCTAATCTACCCGAGGCTAGGAGGCAGTACAAAGCGACCACCCGACTTACGAAATGCGACAAAGCAGAACTGGAAGGCCAATTAAAGGACCTGAGACCGGAAGTTACCAGAAATGTGGAGAAGCGAGACCAGACACAAGAGACGCGGATTGCAGCCGTTCAGCGCATCCTGGATGAACTGAAGCAAGTACAACAGAAAATCGAACAGGATGTCGCTCTAATAGCTGCAATAAATGCCGAGACAGAGGAGACTCTGACAAAGATCCAAGAAGATTTATAAAAGATAGAAAAGCTCAAGAAAAAGAATGAAACGTCAGAAACAGAAGACATCAAGTCCCAGACAGAAGAGGAAGAATCAGAAGACGAAATAGTAGAAGAAATAGTAGAAGAGGGGGAAGAAAATAACAACGTAAGCGGGCAAGAGCGGACGGTAGCTAGGAAAAGAGACTGCACACCACCAAGCAGTGTTGCCATTTTAGTACTTTTCGCGCTAAATTTAGTGCTTTTTCAAGTCAGTTAGTGCGAAAATTTTCCTTTTAGCGCGGCCGCGTAAATTTAGTGCTTCACAAATTTTTTGGGGTGCTTTTTGGTGCTTTTTTGGGGTGGGTAAAAATTACTTTAAAATTCATTTTGGGAACACTAAAAAGCCGAATTTGAACTGAAGCGACGGAGTAAAACAGTCTTAGAACGTTACCGCGCAATATTCAACTAATTTAACTCCTTTTAACACGATTTAGCTGAAAGCGAACGCCATTTTGCAGACAAGTCCAAACGACAATACATTAGCTTGTAATCGAGTTCATTAATTTTGTGGTGTCTACATGATCCTTTCATTTAAGCTTATTTGTGTTTCACCATGAGCAAGAAATATTGTCAACATTTCAGAGTACAGTGGCTCAGTGACTCGAGATTTCAAAAATGGTTGTTAAAAGTAGAAGGGGATAATACTAAGTGTTTTTGCAAATATTGCAGATGTTCAATTGCAGTCAAGTTAAATGATATTGAGAGGCACAAGAATACAACGAAACATCAGAAAGCCGAACAACCATTCAGTACACAAAGGCAAACAACAATTGCATTTGACAAACTGAAAGATGATGTCAAAGAAACAGAAGGATGCATGAGTTTGTTCATAGCTGGCCATTGTTCGCTTCGCGTTGTTGACCATTTAAGTGAACTCTGCAAGGTACACTTTAGTGACAGCTGTCGTGGAATACTGAGAGTTAATGATTCCCAGATAGACGACTTTATACACCGACTAACCAGGTAGGAGAAGGGTTAACAAACAGAACAGTAAGGATAACCAACAACGGTGTGACCGGAGTCAATGACCCCTAATGTTAACGGGTTGAAGTGTTAACGTAGAAATGACAGCGGCACAGGTCAACGAGAGTGTAGGATGACGAGGTTAATTCACTGGTCAAAAACATCACGAAATGTCGGGTTGAGTGACCAGGCGCATGTGTTTATAGGTCAAGGTAACCTGGCGCGTGGACAAATAGGTTTGCGACAAAGGCAGACAGCACTATTGGACAGGATCGCGGTCAGGTGATAAAGACAGGATTGAAAAACCCAGACAGTGTCAGGAGTGTGTGGAGAGAGAGTTGGGGCTGATAAGGAGGGGGAGAGATGGGTTACTGAGGAAAATTTCCACAGATATTGCGGTCTAGAGGACTCAGAGGGAAAGAACAAAACAATGAGGGTTATAAAATAACGGAAAAGTTTCAGATCAGTAATTTTCCACTAACGGTGATAATGAAGTATTGACTGGAGGTGGCAAGCAAGGTCAAGGACTATGCGGCAAAAATGACCTATAAAGAGTGGCAACTTCTTTGTGGAAGTTAGTGTGATTCTTGATTTCCATGAGACAAGGGAGTATGAAAAGGGTGGTGCGGCGTTCGGAAGAACGTTTGTGTATCTATTGTGCATTAGTACCCCCAATTCAGACAAGGATAATTATAAGGTATTAATATATTAGAGTATAGTTTTAGCATAGGAATATAGATGTGTGTGAATAACATTTACCATTGCTTTCTATTAGTGGATAGTTTAGACTTTGGTGAATTCATATGTCTTATGCGGGTGTTTACTTCGGAAGCCTTGTCATTATGGCTGGAGAAGGACACTTGCATAGGTAGTAGTAAGGAGCGGACGCTTATCACTGGATCTGTTATACTTCTCCACAGGTTCCAATCTCCTAGTGAAATCAGAGAAGAGATGAAGAGTACTACACTGGAGTAAATAAAGTACTTACTTAGAACCAAAAAGAACATAGACATGTTTTAAGATGAAGACTTGATAAAGTAAAGTCAAATACAGAACACTGTATGCTCAAACGAATATACCACTAAAACACTTAAAAGGAAAAGATGTTAACCTGTGGCAAGCAGGGATACTTACAACTACATACGTCTTGTATGCATAGGGAAGAAAGAATAGACAAGTAAAAACATTGCTAGTAATAAAAGACAATAGGAAGAACTGTGACGATGTGGTGTTTTTCGATGTTGGATACTTACCGTCATGAAACAGACTCGGGCGCAGTCATAAACTTACGGGACTTTTATTACGGTACAGTGAATCAGTGGTGAACAGTTTTGTTTCATTCAATGACGGATTTATCATCAGACTCAAGCATCCGGATCATCCAGGGTGAGCTCTGTCCTTTTTGATGTGTTGTCCTGTGATCTTGAAGAATGACTGGGCGAGAAGCAACACCGCTGATAGACATTCAGAGTTCATTCTGGCACCAACAATAGAATACACTACCAACTACGCTTACAAAGTCCATACATACACCAGACATAGTTTTTTTTATTAATAAATCTTTTGTTTATCGTTGAAAGGAACTGTTGTCGGAGTATGTGTTGAGGGAATAACAGAGAGAGTGAAAGAAATAGATATATGGAAGGGAAGACCGAAGAGAGGAGTGTAGACCAAAGTCAGTCAATAATCCCAACAGATAATAAGTTTGAAGATGTGCTTGTTGATTCCAACTTCCTCTCGGGAAAACAAGTGACAACAGCAAAGGTTGCAAGAACTTTAAGCTTAAGAGAACTAAGTGCAGAGCAGTTATTTCAAATGTACTTGCACCATATTTCACAACAGACTTGACAGCTGATATTGGCAAAAGTAAATACAGCTTATTGATTGATGAGAGCAATGACATTTCTGAAACTAAGCTACTTGGAGTAGCTATTAGGTACTATTCAGAGACAAGAAAGCAGTTTGTGGTTACTTACTTAGATTTAGTTGAACTGAGTGACTGCAACGCACAGGCAATATGCAATGCGTTAAAAGATTGTTTAAACAAGAATGGACTTGAGTTGCAAAGACTAGTTGCACTCGGCACTGACAATGCGTCTGTCATGACAGGTGTAAACAATGGAGTATAAACAAAATTAAAATCTGAAGTTCCTCATCTGCTACTAATTAGGTGTGTATGTCATTCCCTTCAGCTGGCAGTGTCACAGGCTGCAACTGGTCTGCCCAGGAACTTCGAGTTCATGATTAGAGAAACATATAACTGGTTTTCTCACTCAAGTCTTCGTCAAGCAAAGTACAGGGAGCGTTTTGCTTCAATAAATGATGGACAACATCCGCTAAAGATTGTTCAATTAAGCCAGACACGATGGATGTCCATTCTATCTGCCATTGTCAGAATATTGCAGCAGTGGGTC